>CM014272.1:62496923-62545613 GCA_004135705.1 Alloteropsis semialata | reverse complement strand
GCGAAATACATTGTTATGGTGCTGCAAAAGAGATGGAGGATATTTATACTAATCTCTTTGGATGTAATGCTGGTGAATATCCCTTCAGATACCTGGGGATTCCGATGCACCATAGACAGCTCCTTAATTCTGAATGGAGTAAAGTTGAAGAGCGCTTTGAAAAAAAGCTCTCTTGCTGGAAAGCTAAGTACTTGTCTTATGGCGGACGCCTAGTCCTTCTAAACTCAGTACTTAGTAGCCTACCGATGTTTATGATGTCCTTTTTTGAAATCCCCAAAGGGGTTCTCAAAAACCTCGACAAATTTAGATCGAGATTTTTTTGGCAAGGATCGTCGGATAAACATAAGTACCGACTGGCCAAATGGGACATCTTATGCCGCCCTAAGGACCAGGGAGGGCTTGGAATCTTGAATCTGCAGCTGCAGAATAAATGCCTATTGGCAAAATGGTTAGTGAACTTAATTAACACCGATGGATTGTGGCAAAAGTTACTAACTAATAAATATCTTGGTTCTAAGTCAAGCTTACTCAAGTTAAAGCCAAACCCTATGACTCTCATTTTTGGAGAGGCCTCATGAAGATCAAAGAGGAGGTGCTGGATCTAGGCACCTTTGAGGTAAAAGATGGGGGGAAGACTAGATTCTGGGAAGATACTTGGGCAGGAAACAGACCATTCAAAACTGAGTATCCATCACTATACAATATAGTGCGGGATCCTCATGCGACAGTAGCCAAAGTTATGGCTACTTCGCCTCTCCAGGTATCTTTTAGGAGGGCTTTAGTAGATAACAAACTAATTGAATGGCAAAACCTTGTAGCACAAATCGCCCAGACTGAATTGGTGGACGGGACCGATACTCTTAAATGGAACTTGACCGCATCCAGGTCTTATACTGTACGCTCTCTGTATCGATATCTCATAGATACACAACCACCTTTTCATCATAAGACGATTTGGAAGTTAAAGATTCCACTAAAAATTAAGATTTTCCTCTGGTATTTGCAAAAGGGGGTGATCCTAACCAAAGACAATCTTGCTAAAAAAAACTGGACAGGCAGTCAAAAATGTTGTGGCTGTAATATAAATGAGACTATAAACCATCTGTTTATTGACTGTCCTTATGCGAGAATGATATGGAGGATAATTTTTTATGCTACAGGATTGACCCCACCTAGATCGATTCGGCATATGTATGGGACTTTTTTTTTTTTTTTTTTTTTTTTTTTTTTTTTTTTTTTTTTTTTTTTTTTTTTTTTTTTTTTTTTTTTTTTTGTGGCTCTCCAATCAATATAAAAATAATAGGAGCCTGATTTGGGTGGGGGTTGCTGCTATTTGCTGGGCAATCTGGCGATGCCGAAATGATATCATTTTTCACAAAATCAAATATAATTCGATTTTGCAGGTTATCTTCAGGGGAACGTACTGGTTACGTTTCTGGGCGCAGCTGCAGCGTGATGAGCAAGCGAAGCAGACACTCTCCTTGATGAGCAGAAACATAGAGATTGCGGCGATGGAGCTCGTCAAAAGAGGGTGGAACCATATTTACCGTTTGCTTTAGTTTATATTTCTTAGAACGGCTTGCTCTTTTATCTTGACTTTGATGCAAACTTTGTAACAAGGGGCTGTGTACGTCGACAGACGTAGAGGCCGGATGCTTTTTCATCCTTTATCTAAAAAAAGCATCCCTGCAGCAGCAGCGGCAATGCTGCCCTGCTCAACCCCAAAAGCAGCAAGCTTGTTGAGGTCGTAGCGCTTTTTCCTGTTGCTCACATCCTCCACCTTGGCCTTGAGCTCCTTCACCTCCATGGCGATGCGGCGGCGGCCGCCCAGGTCGCAGAGGAGGCACCCAAGAAAAGGAGGCAATTCGTTCTCCGCGTGAATCGCGAAATCCACGAGGCTGTCCTCGACATTGTAGGCCATTTCCCGGACCTGCTTCACCCAGGTGGTGAGCATCTTCTTGTTCTGGCTTCGCTCCTCGTCGGCTGTCATCAGGAAGGACTGCATCATCTCCAGCTCGTCGGTGATGAAGCCCACGTCATGCTCAACACCGAGTTGCAACGCCATCTCCTCCGATGCTGTGGACTTTGCGTAGGCCAAGGCGCCGTCCAGTACGGCTTTGCCGACGCTCAGCACCGTCGCCTCCATGATTTCTCTTGCAGCTAATTAAAAGAACTGAGAGCAGAAAAGATTCAAGAGAAAGCAGACCTAGGAGCAAATCGAATACAGAGATCCAGTTCCAGTAGTGCAACAACCTGAAATAATCCTAGCTATAATCAGACCGTGTACTCGATTTTATATATATCCTTAATCCTTTCCCTGGATTACTCATTACTCCAACAACCCAGTTGGAGCCACGGGAGAATCCAAAGAAGGAAGGGAGGCAGAGAAGCCTCAGGGACGAGAAATCTACCAGATTTTGCTGGTCTAGGTGATGAAGCCTCAGGAAGGGACGCTTCCCTGGCCTTGAAGGCTTGATCAATATGACTTGCAGGACCGGATCCGCTGGTTCGGCTGCAGCCTCTTCCCCGGCGCCTCGCGGCTCGATTGGCACCCAGATCGCATCGCCCTTCGCAGCCCAGCGCCGTCGCCGCCGTGTGCTTCCGCCCGCTGCTAGAGCTAGATGGATGCTGAGTACAAGTGGCCGTCAGTGTAGTGAATGCGGTCTGCCTGGTTAGCCGTTGGAGACATGGAATCGCTGGTATTTATTGATTCAATCCGTGACAAACAACAACATTGTGAAGCTTTAGGGGGTGTTTAGTTCCACCCTATTCTTCAAAATTTTGCATAATGCACGTTTTTCAATGCACTTTTTCTCTCTGTGCACGCTCTCCAACGCCACCCCATTCTGTATAACGCAGTGAACTAAACAGGGCCTTATAGACCTTGTTTAGATCCACTCTGGCTAAATTTTAGCTGGCCAAGGGCATCTTCAATGTATAAAAACATCCCTTGTTCTTTAAATTGGTTCTACAGTGATTTAGCATTATATGTTGTTCTGGCTCCAATGTATAGAACAGGGGTGGATCTATAAACGGGACCCACATCACGCATCTCTCTTTTTCTCTCACCCTCCATCTAAGACCTCCTCCAATAGTATGAGCTAGCACATAGCTCTAAGTACTCTAAGAGACAACTCCTTCAATGATTTAGCTCTTAATACCTAGCTCATGATATGAATGACCCCACTTATCATTCTCACATGGTATTAAAGTATGTGCATGAGACTATCTATCTCTTAATCAAGAGATAGCTCTTCTCTTTTTTCATTAAAATATTAGATGATATGCCTTTGAGCTAGCTCTAAGCTAGCCATTGGAGAAAGTCTAATATTATAGTACTTAGCACTAGATTCCATAGATAGAACCCGGTCCTATATAGACTATACAGGACCCGGTTCTATAGGCGCATTTATTGCATAGGAACGGCTTGCAACCGGCCATTGGAGAGGCCCTAATTTTGCCGACTAAAATATAGTCAGCTAAAATTTAGTCGGCACTGTTTGGATCCCCTAACTAATACATGTTTATTGACCATACTACCCCTTATTTCTCCCCCTCTCCAGAGCTGCATGTGGGCCTGCAATAATTGCTGTCCTCATCCCCTCCCCTCTCCTCTTCCCGCCATGGAAGGTGAATGGCGCAGCGGCCATGGCTACCCTAGGACTAGGAAGCTCGAGGTCGCAGGCTTCCCCAAACTCCGCCAAGCCACTGTGGACCCGATGCCCGCCTCCGCCCCTGCCCCCGTGAGGGATTCCTAGCCTTGCCGCCACCTCGACCTCCGGCGCGAGCCCCTGGCCACCGTGGCCGTGGCCCTAACGCCCGGCCTTGCCGCCGTGACGAACTCTGGCGCGAGCCCCTGGCCACCGTGGCCGTGGCCCTAACGCCCGGCCTTGCCGCCGTGACGAACTCTGGCGTGATCCATCCAGGAGCAGAGAGAGAATGTAATATGTAACACCCAAATTCCATCATGTAACAAATTATAGAAACTTTGTTTAGGTTGATCTTATGTTTAATGAATTTATTTTCCTTTATTTAATTTGTGGCCTTAATTACTTCAACATTAAATAATTAATCTTAGTTCAATAAGTGGTTGTTGCATTCCATGCCATGCATTTTGTTTTTGTTTGCTTGAGTGATCTCAAACTCCTCTCCAAATTCAAATCCCACTCAAATATCTCTCAAATTCATCCAAATCCTAATTCAAACAAAAACCAAACCCAATCCTTTTCCCTCCTCTTCCTTTCATCCTTTTGGCCCGGCCCAATCTCCCTCCATTTCTTCTTTTCCCTTTCCCCGCCGGCCAACGGCCCAATTCCCGGCCCACTCGGCCCTTCTCCTCTCTCACGCCCGCACTCCCGCTTCTCTCTCGCTGACCGCGCGGCCCCACATGTCGGCGCGTCTTTCTTCCTCCTCGCGACGGCCACGGCCGAGCCGCCGTTTCCCCGCGCGCACGCGCCGCTCTCGCTGCCCACGTCCGCGCGCCCGCGTCTCCCTCCCCCTCTTCAAGCGCCTTCACTGCGCCATCAACCGGGCGCCCATCTCCCCCTCCTTTCCTCCCCCTTGGCAACGGCCCGAGCTTTCAAAGCCATCAATGGCCATGACTCCCGCCCGCTCTCGGATCCTTTCCACCCCGAGCCCCTCTGCTATCCTCCGGCCCCCTATAAAGCTCACCCGAGCTTTTCCGCGCGTGCACACACACCCCACACTCCAAAACCACCAACCCTCGCGCCTATTTCGTTTCTCCGAAGCTCTTCGACCGCCGATGAGGTATGCAACGCCGCCGGCTCAATTCGCGGCCCCTCGCCCTCGGTTGACCCCTCATCCCTCTTTGCTCGCTCTTCAGGTTCATCAGGAGCTCGTCCGTGGTGTCCTGGAGCAAAGGAAACCGCCGGAGCACCGTCTTCGCCGCGCAACCGAGCTCCCGTCCACCATCGTCCGCCGCCGGCCAACTTTCGGTCACTTTCCGAACCTCTGCTTCCCCTAGGTGAGCTCGCCATGCCCCACCGATGCTCCCCCTGCCATTTGTTTACATCCTAGTGCACCGGAGCGCCCTACGGCCGCCACTCCGGCGAGTCCCCGCCGCGGCCACAGCGGCGCCGCTGTGTTCTGCGTCGCCGGCGCCCCTTTTGTTTCCGCGTCGTCCGATCTGCAATCAACGGTCCAGATGCATCCCAGCATACCGGTCAACTTTGTCAAACCGCCGGTTCTCTGGATCTTTTGTTTAAGAGCCCCTGTAGTTTCTGTTATTCAACCCGCGGTCCAACTGCTGTACAAAGTATTCATATATATGCCCTTATACTTTCTGTTTAGGCCCCTGATCTTTTGAATAATCCAACCCGCCGTCCTGTCCATGGCCTTTTCATGTGCTAGCCCTGAGATCTATGTTTATTTATGTTTGTGCCCTCGGTTTTTATCAAAACAGTACGCAAACTTTAGATTTAATTGCATATAGGTCCCTGCAACCTTGTAACTAGCGTAGTTTTGTCGTTTTAAATCCGTTTTGGGCGATTTTCGCGTCCACGCGATCGTCTTTGCATGCTCTTTAGTTTAAGGTGCTTGTTCTGTACTTTTAGTACTGTTTGGTGTACTGTTTTTATTTATTTTGTTGTATGTCTTGTGTGATCGTGTAGAGAACGTGCCGTTCGAGGAAGATCAGGAGCAGCAGCTGTTTGAAGAGGACCAACAGCAGTTTGTTGAGGAAGGCAAGTGGCCTCCCTCTACATGAACATTCTTTTTGTCCCATTTACATTCATGAAATTCTCTTTTACTTTACTGTTATGCATTAATTTTGACGGGTTATCCTATTAGGACATGACTAGATCTTTTTACCTTGAACCTTGAATCACCTGGTTACATCATGGGTAGAAATGCTTAGCTTGCTTAAACTTGGGATGGTTCTGTTACCTTTTATGCAATGTTAATCATGTTTTAATTATGTTGTTATATTCTTGCTTAATTACAAGATCATCATGATTAATTGGAACATGGAGAACCACCCAAGAAAACAGTGCAACCACAGTTTCACATGGCTCTGACTTAGCTAATTAATTAGACTTGGGGTTGGCTAGTGGTCTTACCGTAAGGGCAAGGAGGGGGCCGGTGAGGGGTCATAGCTCGGTCCTTTTGTAGGAGTAGTCTTTGCTAAGGTACGTCCTCTCTTGGGAGGGCTGTGGACCTCACCGCTGCCGAAACTCTAGCGGGCTGCTAGTTTAACTTTAGGTCTTTGTAAAGGCTTCGTAGTGAACCCTCGCCACTCACCAAAGGAAGTGTTTAAGGGCCTTGCAAACCCGGGCGACAAGGGGAACACGAGCTGTGGGTAAAGTGTACAACCTCTGCAGAGTGTAAAACTGATATATCAGCCGTGCCCACGGTTAAGGGCGGCTTGGACCCTCACATGATAATTGAACTTTAACTTGATCTTAACTTGTGGCTCTTGGTCTCTTGGTGGAATAATTTTGGGTTATCCTGCTTAAGTTTGGGATGGTATAAACTTACATCTAGTAACTAGGTGCTTGCTAATAAAACTTGATCAACTAAAAGTGCTAACCGCATGAGCCTGAACCCCCTTTGATGGCCTTGCATTTTCCCCCACTTGTTGAGTACCAACCGTAAGTGTACTCACCCTTGCTAAACAACTGCTGTTCAGAAGATAACAATGATGTGGAGTACTTCAGCGACTTTGATGAGTTCTAGGCGCGTCAACCAGTCAAGTGCCTGTGGATGAAGTCAAGGAGTTGTTTTATCGTTTAGGATGTCGGTGAACGTTTAAGACCTTCGTGTCTATTTACGATGAGTGTAATAAAGTTATGTACTCTCTTTTGTACGCTTTTGAACATTGTCTTTTGATATATTCACTGATGACGTCAACATATGTGTGATGAACGGATCCTGGCACACATATGCGATGCATTCGATTTTGTCCTTAAAATCGGGTGTGACAGAAGTGGTATCAAAGCTGTGTTGACTGTAGGACACCAGCCTAGCTAGAAAATGGTCGAAACATAGGATTTGCTATCTTAGTCAGCCTTTCTGCTCTTAGGAAAAATTTATTTGCATAAAAACTTACTCTGTTCCTGTTCTATCTCTTTTTGCTCTTGTACTTAGTTTTGTTCTTGCTCTATCACAGATGGTCAGGCAGAGACAGACAGCACGCAAGAGCACCGGAGGCATGAGGCGCATTGCTCCTGCACAGCCAGTTCCACGACTTCCACCAGTGGTGGAACAAGAGGAGTCAGAGCCTGAGGAGATCCACTACTTCCAGGAGATGGCAGATGGAGACATCGTTCCGGTGGACCCAGCAGTCGACGCTCCACCAGCACCACCTGCTGTACCTGCTTTGGAGGCTCCAGTACCTGCTGCTGGAGAACAGCCAGACGTCGGCCACGACCACGACGCAGACCAGGGCCTTGGTCAGGAGGACCAGGGCGATGCACAGGACGACAGTTCTGGCGTGGGCCAGAACAACGTGCCAGTTGGAGAGACTGAGGTTGTGAAAACGACCTACTGGACAGATACCTCAGTCAATGAGACTGGCGCATTTCCCAAGATGCTCATGGATGTGCTACAGGAGTTGGGGAACAACGTCAGACCCCTCTACATGACGCGGCGTGTCTCCAACCCAGGGATGCCGGTCTTCTACATCACCAGGATCCACATCCGGGAGGCTTCTGACACTGGTGGATACAAGACCTGATCGATGCACGACTCCGACATTCCCTACTCCACCGTCACCGCCTCCGTCAGCAGCGCCGCCAGGAGAGCTCTGTGGTCTCTCTGCCACACTCACCGTGGTGAGTTGAGCATCACAGAGTACCGCCACCTTCCACGACGTGCTAGTGGCACGGAGGTGACCCACGTGCCGCTGGGAGGATATCACGAGCCCCGCATCGACGTCCTTGCTCGTGTCGTCGCTGGACTCAACACCGACGTGGAGAGCACAGCTACAGATCTCATGGAGGCTTCAGAGAGACTGGCCAGTGCTCAGGCCAGGATCAGGCAGCTGGAGGCACAGCTGGCAGGACACGTGCCCCCAGTGGAGGCAGAGAGAGCAGACTGCCCCGCCGCTTCACCTCCGCGCAAGAGGCTTCGTACCGGAGAGCCAGGCTCTATCACCGCTCTTTTAGGCCAGGTTTAGGGAGTCCACCATAATAAGTCATCGCGTTAGAACCGTTCCTGCGAGGACGTGCGATGTTTTTGTTTGCTTGCTTGTTTTATGTTTGAGTTGGAGTTTTTGTAATGACTGTCATGTTTTTGTGGAGTGATGGCCACAAATACATTATTAAATAATTAAGTTAAAGTCAGTTCTGAGTTTCAATCTTGGCTCTGTTCTTTCTATCTTTATCAGTTTATCTATCTTATCTAAAGCATTCCCCTAACAATCAGATGGTAAATACCAGGAGAGGCGGAGGACGTGACATTCCAAGTGTCAGACGTGCTCACGTGATCAACCGTCAGAATCAAGCACCACCTCCACCTCCAAACCCAGCAATGGAGCAGTTTCTTCAAGCTCAGATGCAATTGCTGCAGGATCTTACTGCCACGGTGCAAAACTTACAAGCACAGCAGAATCAGCCGCCACAGATACCGCCACAAGCCCGGAACAGGCACCGGGATTTCATGAGTCATCAACCACCCACCTATTCTCACTCGGCAGATCCTCTGGATGCTGATGACTGGCTGAAAGTCATTGGCAAGAAGCTGGATATCACCCAGTGTACAGACCGCGAAAGAGTCTTGTATGCTGGACGCCTGGAAGGAGCTGCATCCGACTGGTGGGATGCATACACAGCTGCCCATGCCAATGCCGACACTATTACTTGGGCAGAGTTCAGCGACAGTTTCCGCCTGCATCACATCCCAGCTGGTGTGATGAAACTGAAGAAGAATGAGTTCTTGGCTCTGAAGCAGGGCCATATGTCAGTGAGCGAGTACCGGGACAAATTCACCCAGCTGTCCCGCTACGCGCCCAACGAGGTCGATGATGATGAGAAGAAGCAGGATCGCTTCTTGGATGGCCTGATCGGACCTCTGAAGTATCAACTGCAGAGCCATACTTTCCCCATGTTCCAGAGGCTGGTAGACAAAGCTATTGGCCTTGAAAGTACTCGCAAGGAGCTCGGTGAGCTCAAGAGAAAGTCCCAGTCTCAGGGACAGTCAAGCAATAGCCGCCCGCGCTTCAACTCACAGCAAGGGTCACAGTTCCGCTCTGGAGGGCAGGGTGGAAACTATCAGCAGAATCAGCAGTATCGTGGCCAGCAGCAGCCACAACGCTTCAATCAGCAGACCCAGCGCAGTCCCAACTTCCAGCAGAACAGGTCTGGCAGTTCATCTGGCACCCCAGTGCGCAACAACAATGGCAGCAACAACAATCCTGTCGCACCAGTTCCACCCAATGGCTGCTTTAAATGTGGAGAAGTGGGGCACTATGCTAACAACTGCCCCAAGCGCAACATGCAGACACCGCAGGGCCAGAAGACTAATGGTCAGAGGCCTGGATCACAGACTCCACAGATGCGCAACGGGAATCAGAATTCCCAAGGCAACAAGGGCCAGCAGAACTTCGTGCGTGGACGGGTGAACCACGTGTCAGCTGAATCAGCCCAGGATGCTCAGGACGTTGTGCTCGGTACGTTCCTTGTAAATTCTGTACCTGCATCAGTTTTGTTTGATTCTGGAGCATCACATTCTTTCATTACTGAGCAATTTGTGGAAAAACATGATATACCTATGAGCCTTATGAAGAAAACTCTACTAGTTAGTTTCCCGGGCAGTGAGATGAAGGCTAATCACATATGCCCGCGGGTGAATCTGAAAATTATGGGGGTAGATTTTCCAGCCAATCTGATAGTCCTAAAGTCCAGTGGGATTGATGTGATTCTTGGCATGGATTGGTTATCTGGGTGCAAGGGAGTTATTCAGTGTGCCAAGAAGTCAGTGCTCTTGACCAGTCCTCAAGGAGATCAGGTTGAGTTCATTGCCAACACGCCGTCTACAGATGAAGCAATGGTGAATCAGATCAAGGGAATACCTTTGGAGGAGATCAAGGTCGTGAGTGAGTATCCAGACGTCTTTCCGGAAGACTTACCAGGTATGCCACCTGACCGTGACATTGAGTTCCGTATTGATCTCTTACCTGGCACTGCACCTATATTCAAAAGACCCTATAGGTTGGATGTTAAGGATTTAAGTGAACTAAAGAAACAAATAGAAGAGCTATTAGGAAAAGGATATATCCGTCCTAGCTCATCACCTTGGGGAGCCCCTGTCATCTTTGTTGATAAAAAGGATGGCACTAGAAGGATGTGTGTTGATTATAGAGCTCTCAATGATGCAACCATCAAGAACAAATACCCACTACCCAGAATAGAAGATCTGTTTGATCAGATGAGAGGTGCTAAAGTATTCTCCAAGATTGATCTGCGGTTAGGATACCATCAGTTGAGAATTCGACCAGAAGATATCCCCAAAACGGCGTTCACCTCCAGATATGGGTTATTTGAGTACACAGTGATGTCGTTTGGATTGACCAATGCCCCGGCGTACTTCATGTACTTGATGAACAAGGTGTTTATGGAATATCTTGACAAGTTTGTGGTTGTGTTCATCGACGATATCTTGGTGTTTTCTCGGAATGAAGAAGAACATGAAGAACATCTGAGATTGGTACTACAGAAACTCCGAGAGAATCAGTTGTATGCCAAGCTCAGTAAGTGTGATTTTTGGTTGAAAGAAGTTTCTTTCCTTGGTCATGTCATTACCGATGGAGGAATAGCAGTTGATCCCAGCAAGGTTCAGGATGTGTTGAATTGGAAGCCACCTACGAATGTGTCCGAGATCAGGAGTTTCCTTGGTTTGGCAGGATATTACCGCAGATTCATTGAAGGATTCTCCAAGATTGTGAAACCGCTCACCTCGTTGTTAGAAAAGGAACGAGAGTTCAAATGGGATGAAGCTTGTCAGAATTGTTTTGAAGAGCTGAAGAAAAGGTTAACCACGGCCCCCGTGTTGATAATGCCAGATATACACAAAGGGTTCGATGTCTATTGTGACGCTTCACGTCTCGGTCTTGGTTGTGTGTTAATGCAAGAAGGCAGAGTGGTAGCTTATGCATCAAGGCAACTGAGGAAGCATGAGCAGAACTATCCAACTCATGATTTAGAGTTAGCCGCTGTCGTGCACGCACTGAAGATTTGGAGACACTATATGATTGGAAACAAGTGCCAAATTTTCACAGATCACAAAAGCTTGAAATATATCTTCACTCAGAGGGATCTCAATCTCAGACAACGTAGATGGTTGGAATTGATAAAAGATTATGACTTGGATATTCAGTATCATCCTGGCAAGGCTAACGTCGTAGCAGATGCTTTGAGTCGGAAGAGCCAAGCTAATATGGCTATAGCTCGACTAATGCCTCAAGAATTGTGTTGGGAAATGGAACGACTCAATCTCAGGATTCTTTATAACTCAGAAGCTATGACAATGGAGATTGAACCTACTCTTGAGCAGGAAATCAGACAAGGTCAGTTGACTGATGCTAAGATCAAAGAGATCAAGACTCTGATTGGTTTAGGAAAAACAACGGATTTCACCGAAGATGAACAAGGCACTGTTTGGTTCAGGAAAAGGATCTGTGTACCAGATATCGATCGTCTTCGTGAGCTCATATTGAAGGAAGCACATGATTCCGTATATTCTATTCACCCCGGCAGTACCAAGATGTACCAAGATTTAAAGGAGAAATATTGGTGGTATGGTCTTAAGAGAGACGTGGCAACTCACGTAGCTTTGTGTGATGTATGTCAAAGAGTGAAAGCAGAACATCAAAGGCCAGCAGGTTTGCTTCAGCCGTTGAAAATACCCGAGTGGAAATGGGAAGAAATTGGTATGGACTTTATCGTAGGATTGCCTCGCACTCGGGATGGTTATGATTCTATATGGGTCATTGTGGACAGATTGACTAAAGTTGCTCATTTCATTCCAGTTAAAACTACATATTCGGGAGCCAAGTTAGCAGAGCTGTATATGCCCCGAATTGTGTGTTTACATGGAGTACCAAGGAAGATAGTGTCTGATCGAGGTACCCAGTTCACATCTCGTTTTTGGCAGAAACTGCATGAGTCAATGGACACCAAGCTTAATTTCAGTTCAGCGTATCATCCACAAACAGATGGACAAACTGAGAGGACAAATCAAATCTTAGAGGATATGCTTAGAGCTTGTGCCTTAAAGCATGGAGGCAGTTGGGATAAGAGTTTGCCGTACGCAGAATTCTCTTATAACAACAGCTATCAAGCTAGTCTCAAGATGGCTCCATTTGAAGCTCTGTATGGAAGAAAGTGTAGGACACCGTTGTACTGGAGTCAGACAGGAGAAAGTCAGGTTTTCGGACCCGAAATTCTGCAAGAAGCCGAAAGACAAGTCCAGATAATCAGGGATAATCTCAGAACTGCTCAGTCACGACAGAAGAGTTATGCCGATACTCGGAGAAGAGAATTGACGTTTGAAGTTGGAGATTATGTATATCTCAAGGTGTCACCTATCAGAGGTCTCCGCAGATTCAAAGTCAAAGGGAAGTTGTCACCTCGCTATATTGGTCCTTTTTAGATCTTGGAAAGGAAAGGTGAAGTGGCATATCAGTTGGAGTTACCCGAGCGACTGTCGGATGTTCACGATGTGTTTCACATTTCTCAGTTGAAAAAAGTGCTTGAGAGTACCCGAAGAGCAACTACCACTGGAAGAGCTTAATGTGCAAGATGATTTGACTTATTCAGAACACCCGGTCAAGATCTTGGAAACATCAGAAAGAGTTACAAGGAACAAAGTCATCAAAATGTGCAAAGTACAGTGGAGTCATCATTCGGAAGATGAAGCTACTTGGGAACGAGAAGACGAGCTCATTGCAGACTTCCCGCAGTTGTATCCAAATCTATCCGAATCTCGAGGACGAGATTCTCTTTAAGGGGGGTAGGATTTGTAACACCCAAATTCCATCATGTAACAAATTATAGAAACTTTGTTTAGGTTGATCTTAGGTTTAATGAATTTATTTTCCTTTATTTAATTTGTGGCCTTAATTACTTGAACATTAAATAATTAATCTTAGTTCAATAAGTGGTTGTTGCATTCCATGCCATGCATTTTGTTTTTGTTTGCTTGAGTGATCTCAAACTCCTCGCCAAATTCAAATCCCACTCAAATATCTCTCAAATTCATCCAAATCCTAATTCAAACAAAAACCAAACCCAATCCTTTTCCCTCCTCTTCCTTTCATCCTTTTGGCCCGGCCCAATCTCCCTCCATTTCTTCTTTTCCCTTTCCCCGCCGGCCAACGGCCCAATTCCCGGCCCACTCGGCCCTTCTCCTCTCTCACGCCCGCACTCCCGCTTCTCTCTCGCTGATCGCGCGGCGCCACATGTCGGCGCAGTCTTTCTTCCTCCTCGCGACGGCCACGGCCGAGCCGCCGTTTCCCCGCGCGCACGCGCCGCTCTCGCCGCCCACGTCCGCGCGCCCGCGTCTCCCTCCCCCTCTTCAAGCGCCTTCACTGCGCCATCAACCGGGCGCCCATCTCCCCCTCCTTTCCTCCCCCTTGGCAACGGCCCGAGCTTTCAAAGCCATCAATGGCCATGACTCCCGCCCGCTCTCGGATCCTTTCCACCCCGAGCCCCTCTGCTATCCTCCGGCCCCCTATAAAGCTCACCCGAGCTTTTCCGCGCGTGCACACACACCCCACACTCCAAAACCACCAACCCTCGCGCCTATTTCGTTTCTCCGAAGCTCTTCGACCGCCGACGAGGTATGCAACGCCGCCGGCTCAATTCGCGGCCCCTCGCCCTCGGTTGACCCCTCATCCCTCTTTGCTCGCTCTTCAGGTTCATCAGGAGCTCGTCCGTGGTGTCCTGGAGCAAAGGAAACCGCCGGAGCACCGTCTTCGCCGCGCAACCGAGCTCCCGTCCGCCATCGTCCGCCGCCGGCCAACTTCCGGTCACTTTCCGAACCTCTGCTTCCCCTAGGTGAGCTCGCCATGCCCCACCGATGCTCCCCCTGCCATTTGTTTACATCCTAGTGCACCGGAGCGCCCTACGGCCGCCACTCCGGCGAGTCCCCGCCGCGGCCACAGCGGCGCCGCTGTGTTCTGCGTCGCCGGCGCCCCTTTTGTTTCCGCGTCGTCCGATCTGCAATCAACGGTCCAGATGCATCCCAGCATACCGGTCAACTTTGTCAAACCGCCGGTTCTCTGGATCTTTTGTTTAAGAGCCCCTGTAGTTTCTGTTATTCAACCCGCGGTCCAACTGCTGTACAAAGTATTCATATATATGCCCTTATACTTTCTGTTTAGGCCCCTGATCTTTTGAATAATCCAACCCGCCGTTCTGTCCATGGCCTTTTCATGTGCTAGCCCTGAGATCTATGTTTATTTATGTTTGTGCCCTCGGTTTTTATCAAAACAGTACGCAAACTTTAGATTTAATTGCATATAGGTCCCTGCAACCTTGTAACTAGCGTAGTTTCGTCGTTTTAAATCCGTTTTGGGCGATTTTTGCGTCCACGCGATCGTCTTTGCATGCTCTTTAGTTTAAGGTGCTTGTTCTGTACTTTTAGTACTGTTTGGTGTACTGTTTTTATTTATTTTGTTGTATGTCTTGTGTGATCGTGTAGAGAACGTGCCGTTCGAGGAAGATCAGGAGCAGCAGCTGTTTGAAGAGGACCAACAGCAGTTTGTTGAGGAAGGCAAGTGGCCTCCCTCTACATGAACATTCTTTTTGTCCCATTTACATTCATGAAATTCTCTTTTACTTTACTGTTATGCATTAATTTTGACGGGTTATCCTATTAGGACATGACTAGATCTTTTTACCTTGAACCTTGAATCACCTGGTTACATCATGGGTAGAAATGCTTAGCTTGCTTAAACTTGGGATGGTTCTGTTACCTTTTATGCAATGTTAATCATGTTTTAATTATGTTGTTATATTCTTGCTTAATTACAAGATCATCATGATTAATTGGAACATGGAGAACCACTCAAGAAAACAGTGCAACCACAGTTTCACATGGCTCTGACTTAGCTAATTAATTAGACTTGGGGTTGGCTAGTGGTCTTACCGTAAGGGCAAGGAGGGGGCCGGTGAGGGGTCATAGCTCGGTCCTTTTATAGGAGTAGTCTTTGCTAAGGTACGTCCTCTCTTGGGAGGGCTGTGGACCTCACCGCTGCCGAAACTCTAGCGGGCTGCTAGTTTAACTTTAGGTCTTTGTAAAGGCTTCGTAGTGAACCCTCGCCACTCACCAAAGGAAGTGTTTAAGGGCCTTGCAAACCCGGGCGACAAGGGGAACACGAGCTGTGGGTAAAGTGTACAACCTCTGCAGAGTGTAAAACTGATATATCAGCCGTGCCCACGGTTAAGGGCGGCTTGGACCCTCACATGATAATTGAACTTTAACTTGATCTTAACTTGTGGCTCTTGGTCTCTTGGTGGAATAATTTTGGGTTATCCTGCTTAAGTTTGGGATGGTATAAACTTACATCTAGTAACTAGGTGCTTGCTAATAAAACTTGATCAACTAAAAGTGCTAACCGCATGAGCCTGAACCCCTTTGATGGCCTTGCATTTTCCCCCACTTGTTGAGTACCAACCATAAGTGTACTCACCCTTGCTAAACAACTGCTGTTCAGAAGATAACAATGATGTGGAGTACTTCAGCGACTTTGATGAGTTCTAGGCGCGTCAACCAGTCAAGTGCCTGTGGATGAAGTCAAGGAGCTGTTTTATCGTTTAGGATGTCGGTGAACGTTTAAGACCTTCGTGTCTATTTACGATGAGTGTAATAAAGTTATGTACTCTCTTTTGTACGCTTTTGAACATTGTCTTTTGATATATTCACTGATGACGTCAACATATGTGTGATGAACGGATCCTGGCACACATATGCGATGCATTCGATTTTGTCCTTAAAATCGGGTGTGACATAATACCCCGGCCTCCAACACCGCACAGCGCCGCCCTTCCGTAGGGGCTCGCCCGCTTACACATAGCACCCTGCTTACACTTTCGTCCTCGCTTCGTGTAAAAGGGTTAACCCGAAGGTGCTATGGCTGGAGGACAAAGCTTATAAGCTGGTTCCACGCTTGCTCAACTAGCAACGTGGTACTAAACATATGCACTTGCACATCTAGGAGCAGAGAGAGAATGTAATGCCCCGGCCTCCAACACCGCACAGCGTCGCCCTTCACAGCACCGCCCTTCCGTAGGGGCTCGCCCGCTTACACATAGCACCCTGCTTACACTTTCGTCGTCGCTTCGTGTAAAAGGGTTAACCCGAAGGTGCTATGGCTGGAGGACAAAAACTTATAAGCTGGTTCCACGCTTGCTCAACTAGCAACGTGGTGCACTCATGGGCCACAACTGGGCCATATCCAAATTGGGTCGGGTGTCACATGCACCCCCCTCAAAGAACCCGACGTCTTCGTCGGTCCAGCTCACCCACACTTGGGCAAATGTCCTAGCAGACCGCCCCTTCTTAGGACACGACCGTACGTCCAGGACCCGACATATGCCATGGGACATCCTCGTCGGTCCAGCTCACCCACACTTGGGCAAATGTCCTAGCAGACCGCCCCTTCTTAGGGCACGATCGTACGTCCAAGTCCCGACATATGCCATGACATGTGTCCCATCCCAGGTCCACACGCGCCATGCAGACCGCCCCTTCTTAGCGCACGATCGTACGTCCAAGGCCCGACATATGCCATGCCATGTGTCCCATCCTGGGCCCACACGCGCCATGCGCCATACGCCTGCACACTGCGCCCATACGCGCAACCGCGAGGGACGTCCTCGTCAGTCCAGCTCACCCATACTTGGGCAAATGTCCTAGCAGACCGCCCCCTGCTTACACTTTCATCCACGCTTCATGTAAAAGGGCTAACCCGAAGGTGCTATGGCTGGAGGACAAAGACTTATAAGCTGGTTCTACTTTTGTTCAACTAGCAATGTGGTACTAAACATGTGCACCTGTACTCATGGGCCACAACTGGGCCATATCCAAATTGGGCCGGGTGTCACAGAGAATGAATAGGAGAGAAAATGAGAAGCCGGCGGAAAGGGGAGCAGAGGCCTCGGGACCAAAGGAAGGGGGAAAGTGGAGGGGCAAAATTATCTTTGAACATGTTTTAGCTGCTTTAGATAGGTTGATACAGCTAAAGAAAAAGTTGGTTTCCAATTAGCTAGGAGCACTTTAGCTGATTCTTTAGCTGGGCTGTTTGGATCCACCACAGCTAAATTTAGTTGGTGGATCTAAACATACCCATATTCGGCATTTCGCCCCTTTCGAATAGAGTATCGTAAAAAAAGCTCTTCGACAGACATTTTATTATAGACAGGTATATAGACAAATATTAGCAAGGTGACCCGCACAAATAATGCGGCTAGAGTCACCTCAATATGTTTTAATTATAATTCATTTGATTAGAGATATTAGCATTTTGACTTTGCATCAAAAATGTTTTCACACCCTACCGACGCTGCTTTTGTATAAAATAGACACAAGAATAAGTAAATATAGAAGAAAATTAAATACAAAATGTAATCAACCATGTGAAGAAAAATCACTAAAAAAGATCAATAAACAATGTTCTTCAAAAAAATCAACATAATGTATACAACTAAAATCTGTATTAAGTAAATTAAAGAGAATATTTTATCTTGTATGTTAATATGTTTACGATGTGTTGCACAACAAAGCAGATCATGTCGTGGGGCACATAGCTTGAATACAAATAAAAAATAATTGGCAAACTATATCTTGACAACATATTTTTATTACAAATTTTACTTATTGATTAATTTATTTTACTTGGACTCTTTATTTTTCTTCTTTACTAATTTATTTTGGAATCTTTTTATTAATGTTCCTTATATTTATTCTAAATGTAACCTTTTATTAGTTGTATACATATTATATGTATTATTTTTTTAATCATAAATGTATATTATTTTTATTCTGTTTTTTTAGTTATGTTGGATGGACTTTTGTTTGGGTATTCTTTTGGTCCAACTCATATGGGAATCTAAAGAATCATTTTCTTATTTTATTAATTTAGCTATTTATGTGTTGTATTTGACATGGATTATAATCGTTCATAATTATTTATTTTTTAAGATTTTGAATTATGGGGCTTATAAATTTTATTTGACAATGACTCTTTGCATTGTTTTAAAATAGACCATTGGATGATCATAAATCCCACGGTGTTGTTCTTTCCTTTTTAAACTAATTAATGAGGTAATTAGTAGCCCCTCTCAACGAACCTAATAGCTTTTTCAACACACCTTAGCTTTTTCAACACACCTTTAGAGCATCTATAAGAGAGTCTCCATTTTTGACTCTTTATTTGACTATCTATTTGCTTCTCTATAAAGATTCCAATCTATATTGAACATCTCACTCCAACAGACTTTTCATTTCCCACTCTCTAACTCTCCCTCTCCACACTGACGCGTGGGTTTCACGTGTCATCCCACACTTGGCAAGCCAGTTTGGCTAGCCGGACTGGCTAGCCAAATTTGGCTAGCAAGGGAGCCAATTTGGAGAGCCAGATGGCTTGGCGTGTTGAATGGCTAGTCTGTTGGAGAGTTATTTTGGTGTTAAGTAGTCAAAATTTGGCTTGGCAAGCCATTTGGCTAGTCTCTTGGAGATGCTCTTAGTATGCGTGGCTAGAATCGATGGATTAATTTGTAAATAGATCCATTTTTATAAGATGAGAAATAGAGTTAGAAATAAAAAAGGTAAATAATGTTTGTTAGACTGAGATAGCCCGATATATATTTACAAACCGGAGAAAAATGTTGGCACTTGCTATATATTACAGGAAAAAAGAAAGAAACACAGTTACAAAGGACAAACAACACAGATCCCAAATGATCAGGATAGAAACTATTGTAGCACCATGGAATCCGAACTCTTCCGAAATTTTCATGGAAAACAAGGTCTCTTTTTTACCTCTTTTTCATTGATGTAGATGAGCCGTTGATAATACTTCACGCAGAATCTTCTTAAAACTGATATGGAGTAACAGCTTGCTCACAGGCAGACCGTGGAATTTTTCACTGTATAATGCCTGGGTTGATGGATTGATGATTTGATGTATAACACAGTACAACAGAAAGCACACTCGATAGGTAGGACGGTAAGCTGCATTGATTCGCAGAGCCGTCTATAAAATGGCAGCTCCGCGAATCAATGCATTTATAGGAGACAAGGTCGACCGCATTTCTCTTCTCCTCGTGTGGTCTCAGAAACTGCAGCTTCTTTCGGAAACTGAGGCATGTCACACACATTTTCCCCTGGTTTAGGACTTTAGGTTCAAGATAGTCAATTTGTGAATCTGTGGGGCCTATCATTCTTCATAGTTATAGATTTAAAATATCCAGGGGCATCTCGGAATGGAAAGCATCAGCGAGCAAGATGGCAGAAAAAGAAGGAGAAAATGCTGCAGCGAGGCGGTGCTCTGTCATTGATGGTGTCGCTCGAGATGGACCAAGCCTTCGCAATGGCCATGGGAAAAGCCGGTGTTAGGACCAACGGACCTATGCCCTGCAGTGCCGCACTCTCGCGGTACGCAGATCCCGACGCCAGTGAAGTCTTCCAAGCTCAGCTAATGCCCATGGTCTCACTCCAGAGGAACCTGAAGCTGTGTGGGTGACAAACAGGCACGCTAGGTAACGTCCTTCCCGGCGTCGGCAGCGAGCACATCATCCCTCGCCTTTCCCAGGAAGGATCTAGAAGTAGAATCTCCTAGAAGATTCCAAGCTGTTCCGGATATTCATGTCAACTCAGTGGTGAAAGCAGGCCAAGCGAAATGTGATTACCTGCTCGCATTTCAATATTTCGTTAATCCAGATGAAAATCTCGACTGCGAGCGAGGATGGCAGTAGCAAACAATAACGCAAGAAAATGTAGACAAGGCAAAACTTATAGAACATCACAACAGCACAAGCACGCAATCAGAATTTAGATGTCAAAACGTATACAGCGGACATACATACAGCCTCTTCTTTGCTCGCATGTCAGCGATGAACGGTTACAGTTACAGCTGCGCACCTGCGGTGCTTTGGCCTTTGGCGCAGTCTGCCTGAGTTCATCGCTCCCCTTGGGGTGGTCTACTATCGAAAACAATTATTTTCAGAAATAAAAAGGGGATCCACTTTACGCGCTCTAAGGCCATGTTTAGTTGTGGCAAATTTCGCAACTTTTCACTATTCACCCATCACATCAAATGTTTGGACACTAATTATATGTATTAAACATGAATTAATGATAAATCCCATTCCATAACCTAGGTGAAATTTCGAGAGAAATCTAATGAGCCTAATTGTGCTAGAGTAAACAATTTTTAATGATAGAATAATGAGAAATGCTCCGGTGGACCTTTTTTAAAGATTGCACGTATCTTAAAGCAACTCATCCTTAATTAATTATTTTTAAAACTGGGCTTGTCTGGGCCCGGCCCTACCTGTGCCCACCCGACCCACGTAATCTCTAATCTCATCCTCTCTCACGGTCTCACCTCTCACCGAGTCACCGTCTCACGAGTCACATGGCGGCACACTCGACGCCATGGATGTCCCAAAACGGTTCTCGTGCCCCAGGGGGGTACGTACCCACCCTGTTTTGGACGGCCAGGATCTTCATTCAGGGGGGGTGTGCGAATCTTGATGCAGTGGGGGGTAGTGTGTGAATCTTGATGCAGGTTTGGACGGTAGATAACAGGGTGGGTACGTACCCCCCTGGGGCACCAGAACATTCACGATGGATGTCCACAGCGGCAGGCCCTCCATGCTCCACTGCCCAGCTCCTGGCCGTCTAGCGTCTAGGAGCTTTGGCAGGACAGCCACAGCAACGGCTGCTGTGTCGATGGCGGTGCGAGCGCCGCCGATGAGGCAGCACCCTCTGAAATCATGGGCGTCGTTTACTGTCATGCGTGTGTTTTCCTGGATGTGGTTGCAGCATTACTAGCATGCTATGATACTTCCTTTTTTTAGAGGCTATTGCTGGAGTTGGCCACAAAAATCAGGCCCCTGCAAAGTAGGGAGAGCCCCTACTCAGAAAAGTAGAGACCTGAAGTAGGGGCTATTGCTGGAGATGCTCAGAAGTTGGCAGGATTAAATCCACTACGAGTCAAAATCCACCTCAACTCCTTTTCATTTCCCTTAATCTTTTGGAAAATGATTAACCGACGAGACCTAACCTGTTTGCCCGATAGAGTTGACATTAGATGATGTCGTGCTGCTGATGTCAGCAATGTGCTAGCAGCTGGGACTTTTTCTTCCTTGGGAGTATATTCACACTTGCTCATCGGTACAAGGAGTCAAGGACGTAGGGGTGTACGTGTACCGTACAGAGTTGCACATATATTATGCTCCTTATTTGGCTGTTTGGTTCTGCAACGAAGCATTCGATGGCAAGAACAATGTCAGCAACACAGCCTTGGTTGCTGCTTACCTGCCTCGCCGCCGCTGCCGTCGCCGGAGCACTCCAAGCTCGTGCACAACCCGACAGCATAGGTAAACACGGTTCTCTTGCAACATTTTCTCGAAGGACCCCTCACTGCAGGGTTGAAGAAGGTCCTGACGTATCTGTGCGTGTGCGGCCGACGGATGCAGGTTTCATCAGCATAGACTGCGGCCTGCCGGGGACGGCGAGCTACGTGGACGACACCACCAAGCTCGTGCACGTCCCGGACGCCGCCTTCATCGACGCCGGCTCCAGCCACAACATCTCGGCCGAGTACATGACGCCGCTGCTCTCCAGGCGCTACCACACCGTGCGCAGCTTCCCGCAGGGCGGCGGCGGCGGCGGCGGGCCGCGCAGCTGCTACACGGTCCGCTCCCTCGTGCCCGGGCTCAAGTACATCGTCCGCGCCGCCTTCCTGTACGGCAACTACGACGGCCTCCGCCGGCTGCCCGTCGCCTTCGACCTCTACGTCGGGGTCAACCTCTGGGGCACGGTGAACGTCTCCAGCCCCAACATCGCGGTTTCGCTGGAGGCCATCGTCGTCGTGCCCGGCGACGTCGCGCAGGTCTGCCTGCTCGACACCGGCTCCGGGACCCCCTTCATCTCCGCGCTGGACCTGAGGCCCCTCAAGACCACGCTCTACCCGCAGGTGAACCTCACCCGGGGCCTGGTCCTGCTCGACCGGTGGAACTTCGGCCCGACGGACGCTTCCAACCTGGTGAGGTACCCCGACGACCCGCACGACAGGGTATGGTTCCCCTGGGTGGACACCAGCGCCTGGGACGTGATCTCGACGGCGGACAGGGTGCTCAGCATAGGCGACGAGGACCTCTTCGACGCGCCGTCCAAGGTGCTGCAGACGGCGGTCACGCCTCGGAACGGCAGCGCCACCGGCAGCATCGACTTCTCCTGGGCCCGCGCGGCGCAGCCCGGGGACCCGGCGCCGGGGTACATCGCCGTCATGCACTTCGCCGAGCTCCAGGTCGTGCCCAGAGGCGCCGTGCGCGAGTTCCTCGTCACCCTCAACGGTAAGCTGTGGTACCCGGACGGCATCACGCCGTACTACCTCAGCGCCAACTTCGCCTACGACATGGACCCCTTGCCGGACTCCGCTCGGTACAACGTCTCCATCAACGCCACCGCCAACTCGACGCTGCCGCCTTTTATCAACGCCGTCGAGATCTTCTCCGTCATGTCCACCAACAACGTTGGCACTGAATCCTATGACGGTAAGTGCATGCAGACACATACAGAGTACGGTACAGAACATGGTTCGTGAGCATTCAGAAGGTGAGGTGCTAACGAAATTGAGAGCAATGACGCAGCATCTGCCATGATGGCGATCAAGGCGAAGTATCGCGTGCAAAGGAACTGGATGGGTGACCCGTGTGTTCCCAATAATCTTTCGTGGGATGGTTTGACTTGCAGCTATACCGATCCTCCAAGAATCACCGCCGTGTAAGTACTTCATACGGAACACTAACTTGTGCTCAAGATTCATGACAAGAGAAAAAAAAAATCATTCAGGCATGTCTTTTCCATATATTTATTGTTAAATTATAGTCATAAATTCCAAAATATTTGTCAGAAACTTATAGTCGCAAATTAATGACAAATCCCATTCCATAACCCAGGTGAAATTTCGAGAGAAATCTAATGAGCCTAATTGTGCTACAGTAAACAATTTTTAATGATAGAATAATTAGGCTTAATAGATTTGTCTCGCGATTTCTCATCCATCCGTGTAATTAGTTTTATAGTTAGATCATGTTTAGGTCTTCTAATCTTCGATTTACAATTGCTACAGTAATTTTTGCAACTTTCTCAAACAAGGCCTAACTAGCAGAATAGTCTGATTTTCAACCTGAACGGTAAAACCGAGCACGAAGGCCCTTCCTACTGTTGAAACAGGACAAATTTGGTCCTTTGGCTAATTTGAAAGGTGGGGTTTGTTTTTTCTGGATAACAAAAATTCCACTTTGATCTAATAAAATCATAACTAATTTTAAATAATATAAAACCAATACCATTTTTTCTTAACATATTTTGTTGGTGCTCCATACAGAGTTTTTCTTAAAGGCAAGAGCACTACCATATCATATAAGAAGAAAAGCAAGTTGGTTCTTACAAAGCGATATTACATAATTAACTAAAGGGAACACATCTCTCAAATAAAGAACTAACATAGGAAACTATCTATTACTCGAGGACCAGCCTTCCACAGGCCAACACTCTCAGATTTATTTCCGCTTTGATCTCCTACAAGACTTGCGCCGCCGTCATCCGCCTATGCTCGAAGATGCACTTATTTCTTTCTTTTTAAATGTTCCATGCTGTGTACATCAAGATTGCTGCTGTATTGCTTTTTGCCTCCTTGTTCAGTCCCTGCGATGCTGCTTCCCACCATTGTTCTAACTCGAGATGTGCCTCTGGTTGTTTCACCATGTTCCCAGTCCACATACTGACTGAATGCCATACTTCCCGGGCAAAGCAGCACTGCAAAATCAAGTGAGAAGCCGTTTCCGGCTCCTGGCTGCGCAGCACACAGCAGGGATCACAGGGCCAACTCCTTGCTAGTAGCTTATCAGCTGTCAAGATCTTGGATTGCACCAATAGCCAGGTAAAGAATTTGTGTTTCCCTTCAGCGTGAGCCTTCCATAGAGGGTTAGCCTCAAAGGCCCTGACCGAACCTATAAATTGTGCCTTGTACGCTGATTTGGAGGAGTATGAACCATTTGCAGTCCATTTCCAAGCAATGGTGTCTGGCTCATTGGACAATTGGGTGTCCTCAACCAAGAACCAGAGCTTGACAAAGCTCACAATCTCCTTGACCGTGGTCATACGCCATAATCCCCTTGTCCAACTTAGATGCAAAAGTTCATCACGGACACATCGCTTTTTGCGCCATGCTAACTTGAAAAGGCTAGGGAACATATCAATCGGTGCTTTCCCTTGCAGCCAGGATGACTGCCAAAATGTTGTTGTGCGCCCATCGCCTAAAGAGACATAAGTACTAGCTCTGAATACCTGCCGATCCATGACTGACACTGGTGGCGGAGTGCCCACCCATGGCCGATCAGGCTCTATCCATTCATACCAAAGCCATCGAAGTCGCAAGGCTCTACCGAACATCTCGAGGTCAATGATGCCCAATCCCCCCAAGCTCTTTGGTCTCTTTGCTTTAGCCCATCTGACTAAGCAGTGCCCTCCGTTTGCCTCAGCACACAGCTGCTCTTTGGTCTCTTTGCTTGTCAATTTGTTTTGTTGCCCATTTGCGCAGCTGGAACACCGTCAAGTAATATGTCAGAATTGTTGTGAGCACATTGTTGACTAGTCAGAGGTGGCCAGCTTGATTCATCAAACCCCCTTTCCAAGCCGGCAGTCTAGTTGCAACCTTGTCAACGAGCGGCTGAATGTCAACCTGCCGCAACTATGTTGTGTGCAGAGGTAAACCCAAGTATTTGCAGGGGTACGATCCAATTGGGCACTGGAATGGACCAAGGACCTCGCCAAGATTTACATTGTCACAGCAAATAGGATAGGCAACACTCTTGGTCTCATTTATGATCAGGCCAGATGCGTGTCCAAAGCTCCTCATGATGTTACTCACAACCTCTACCTCCTCCCTGATTGGGTTTAAAAGGATGTCCGCGCCGTCTGCATACATGCTTATCCGCTTTGTTGATCGATGGCCAATCATAGTCAGTCGGTATTGGCATGTTGCCAAGTTAAGCATTGCCTGCAGCGGTTCCATTGCTAGAATGAACAACATTGGCGATAGCGGGTGCTCTATACAGAGTTATTTGTATCTCATTTGTTCATGCTCCTAGTGTTCCTAAACTATAGGCAATAAACAGTACAATCATAAATAACCAAATAGAGCACCAATATATTTGTTCTATTTTTTAAAAAAAAATTGGTACCGGTTTCATATTTTTTCTAATTAAAATAAATTAGTTATGATTTTAAGATTAAACGATTTTTTATTTCTAGAAATTGGAGCACCAGCTTTGACAAATGACTAAACCTATCCGATTTCAACAATTGGATGACCCATCATGTCCGGCTTTGTAGTTTAAGGTTGAAAATCCGAATGTTGTGCTGGTTCAATGATGTAAAGTGGACTTTTTATTAAAAAAATACCAAAAACAAAATTCAACATATCTTTGGCTTCTCCTTCTTTTATTTTGCAATGATGTCTTTGTAAATATGGAGAGCAATAGCTTGTGCTGGTGTTACAGTAGGCCCTAAATACAAATAGACGCACGCTAGATCTAGGACAAACGTGGGGATCCAATGCGCGAGGGAGACGTGATGCGCGTGGACTCAGAAGCCAGCAATGTTATCTCCAGTAGTATTGACTGATGGATTGATGAAACAGTACAACAGAAAGCACACGGTAGGTAGAACGTTTCTACATTGATTTGCTGGACTGCCTATAAAATAGCCTCTGGATGGCAAGCTATCGACAAGCAGTACGTCCAGTAGTAGAAGCTAAGTTGCTGTGAAAAGAATGAAGAGCCTGAGGTAGACCGCATCGCTCTTCTCCCCGTTTAGTTGTAGAAACTGCAGCTTCTTACGAAATCTGAGGCAGATTACAAATATTTTCCACTGGTTTACGTTGAAAACTTTGGATCCAGTCAATTTTTGAATATTTAGGCCTTGTTTAGTTCAGCCAATTCGATCAAATTTCCTGTAGAAAAAGTACATTGGGAAGCGTAAAAGTAGAGAGGAGGCATGTTTTTCAATACGTTGCTTTTGGTCGAATTGGTGCCTTTTGGTGTAACTAAACAAGGCCTTAGTTTCAAAACTCTAGGCATGGGAAGCATCGGCAAACAAGATGGGTTGAAAAGAAGACGGAAGGCTGCTGGAATTCAGGGCTCTGTCATCGCTGGTGAAGCTGGGGACGGACCAACCGCTCGCAATTGCCTTGGTAAACGCCTTGGCTATGGGACCAATGAGCCTATGCCCTGCAGCACCTCAGTGACCGGTAGGGTGGCACCACTTCAGCCTTGCCTATTCGCCAGAGCCAGGCCAGCTGAGCCAAACCCAACTGATGCAGTAGATTGTGTTTGGTGAAAGGAAATTTTTGAGCCAGGCTTCTTTAGGATCATCAGGGGTGCGAGCAGCGCTACGGCACAGGTCCCCTAATTTCTGAGGACCCCTAATTTCCGTAATGCAGTCCGTTAATGACGGAAGGCTTCTGAGGTCCAATGCTCTGGAGTATCAAATGTTCTAGACGTCTACTAGTGTTTTAATAGCCAAGCCATTTTTTCTCTAAATCGATCTAAACAATATGTTTCTAGTTACCAAAAATAGGTTTAGAGTGACATGTTGGAAAATATTGATTACTATGAATATATCTATATCATATATTAAAATTTTCATTCAATTTCAAGGAACACGAAAAGAAATATGTTGTTCTAGTAAAGATTGTGTAACTAAAATTAAATTGGTACAATTCTTGATATATTCTATTGACATGTAATATATTGTACCACATATGCTATTTTTCCTTTTTTTTAGATGAAACTATTTTTCCTATTTTTAGTATAGCATGTCCAATTTTGTTAGCAATCCACCGTGCCCAGTCAGCAAAATGCGTGTCGAGGAAAGACTTAAAACTAGTCTCGTCAGAAATTGCCTCAACGAAGGTGCTCTTTATTTTTTTAATTTTGCGAAAACCGTGCTTTTTATTTGACTACACGCGAGACACCTATTCCTTAAGATAGTGTACAAAGAATTATGTTGCAATATATATAGTTTCTAGATGATCTTTTTTAGAGAAACAAAGAATTACTGTTAGTTTTGATTATTTACTAATTTCCTCAGAAATAAGTTTCTAGATGATGTTTTTAGAGAAAGAAAGATTTACTATTAGTTTCGATTATTTACTAATTTCCTATATGGTTTGCTAGATGATGTTTTGATTTTTCCTTGATAAATAGCAGCGTAATTTAGAGAACACTGGTTTCTCCTATGTACTCCAGAATTAAATGGCCCACCTACACCTCATGAATTGTGAGATAAAGATAGCAAAGCATGATCTTAGATGTGGAATAGTAGGGAAACTACTGTGTGCCGATGTTGCAGCAGTCCACCATGTGGTTCCTAATTAAAAGAGGTCATGTAGGCATGAAAAGCTTATTATGAACCATCTCCAGTGCAATATGATACTGCAGTGGTGCCATCTCTAACTAGGAATGACAGGCGCCAGGACTTCATTAGTTTATAAACATCAATGGTCCCATTGATCTTTACCATCTTTTTCTGAATTATTGAATGGCTTGGTCGGTTGCTCATTGAAGAAAAGAAGTACGAAAGAAAGCAAAAACATTAGGTAGAACTAGATCGCCAGGCAGTGCTCTATGCCCTGTGCGGTTTCAGAAACTTATAGAAACTGGATCATGTTAGACATATCATTCTCGGTGTTTAGGATAGAAGTCTGGATTGAACCAATCGATCACAATGTTTGCGAGCGAGGTTGACACATGGGTCCGTCATACTTGCAAGGTTGTTCCTACCTAAGGGATGTCTGGGCATGTGAAGCACCGGGAAACCTGACGGCTAGCCAAGAAGAATTCTAAGCTGCTGGGACCTGGGACAGCGGGACGATGCGGTGAGGAGCTCGGGCTCGAGCTCGAGCTCCGTACTCCATTCTGACTCTCCTTCCACAGGATGCTCCACCGAGCCACCACATGTCTTTAAGCCAGCAGCTACAACTAGATCATGTAGAAGCCCCCAAACCCCAGTTCTTTCGCCCAGGTCTGACGAGAGTACCAAGGAGCTGGATTGGATGGAAGGCAATTCCTCATCGCTGCCCTTGGTGCAAAACTCTCGACAACTGCTTTGCGGAAGACAAGGAAAATACAAGTACTCTTTTTATTTCATTTTGTTATGCTTATTGGTTGCGTTTAAATTAGAACAGTGCTTAGCTTACTGTAAGTAGTGAAAAAGAAGAAAATCCGAACACATTTTTCATGGATCGGAGAACAATGAGCTTTTTAACTTTTTGTTCTACAACTAGATCATGTAGAAGCCCCCAAACCCCAGTTCTTTCGCCCAGGTCTGACGAGAGTACCAAGGAGCTGGATTGGATGGAAGGCAATTCCTCATTGCGGTGGTGCCGCCTTTCGCCACCAACCTGAATGATACGATTCGGTCGAGTCTTCTTCAAAGGCAGCCTACGCTCCCCGGGTCGCCCCCCACAGGCGGCTCAGGGGGCGAAACCCTAGCCGCCGCCCCTCCACCCCTCTCCTCCCCTCCCTCACCTCGCCGCCGTCTGAGGGGCCGCCGCCGGCAACCGTGCGGGCCCCGGGGAAGGCGGCGGCGAGGTTTCCTCCCCTTGCTGCTGCGAACCTCGCGCGGGCGGCGAGGGTCCCGGCGGTGTGGTGGCGCTAGCGCGGTGGCGGCGTCTGGCCGGTCTTGGGGGAGGCGGCGGCGGGTCTTGGCCTGCGGCGGCGGCTCCCTCGCTTGNGCCGGTGGTGCGGGCCCGGCTGCTGCCGGCGTTCGGCAGGCCCGTGTGCGGCGACCGGCTGATCTCTCGTCCTCTCCGTGTCAGCGTTCTTGGTCCGGTGCCGCCGCGGTGGTGGGACCGGGGGGCTGGCTGGTGCTTGCTGGGGGCGCCGAGGTGGTGTCTCAGGCTTCGTCGGGCCTTTTCCGGTGGAGGTGACACGGCGGTGGCGAGGAGCGGGTTCTGCCTTGGCCTCGAGCGTGCGGCAGTTATGGTGCGATTCGGGCGAAAGCCTTCACCGATGTTTCGGTCGGTGGGCATGATGGCGGCGCCCTTGGGGCGTCGGACTCCTCGCTGGGGGCAACCCGTTCGGTTGGCTGGTTCCAGAACCAGCCAGCAGTACTTTCACCTCACAAAAAATCAGCCCAGCCACCAACCAACCAGCCAGCCAGCAGTACTTTTCTCTCACAGAAAATCAGCCCAGCCACCAGCCAAACAGCCAGCCGAACGGGCATGCTCCCTGCCGCGCGGGACACTCTGGGTGAAAACCTTGTCCGTCTATGGACGTGCGACGGCGGCGTCTTGGCGTCGTGCCCTTCTTGGAGGCGTCGTACTTGGAGTCCCGTTCCGGCTTGTGGCTGTGGTGGTGGTGGTGGTGGTGGCCGTCTGGCGGATCGTGTTGCCGAGGAGGTGCTGAGGGCCCATGGGTGCTGGAGGGCTTGAGTGGTCGCGCATGGTGCAGTGGTGAACTCGGTGTCGGTTGGGCGGAGGTGGTGCTCTCATTGCGGTCTCAAATATCTGAGTCCTTGGCAGAGGAGTGAGGCGGTGGGTGAGGCGAGGCCCCCACGCAGTGGCCAGGATCAGTGGTTTTCCTTCGTACTGAGATGGGAGTGTCTGCTGAAGTTTCTCTGGTTCTGAGGTCTCGACAATCGTGTGGGCGGCTTGAGGGTGACAGCCCTATGGTGGAGGAGCTTGGAGGGGCCGTTCGGGCTTGCAGCGGGCTGCGGCTTCGGCGTGGCACATCGTTGGTGACGACGGCGTGAGTGTGGACAGCTTGCTTCTTTTTCCTCTCCCAAGTGGTCTGGCGTGGTGGTGTACTGTGTTGGGTGCGTTTGTTTATGTTTGGGTGTTTGTTCGTGTGGTGGTGTCCGCTTCGGCGTGTTATGTACCAATTGCTCTTCTTCTTAAATGACATAGCAGTGCTCCTGCTTTTATTTCAAAAAAAAAATTTCCTCATCGCTGCCCTTGGTGCAAAACTCTCGACAACTGCTTTGCGGAAGACAAGGAAAATACAAGTACTCTTTTTATTTCATTTTGTTATGCTTATTGGTTGCGTTTAAATTAGAACAGTGCTTAGCTTACTGTAAGTAGTGAAAAAGAAGAAAATCCGAACACATTTTTCATGGATCGGAGAACAAACTTTTTGTTCTGGATCACCGATGATAAGTGAAACGCAGTGAAGTAGAGCTTGTTTGCAAGCAGACCCGTGGAATTTACATTGTATGGTGCATCTTTTTCGCCGTCTCAGTTTTTGTGTACAATGGAACTGTGAGCGGGCGAATTTGGTACTTTTTCTGATTTGTTCACGGAGGTAGAGCACATGATTGACACGTAGAACCATAAATAATAAAAAAACATAAATAAAAAAACCCCTTTATTTTCCCTTGATTTATGATTTGTACTCTTCTTGGTGGTTCCATGTACCATCTTCCTTCTCCATCAGACCAGAACGGCCATCTGCATTCATTTGCTGGCCGGGCTGCCTATAGGCCTCTGGATGGCAAACTATAGATAAGCCCTCTAGTGGTAGAAGCTATGTTGATCCGAAAATAATGTAGAGATGAGGTAGACCGCATTGCTCTTCTCCCTGTGTTGTTTCCGAAACTGCGGCTTCTTACAAAAATCGAGGCTTTAAACACATTTTCCCCTGGTTTAGGTTCAGAACTTTGGATCCAGCCAATTTGTGAATGTAAGACTGTAAGAGGCCTATCATACTATATAGTCATACCAAGTAATATGTAGGGGTATCTGGGCATGGGAAGCATCAGCAAACAATATGGGCAGAAAAGAATGCGGCAAAGCTGCTGGATGGCAATTTCCAGTCACTGATGGTGCCGCTGGGGATGGCCCAAGGATTCGCAATCGCTGTGGCCACCGCCTCGGCTAGGACCAACGAGCCTATGCCCTGCAGCTGACTGATCTCCCCGTACGAAGATCCCATGGCGGGCTAAAGCCTTCCAAGATCAGCTGATTCCCATTATCCCTCTCCCGGCGTGCAATGAATCACAAATGCTGTGGGTGGCAAACAGGCACGCCAGGTAAAATATCTGTGCCGGCAGCAACTCCAGTTAGTACGACCGTACTTGGAAGGGTCAAGAATCTTTGTACTTGCATTTCAGTCCGTCAATTTTTAGATGAAAAACTCAAAAGTGTATGAACTAGCATGCGGGTTGAAGGCATACAACTGAGGCCCCAAGAACCAGATAGCATCAAAAAATAACTACCTGAAAATATAAACAAGGCAAACGTATACAAATATAACGCCAATAACACAGGCATAAATCCCCGGCAATCTTTTGAGGACGGACAACTAACACGCTATCATACAGTATCAAAACAAAACACGCTATCACAATTTACAGAAACTAGCACAGCGTAGCAGCATCCCCGTGTAAAACTCAAGCGAAATTGTGTCAACGGGAACTGTTACAGCTGGGCACCTGCGGTGCTTGGGCGCAGTCTGCCTGAGTTCATCACTCCCCTTGCAGTGGTCTATAATCGAAAGAGAAAAAACAAATTCATCTGAGTTAGGGGGGCAAAAAAAAGGCATTTGTACTAATATAGCAATCCACAGAGCCCAAGTAAGCATAAAGTACCTCGAAGAAAGAGTTGTAATTTAGCCTCATCAGGAATTGCCTCAGGAAAGGTGCTCTTTGGCTACCCGCGAGACGACTACTCCTTAAGATTGTGTACAAAGAATTTGATTTCTTGTTGAATTCCTGGTTATCAAATCATGGCAAAAATGAAACAAGTAAACATCTACCGAGACTTTTGAGCATACCCATGCTAAGCACTGCCATTTTAACATTTGTTTGGGGGAAAAAGGCATACCTCAGTTATATGATCAATTTCAGATATGTTTGGACGAGTTTCATATTGCTCAATACTCCAACAGAACTGCAAGCACAGCTTCATTATGCTGTCAAGTATTCTAGAGACTGATCCAATATCCAAGAAGGATTGTGAAACCAGTGCGGATAGGTACCTGCAGTGCAGGAGATAATGGTCAACCAAAGCATCACAACAGAACCAAATTTAGACATGTGAGGATAATTCAAAGAACCAGAAAAAAAAACAGTGGGATATTTCCATGTAACCTCTGTGTAATAGAATTCTCTAATAGTAGGAATACATTGTCAGTGTTTATTGAGCAAGAGTATGGGCGGAAACATTCTAACTCGTGGAATATCATATTGAAAACAGTCTATTTCCCCAAAAAAAACTCAGGTCAAATTCACTCATATTTATCCTATACACATTTTGAAAAGGAACAAAGAAAAACTCAGATCAAACTGACTCATATTTATCCTACACATTCTGCGAAATAATATATTATGATTGCACATGATAAATTGGAAATGGTTCCTTACTCTTGATGAAAGCTCACTAGCTCTGTAAAATCATGAGAATCTTGCACGTGAGATTGTAAAACATTCCACTGGGACTCAATTACATCAACCTGAAAAGTAAGAATTTCGAAAAGGACAAGGTTACACAAAAGTGAAAGAAACAGAGAACAAAAGAAATCCCCAGCATCGATATCATCTAGAACAGAATCCAATTTCAATATGATCCATTTACACACCCTAAATCACGAAACAAAACACATGCAAAACAAAAGAAAAAAGTGATAAAAGGTAGTATAACTTATTTTTACCTGGATGTAAAATTGTAGGTTTCTGATCAAGAATGCCATATGCTCCCTTACTCGCCACAAAGGCTTAGAGCGTTGCCGACGCAGTTGTGTTGCAGAGCCATTTTTTCGATCTTTGCAATAATCAGAAAAATCAGCATGATCTTTATGCATTACTGCTGCCCAGGATTTCTCCAGTTCCATTTGTGTCCTCTTTAATCGGATGAGATACTGGAAAACCTTGCGATACCTAGATAAGATTAACATATCTTAAAAAAGAAGGAAAGCAAATAGTGCAAAACTGTCCAGACTACAAATCCAATAAGCTGTCTCTTCTAATTTTTGCACACTCAGGGCTTGTTCGGTTAATCCATTCCCCAAGGGGACTGAGGGGCGTTGAGGGGGATTTTGACTTGTTAGGGATTCAATCCCTGTCGATCCCCTTCAAACCCCTTCCAACCGAACAAGCCCTCAGGGAAAAAAATTGTGGAACTCAAAAGGAGTGCAGCTTTAAAAAGTACATACTTAGACAAAACATCAGGAGTGAAGAAGAGCTGCAGTGGCCAGTCAACAGAATATTCGAGAGCAATACTATCCCACCCATCAAGTGCCAATTCTGATGCACCTTTTCCTTGGGAAGGGAGCTCTGAAGCATTAGGCTTTTGGAGATCTTTCTGTGATGTACTACTTTTCATACCATATGATAACATCCTGCAAAACAGAAATCAAAAGTTGACAATCGCAGATCTGACATCCACTTGGCAGGGCCTGAAATTAATTACTGTGAGGCTATTTGAAATGCTGACCTTAATGAGACTCTGGTGAAATACTTGTCTTCTTCACCTATAGTCTTCAGTGCAGCCTGTAGGAATTAAGAACAAAAATTATCTCTGCCACCAAATAAAATATATTAGCTGAAATGAGGTATGACGGCACATAAGAGAACTACAGCAGTTATCTGGTAAGTTGATGAAAATAACATCACAGTAAAAGAACAAAAGATTGCATATCATCAGGACTTCAAAACACGAAGGGAACACATACCAATTGAAATGGGATCATGAGATCAGCTTCAGCTGTAGATTGACGAGGTGGTAAACGCATTAATTGGCGGCTTTCCTCAAGAAAACACTAGTTCAGAAACATGATGGCATGTGTCAGAAAACAATCGAAAAGAACAAATTTCGCACAAATATATTATGTTAATGGGCACGTTGAGTTATAGGAGTATGCAAGTAAAAGGAAGGAATAGCAAAGATATTTCATGGGTAATTGCATGCTCACCTGGAAAAAATCACCTTTTGCTAAAAGAAAATAATCTTTCAATGCCTTCAAATGACCATTGAGATCAGCTCGTACCACCACTAGCTTTTAATAACAAAGATAAGTAGGTGATGTTCCTCTGCAATCAAATTTGATAGAATACATAATATTCTAAAACATCAATACCTGCCAGAGATGATTAGCTGCAACTGTACGTATTGACCCAACAGCAGACTCAAAAAGGCGTTTGTGGAACTCAGAAGAATGCTGTAGAAAGAAAAGCAGCCATATGTCAACATAGTATAGCCTTTTTATAAAGATAATGATAAAAAAGAGTGTAAATGCAAAAGATGGTTAGAACATAAACAGCTCCAGCAGTAGTTGCCTAGTTGGCAACCGACCTTCAGCTCCTTGAGCATAGCATCAATTTTATCAGCTTCAGCTTGTGGCAACAGTTCTTCTGCGCTGATGTTAGAGAAGTTTGGCTGGTCTTTTGTTGCACCAGAACCTCCGATGAAGCTTTGCATTCTATGAGATCCTTTAGAGTTCTGGCTTTGGTTAACAGGTTCCTTCAATGTAGCGCCAGGACTTGGATTTCGAAGAACCCTTATTGCTTTGCCAGCAAAGAGAATGGACTCTGCAACTCGCATGTGGATATACTCAGGCAACATATCCTGTGAAGTGCAGGGAGCAAAAACGAAGGATATAACTATGCAAGCTAACAATTGCTTCATAATATGCATGCGCTTCATGTTAAGAATATAAGCATACCAATGATACATGAAATCCTGTATGCCAACTAGCCAGAGATATGTCTTTAGCAAATTTCTGCATAAACTTATCAGAAACATCTCGCTGAGATGAGTCAGTTTCCCCATCCCTGCCATCTTGTCTGAAAATGAAGATGAGAAGATCAGCTTTATATATGTCAGGAATGATACCATACTACCATAGGTCACGAGTTAGGACTACTTGATTTGTTGTCCTGTGAGAGGAATAGTGACTTTTAACATAAAACAACCGCAGCCCAATTTATTGTATCCCTCAGATCGACAACACTAGGCTGCATATGATCTGGATTTAAAATACCACAAAATAGAAATTGTGGTATCTGGTGGTGGGTGGGAGGGGGAGGGCGTCTTATCATATTGCAATAGAAGTTCAAAAGCCTTGTGAACATAGGCCCCTCTAGTTCAAGCATTCCCATTCCATTTACCAGGTTACAGCGCATAATTGGAAATATGAAAATGATAGATCAGATGGAGGAACAGGACAGAATGAACAAGACAACTTTACAAAAGATCTGTAAGACATGCTGACCTTCTAATGAAAAATTCACTGTACTGATCTTGAAGAATCCCATAAACCATCCAAGATGTCAGCTGGTTGAACATGACCTGGTGTCCATGCCAAAGTAGCCTACTCTTTTTCAATCAATAGAAAGAAAATGAATGAACAAAACTGCATAACTTGGGGTGCATAGGCAAGAGAATACATTGCGAAGTAACTTTACAAAGATGGAAACAATTTCCATGAAAAACACAAGGAATTAGAATGGATAGCAGTTCTGTTTTCTCTAAGTATCACATGTACAAAAATAGTAGAGACAATACCTCTGAATGCAGCTTTGCAGTTCTGGAACCCCGCAATGGCATCGTTTATGCAAAAGGTTAAGAAGTTGTCCACCTCTGATGTCTTTCTGCTCTATTTCCGTAACAAGCTCATACAGTGGAGGCAGAAGAACCTCAAACTACAATTTAGCACAGCAACAAATATGGTAAGTACCAATAAATAATAACCAAACACATCAACGCAATAAAGATAATAAGATAACATATACTATCAAAATACAACAATTAGAAGATGGTATTTGCAAACAGAAATGTTAACGCAAGATGTTAAGGGGTATACCTTATTTAGCCCGTGAGTTACCGTCGCAAGGATAGGCAATGGATCTGACAACAGGTTTTGCTCAACCTGTAGGACAGCTGATCTGTAGACTGACAGAATCTCAGTAATACCATTGGCAATTGCCCTCCTGTACACACTCCCTTTTCTCACAACTCCCTTCTGAGTTTTATCAGCATGAGATGATGAAACATCTAAGGAAGACTGAATCCAGCTCAGATCACGCGACTCAGTTGCAAAGCGGTTCAATTCTCTGTAGTAAAATCCCAGAGATATGAGTCTTTCAATAGCACTCCTGCAGACAACACAAGTCATTTAGCACACCAACATATATTTGTGTTGGACCCCATTTTGCATGTTGTGTTACACTTGTTACAATGCTAAATGCATTAGCATAGTCACTGATACATCTGGGAAGAGTGGACTACAAAGTCTGTGGGGGTGAATTTTAGCAGACATAAGTATCAATTTTGTCAGTGTATCCAGTGGTATACCTTACACTTGTTTGACATGCAAACTGAAAACCTTATTCCTAAGCAGAAAATTGGATACGAGTATCAATTTTGTCATTAACATGAAATGCATGCCCTTCTAATATGAAAATGGCAAGATGCAGATTGTATAACTTCAGAATGATCAGCTAAAACCGGTGTATTGATTACATTGCAAACTTCACAAGGCATTCTTACTAGTATGGTCTAAAATTTAAAAAGGATGGCTACGGTGATAATTTCATAACCAATTAAACATCAAATAGGGTAACTGTGATTGGGCAAGCACAAGCACCACCACCAAACGCGAAATTCCCCAATTTCTCCTGAACTCGGTGGCACCGAAGTCACACCTAACTCAGTTACCCGCCACACCCAGAAACAGATCCCATTCCCACGCAGATCACAGGCGCCACAACACTGCAGAACCGCAATTCGCGTCCGCGGACGGGTGCAGGTGCAGCCTTACCTCTCAGAGGGCTGAAGGAAGGTAAGGTCCGGCGCGAGGCGGAAGGCGGGGCCCACCTCGCCGTCTGTGTCCCCGCCGCCGTCGCCGGGCACGGCTTCCTGGTGCGCGGGGCGGCGGCGCGTGGGGGAGGCGTCGAGGACGAAATCGCCGGTGAAGCCGAGCAGCGCGAGGAGGAGCTCGTGCAGCATCGCGGCGGCGTGGTTCCCCGCGGCGGGGACGGGGGGTTTCACTAGGGTTTCCGCGAGATCGCGAGCAGAAAGAGAGCGACGAGGAGAGTGGGAGAACAAAGGAAAAGGGCGGGGACGGCGGAATTTAGTCGTTTTTTCTTGGATTTTGAAAATTAATGGCCGTGCTATAAAATATTTTGTGGTCAATTTTGAAAAATTTCCAAATACATTATTATGCAACTGTAAATTGCGAATTCCTAAAATAAATACAGATATTGCTCACTTAACGCGCGCGGCTTATGCAAAACCGTGCATTTCCGGTTCTTTGAATAGGACACATTTTATCTCAGAAAAAATATTGTTTAGCTCAGATTTACTAAAATGATATAAGTTCAGAAATTTTATTGTGGACTTTTTGACCTCTTAAAACATTTTTTTCTTATTCCTTTGTCAGTTTCTAATGTACAGCTCTTTTTTATACGGATAATCGTAGGACGGCAGCTACCATTTTCACAGGATATTATGAGTTGGCATGTATACCCCTCGTGGGAGGCTGGGAGCCTCTGCGTGACCATATCAATCAGTTTGCATATATCTGTATGTATAAATAATATCTGTATCTTGCAACATTTTACTAACACGACGAATGCCGTTATGCCACCAGTTGTATGAGCGTTCAACTAAATTTTTATTGCTAACTGAATCAAAGGTCAAGTGAAGATGATGATCTGAAAATGAACCATCTTCATTTAAAAAAAATGAACTAATCGAAGGGAAGTAATAGCATTGGCATCCATCAATCAACAGAATTGTAGTATAAGAACACATGTTGAAGCTCCAAATATCCCAAGTTGATTTCAAATATGTACGAGATGGAATTCACATAAACCAAATCAAATATTCTCTCTCTCAGCCAGGTCATTTCTGGCCCCTCGAATATTGTCACGAAGTTTTGCGGCACAGCCCGGCTTAATTTAATACAATGGGTTTCCCATCATTTCTTACAAGCAACTTGGATTCCAAATTAATTTGGATTCTCGCAGCGAGGGTCTACATTCGAGGTGAGTGCAATTGCCGATATGAAGAGCCCTCGGGCGACCTATTTTCTGGAGATGACCTGCCGACGCCGAGCCATTGCCCAAATAGTCTCCTTGGTGCTGATGCAGGCTCTGATGCGCTGTGCGACTGCTGCGAGGTCCACCAGCTCGACTCACAGTCCACCGGCATCAATGGGTATGGGGCGAATCGGTCACGCTCCCACGCGTAGAACCGGCTTCCTCCCACATCATCAGTCTCCATTGAATTATGGCCAGATGAACCTGGTGGGAACAAGGAAAAAGTGGGGTTCTCAGGTAGAGGTGCCGGTGCAGGTCGCATGCCTCCCGACCTATGAGCCCCAGCAAATAGGCTAGATGATGAGCTCTGCTGGTACTGTTCACTGATGCTGCCATGAGCCCTCATGAATTGAGGCATCAGTGGAGGAACATTGGGAGCTCTAGGTCTAGAACCAGATCTGTATACCCAAAAAAAAGAATAGGTTATTACTGAATCATTGACAGGTAATCAGATGCTACACTGGATGGTGAATGTCCAGGATGTAACAATCTATATAGCTGTTATGATAAATTTATTCTCCGAAGTTCTTATGTTATTCAAAGGTTCTGGAAATTTGAATAAAGCATACAAGAGGCAAAGGCACTAATTAACAGCAACAAATACGGACAGAAAACTTATGACAAAAGGGCTAGCAGGCAGAGATTTCCACTGGTAGTTTAGATCATTTTACTGAAATTATGCATATTCTCAACAATTACAATGCCAGAATATGGAATTCTGTATTTTCATAGCGAAGTCATAAGAGATGAGAAAGTATCAAAATTACCCATTACTGAAGTACGATGGAGAAACAACAGATGCTCGACGCTGGCTATCACCATCAGCCCGTGCAGCCCTTGTCCCAAAGGGGATTGCTGGCTGTTCGTTATTGCTGTTGGGCTGAGCATAAGAATGGGGCATGTGTGCCCAATGGTTATGATGGAAATCAGCAGGCTGCACTGTTTGCATGGGCCTAACATCTGATGGCCCAGCCAGGGGGTTCCAATGATCATGGTATGCAGGACGATCCATTGTTCTTTCAGGGACATGGGAGCTTGACGATGACGTCAGCGGTGGAAGAGGATGCAAGTATGCCACATATGGGCAAGGATGAGTTGTCCCTGGTGCAGCAGATACAGCTACTTGCTCTGTAAACACATGCTGTCCCATGAAGTCATGAACTGCATGGACATTATCCAAAGTCAATATAATTTCAATTTTACAAATTGTTCAACTCAGATTAGGACTTACAAGTAACTGGAGGTGATGATTCTCCTTCCCTGACAGAAAAGGGGAGGAGAGTAAGTGAATAGTGCCAATTTTTCCAATACAGATAGGAAAAGTGTGGGATTTTCAGCAATATATAGGTAAAGACTGGTTTGTTGGATATAATCTAAGGCGGATTATTAATGTACACATTCCACACCTGCTAATTTGACCAGTACTTTCATTGAAAATTATATATGAAGCACTAGGCACCATGGATTGTCAATTATGCTTCTGAGAAAAAAGACCCACGTATAGTCTATCTGACAAGAATGCCGCTATGGACAATGTTAATGTCAATAAATCCATGCATTATTGCAGATTGTTCAGGATTGTGTCAGGCAAATAATTATTTTTTCTGCTAAAAAGTCAAATAATTGAGTCACGCTCCATCAATCTTTTTCTCACATAGTTAGATAAATTAAATAAATTATTAAAACCACAGGACTTTAAGATTGCTCACTTGTTTTCTTTAATCTACCCTGCATAGGTACGGCACCTATTTTCGCCATCCACAAATTCCGAAAGGGTGATTTGGGTAGAAAAAGATATACTAGTCATGCATATAAGAATCTATAAAAACAAGGTAGGTAGATAATGCAACATGTATATTAAAGCTACTGGCCCATTATTTGTCACATGAAACCGTATGTTCTGAATCCTCGAATAACATGTTAAGCAAAAGTAAAGTAATAATCATCTGAAGCAGAACATACTCAAATAACGATGGAAGTTGTGCTAAGCGACCAAATGGACACCAATGGAAGCGAAATGGCTGCACAAAACAGAAATATAAAAATTGTCAGTGTAGCCATGCAGAAGAACTACCAGTAAGTAAAACACTGACAGCAAAAGAGGAAGCAAAAGGAATAAGCTAAACTATGATGGTTTATTAGAGTACAATGACCTACGATTTATATATCAGCTGCATAAATGTTTTTAAAAAAATGCACAAAGGAACCACAGGAATGCAGTCTGATTTTATAAAAGGGGCAATGTTGGTCCCAGAATTATTTACGTAGCAACAAGTGCATCCAAAAGAAAAGTTCAAATAGCTGAGCATGATCAAGGGCCATCATTTACATGTGCATGCTAATGCATAGAAGCACAAGGAATCATACCGAGCATCAGGCATACTCAAGATAACACTGAAACACAGGAAAACTGAGCAGAGAAAAGGCATATTGCCACATGACAAGGCAGAATCAAGACTCTGTTAACAAGCACAAATAATTTAAGAGTAAGGTTGCCATGGTAATGTACCATTTCTGAGTAGCTAACATCATAAAGGTCTTCATCATGAGCCCACTCATCCATATTAACATCATGTGCAGATCGGGAACCATTTGCATAAAGCCAATTCCCTTTCTCAATTTTTCGGCAATTGGGGCATTGCATAACCCCTTTGGCATTAAATGCTGATCCAATGCAATCTGCAAAAAAACTGGCACTTAGCATACAAAAGATTACAAAGCAAAGAAAATTCATAGTAGTGCTTTGATACATGGTGTACACTATAATAACTTAGTAAGCACACCATAATAGTAGCTGCAAAGTAAACTAGCACAACTTTGCACCTCATAATAAACACATTCCTTGCAAAGGACTATTCTGAATCAACAATCAGTTTAATCTCACTACAGTGATGTTACAATGACTAGTAAAAACAGCAAATTGCATAAAAGAAGACCAGGTAGCACCTCGCAGCCAAAGCCCTGAAAAATAATATTTATTTGATCTCCAAAAACTTATTTTATCAAGCCGGTCATCTCAACTCAAGATTTGCAACCATTTGACTTTTGGTTAAGCATAGCCATTTAGAGTACCAGAAAAAGAATTATTGTGATACATGAAACTATGAAAGCATGTTTCAATATCATGGGTTTGAATTCCAATCCTATTTGAAGACCATGTTTAGAAAAATAGACATAAATATCATTCAGCAGAATCTAAAACCACAACGAACCTAGAGCAGAGGGTGTAGATATCTGAATGGAAGCAATAATTTATCAGAAAAATCATGTAAGTAGCATACCCACTACATCAGAGCTAAATTACAACTAGATAGGCATAAATATAAGTCATTTTAGGATGCCTGCCAGTCAAGCTTGTTCAACTTTGAGCACCAAAATATAACAAGATAGATTGACAAGGTAAGATTGATGTTAGTAGATTCATCGTGAAATATGCTTTCATAACATATAATCCTTTTTATTACTTAGATATCTACAGCATAACTAATCAAAGTCCCACCTTACTGTGTCAGTGTCCTAAAGGACTTATATTTGTGATTGAGGGAGTATAAATTCTTTACGTGGGCTAGACTTCAGGAGGGATTTTGCCTTAAATCCTGAATATCTATATAAGCAAGGCCTAAGGGTAAGTCAACCACAAACCTGACAATTTTCCCTGATTGGCCATCTTAAAACAGCTGACGGCCTAGAATTTACTAAAGATTCTCAAAATTGCACATAAGCCTACCTAAATGAAAAACAGAGAATATAACAAGTGAGGGCATAAGGTTAATTCATTACAGCAAAAAAAAAACAAGGACTGTCTAATGAACTCATCAAGCTGACAACTCCAGAAATGTGTTGATCATCTTTAGTTTCGTCCAAGTTTTATTAGTTGCATTTGAATGAACATGTTTTGATCGCTTCGAAGCACCGGCAAACTCCATAAAAGTTTAATAAACAAGCTCAACACACCAAAATTTCCGACACTGTCTCACTCACTCTCACCTCAAGTTCATGCCAGCTCCAGACATGCTCAACTTCTACAATAAATAAATGCAAAGAGGTATACTTTCAAGTTTTGAAAGATGAAGGAACAAAATTAAATGCAATAAACAAAAACAACACAAAGTTTCACAAATCAGGTAACCACCAGGTGTACTCCCTCAAATCATCCTCCAGCATCAGATTGTCCCCTAAAAGTTGCAACCTTTTTTATCCACTAGACTAATAGAGCACAAAGTTTGCTCAGTTATCACAAACTGGATACAGTTACGCCAAAAATCTGACGTTAAGAACCTTAACACATAATTCAGCACTGTATACACTCCCAAATCACCATTCAGACATCAAAATCTAGCCCACAAAAAGCACCTAGCTATCTACAGAGCCAAACAAAATAGCACAGATTCAACCGCAAAAGCTAAACTTTCAAGAAAATTGTATGTGGTAACCCAAAAGATACGACCTTTAGAACTTTAAACCAAAATTCAGCACCGCATGAGCTATAAATTTGTAAAATCAATCCTAACCACGCCAAATCGAACCAAATTCTAACATGCTGGTCACATTTACAGGCCCTACGCACCCAAATCGCCGGTCCAACCCCAGCAAGGCATCACTCCGGCAAATTGAACTAATAAAATTCGCAACCAAGAACCCACCGGCAGATCCAGCGTCCTTCGGCACTCACCTAGGTGGAACTCGTGGCCGCACTGCAGCCTGGCGGTGGACCTCTCCCCAGCGGCGGCGAGCACCGCGTCGAGGCAGATCGAGCAGGACACCGCGGCCGCCTTGTCCTCCTTCCCACCCGCCCCCTCCTCCGCCGCCGCCGACCCGACGGCCGCCCCCGCCTCCTCCTTGGGCTCCGCACCGACGCCCATCCCCTCCACCTCCTCCGTCCCTATCCTCCCCCTCACCAACCGCGGGATTTCTTCGCCGGATCCCGCAAAATCCGAGCCGGGCTGGAGGGAAACGGGGCTCGAAACGGCCGCCCCGGCGACGGCGAGGCCGTGCCCCGTGCCTCGGGGATCGGCGCGCCCTCGGGGTGCTCGCGCCCTGTCCAATCGCGAGGAGCGCCTCCGCCGACCGCCTCCTCTCTCTCTCTCCCTCTCTCTCTCCCCCCCGTTCTCTCTCCTGTCTATCTGCTCGCCTCCACGAGAAATCAGAGAAGGAAAAAACGCCGGAAAACAAAAGAGGGAGGGGAATAAGACGGGCGTTTTGCGAGAAAGACCTCGTGGAGTTGGGTATTCCAATAAATCTAACGGTTTTAACTAATTTACCTGACGCTGGCGAGGGAGGTTGAGACAGCTTCACATCTTGTGCAGTAAAGCTGGTTAACGGAATTACTGCGTGTTATGTTGTCTACCTGTAGGTGCGTGGCTATGTCATGTTCTCGTTCTGAATGAATTTTAGGCCTTGTTTAGATTGGGTGAATTCGATTGAATTCAATGATTAGAGATGCATTGGAAATTGAAAAAGTAGAGAGGGGACACGTAGTTCAATGCGTTGCCTTTTAATTGAATTGGTGCCTTTTCGCGAATCTAAACAGGGCCTTAGGTAAGCTTGCATTATTGAATCAATTAGTGTCGTCCTTCACCTAAGGAGAAGTGTGTTCTTATCCGATCTACTGATTGGTTGACATATTTCCTCATTGATTTGCTAGCACATTTTGTGTATTTAACACCATTTTGAAGAATAGATAAGAGCTAACACCAGAACTCCGTCACTCAATTTTTGCTATTACATGAGATTTGGGTACTAAGTCATAAGCTAACCGGTCACAGATGCTATGCAGGCATGCAGCAATGGTAATAACCTCTTAAGGAACATGCATGTAGGTGAAGGATAACTTATGCTACCGTCCGATAAACAAAATAAACTAGTTTGTTTTATTATATTTTGTTCCATTTTTTAAAACGTTATATATCAATGCCATTGTAGAAAAAAAAAGTCCCATGCTCACAATTTTCATTGAACTTTCAAGAGGCAGAGTGGAAGCGTCACCCTTACGCTGTACTGGCTGTAGCCTGTGTCCAAGAGAACACACTAGAGTAGCATCCAAGTAAGGCCCTGTTTGATTCACGTCACTTTTCTACCTCGTACTATATCGAGAATCGTGTCAGTTCATTTCTTCTCTCTGTGCACGCAACATAATACATACACCTTTCACTCTTTCACACAAATTAAACAGGGCTAAAGGCCATTCTGCGGGTAAAAAAATGACAGGTTGCCATCCGAGCCTGTTCGCTTGGCTTATCAGCCACCAGTCAGCAGTACTTTTCTCTCATAACAAATCAGCACCAGCCACCAGCCAGTCAGCAGTACTTTTCTCTCACAACAAATCAGCACCAGCCACCAGCCGCCAGCCAACCGAACAGGCTGAAAATCAATCACCGTTGTACGGTGCTCAGACGCTGTTCCAGCGTTTAAAAAAAGGAAGCAAACGCCTCTCCTCGCGTGGTCCGGCCGTCCCTCCGCGCCCGCGACGGCAGCCAGCCGTCCGGTGCGGATCGGACGGACGCGGATGCCACGCCCCTCCTGCGGCGGGCGGGCGTAGGGAAAAAGGAAGCGGTGGCGTGTCCGCATCGTTAAAGAAAAGCGGCTCCCTCTATGACCTGCGGGCCCCGTGCTCCATGGGTCCTACACGTCAGCGGAAACAGATGGCGAAGCGACGGGTGGCGCCCCGCCCGCAGGTTTCAGGTTTGACCGGGCCGGCAGAGGCAGAGCAGAGCTGCGGAGGGGGAGAGCGGTCAGAGTCAGCGCGCGGCGCGTGAGAAAGAGGACGCGACGTGACGCGCGATGACGTGTGCGGCGGCCGGGGATTCCTTCCGTGGGCGACGTCACGCGTGACAGCGTGCGTGTGAGCCATGGCCCAAGTGACAGCGTGCGTGTGAGCCATGGCCCAAGTCATGGCTGCGTTTGGTTTTCTAGCGTTGCTAGAATCACAGGTGAATGATTCTTGTACGGAGTACTAAATGAAGTCTATTTGCAAAACCTCTTCACGGATAAGCGTAACTTTTCGAGGCAAATCTAATGAGCCTAATTAATCGATGATTGGCTACAGTGATGCTACAGTAACCATCCTCTAGTCATGCGGTCAAAGGCCTCATTAGATTCTTCAGGGTTCCTAGTGCAGGATTCTGGAGTTAGTTTTGTAAAATACCTTTATTTAATACCTTTAATTAGTGGTCAAAGTTGTGAACAGTTTTTAGCGCTGGAAAACCAAACGGGGCCCATGTGTCCTCGTTAGCGTACTTGAGGGCAGATCACCATGAAACTTTTGAGACTTTGAAACTTCACTATTTATCAAAGGGAATCTTATATGCATGGAGTATTAAACGTGTGTTAATGACAAAACTCATTCCATAACCCTCCGGTAACTTTGCGAGACGAATCTAATGAGCCTAATTAGGCCATGATTAGACAATGTCATGCTACAGTAAACAATCTCTAATGACAGATTAATTAGGCTTAATAGATTCGTCTCGCGATTTCCCGTCCATCCGTGTATTTAGTTTTATAATTAGATCATGTTTAATCCTTCTAATCTTCGATTTAGAATTGGAAACTTTCTTTCGCAAATTTTCTTTTCAAACTAAACATGCCCTGAGAAACCAACAGCCTCGTGCAATATGCGTTTGAATGTTCTCAACTTTGGAGAGTGTCTTCTCGTTTCAGAAGGAGAAAAAAATTGAATTGGGGACATTTTGCATGAAGTCAATTCGCTAGTATGTGGTGTGGCGCTGCTATTCGGTGCTGCACCCTGGCAAAAAGTCTACAGCGAATCCACCAAAAATTGTGTGCACAAAAATTGTGTGCATTGCCAAAATCTAATCAAGAACCTAGCAGTATCTACTTCTTTGCATCAGTTCTACAACTGTTTCAAGAGAGAGAGAGAGAGAAAGAGAGGGCGCGCTTGTAAAAAAGAAAAGGAGCACCTGAGTTACGATTCCTTGAAATGCAAAATCAGTCGAATTTTAGAGAATGGATAAATCGAGTTCAATTACCGTAGACTTTTTCCCTCTTGGCTTTTAAAACTTTTATATAGTTGTGCGTGTACTATCAAGTTGTACGAGAACAACTAGACCAAAAAAGAAGACGAATCAAGTGTACATGGGCAGGCTATGTTTTTTTTTAAATTTCTTGAGGTGAAACCTATCTAGTTGATTTTTGACTCTTTGGCCCGGGTACTAACATTTACACGAAGTTATTTTTTAGCGCTAGATGATGTGTCAGTCACCTAGTTATTTTTTCGCCCTCGGTCTCTAATAGTAATAGGCATCTATAGGGGTTGGCTATAAGTGTGCCCACGTGTCTTCGATTGCCCATGTTTATACTTTTATTCCATAAAAAGATAAAAAAAATGTGAGAAGTGGAAAAATAAAGGTCAAATCTCAGCGCTGTAACTGAAATCATCTCTTTTTTATTTCTTATTGTTGGGACATATTTTAAGGTTAAAATTGGCACTACTTTCGTCCGGTGATACAAGGCATTCCAACATTTCTAGAGATAACAAAATACGCATGTATCTTTTGATACCTTTCCATTTACTACCCATAATTAACGTTGTTTATAAGATTAAGCAACAGAAAATAGAATAGACAAGTATGCAGCGAAAGCCAAGAAAAATAAATGATTTTCTTTAATACTTGTCCGAAAGTTCTATGATGCCTTGCATGATTACAAATTTGAACCCTTCGATGCCTTATATTTCAGGACGAAAGGAGTACTTACACTTTGGTTTCAAAGTGAAATGGTTTTTGTTTTTAGATATAGCTAGCTACAAATACAAAACCTAACAAACATACAAGTGTTTGTGAGCACATGTAAGGCAGGAGGGTTGGCATGTATATACCATACACAGTACATCCAAGTCTTTTGCTTCCTACAAATGTGCACATTATCACCAGTCCGAAGACGAGTGGTCAGCTAGCTAGTGCTAGGAACGTACCTAAGTTGAAAAATCCAATTCATCTTTCTCTTTTTTATCCTACAATAACACAATATACGCGAGGACAAAATTAGTTTCAGGAACACAAACAATACCGGCCGCAAAGTTGCAAAATGCAAAGAGGGTGTTAAATGTCTGTATCGGGCGGGCAACACAATGCTGCCGCGCTGCTAATTTAAGGAGGTGTTTAGATGCAGTGTTATGCATAGTATTTTTGCGTTATGCATAGTGCGTGAACTAAACAGGGCCTAAGTACTAGCCTAGCCTGCGACTGAATTCCTGAAATTAGTCAAATTACAATGCGCCATCCGGTACCGGCATGGGTGCACCTGGACCTGGACCATCTGGTCATCTGGACCAGACCCGCACGTTGGCTCGGACGCATGGCTGGTCAAGTGCTGAGGGCGTGTTCAGATCGTGGCGCAAATTTTTTGCACCCTATTTTGACCACTAATTACTGCCTCCAGAGCCCTTTGGCAAATTCGCGAGACGAATCTAATGAGGCTTTTGACCGCACGATTAGAGGATGATTACTGTAGCATTATTGTTGCAAATCATGGATTAATTAGGCTCATTAGATTCGTCACGCAAAGTTGCACTCATCTGTGAAAAGATTTTGTAAATAGACTTCATTTAGCACTCCATGTATGCGAGATTTCTTGGGACAATTTCTTGGAGACTGAGAGACGCAAGATCCGTTGATCGCCAACAGTGTCTTGTCAGTTCAAACCGCATGCATGATGCATGCACGGATGCATGCATTGCACGGGACGAGATGCACCGGAACTGGAACCTGGGATGGCAGGTGCCGAGGTGCATGGTTGCTCTCGACAGCTTCCCGTCTCCGTCTCTGCATCGACCACAGCCTACTGTCACTGTCCTGTTCTTTGGGTCAGGGGAGGCCGGGACAGTGGAGCACAGAGTCGCTCGCCGCGGAAGATGCGCGGCCCGCTCCTTTTCCCGTTGCGGCATTGGTATGGCCAGCGCGGACAACGAAGGAGGGAGGGATCCTTTGCGGCCGATCAGGGATGGGGTGGGCGCGGGCGCTGCGGAACGTAGCTAGCAGCCGCACTGCCGCCCTGTGGGCCCCGCGCTGTCAGTGCACAGTACAGGGAGCTGTTGATCCGTCCGTGTGAGCTGCATTAGGCTGTCCGCACTGGTGGTCCTCTATATCCATTCTCTAAAAGAAATATTCTATCCTGGTCATCGAGATTCTCTCTTCTATACCACTTTCTTCCGCACCCGTCGTCCTCTATATCTCATACTCTATATCCTAGTCATCAACATTTTCTACCCAAAACTACCTTACCGCCCCTTGTATAGCCAATGACGAGTGGGACCCACCTCCTCAACCATATCTTCACCACACCTTCTCTCTCTTCTCTCTCCTCTCTCCCCGGCCACTCCGTCCCTCCCGCGCCGGACGCTCTCCCTCCCCCACGCCGGCCGCTCTCCCCCCGCGCTCC
>CM014272.1:62469440-62496355 GCA_004135705.1 Alloteropsis semialata | reverse complement strand
AGCTCGAGCTCCATGTGTGGCGCGGCGTGGTGGCACGACGACGGCGAAGCAAGAGGGCGGCGAAGAGGTGGAGCAGAGCTGGCCACGGGGAGCTCGGGCAGCGGGGAGGAGGAGCTGTGCCGGCCATGGCGCCGGCTCGGAGCTCGCGCGGGTGTGGTGGCCCTTCCTCCAGGCGGCGCGAGCAGGGGCGCTGCGGCGGGCCCCGCGCCATCTCAGCGCTTTGCGCTTCCCCTGGACCGCGCTTAATTTGGCGGATGGGAAGCCATACGCTTCCTCAGCGTATGGCTCCCAGTATGCCGCTGCAGGGCTCCCGTCCGCCACCCGCCTACTGCAGTAGGCGTTCCGGACTGGGTTCCGGACCCAGTGCGGACAGCCTCAGACAGAATTCCTGCGAACCTTGATTTTAAGGACAACACTTACTTTTTTTTATAGCTGCTGACCTGCAGTGCAGAGGGTTTTTTTTTTCATCTCCCAAATGGCACGAAACGATATTCTAAAGCCTCTGCAGTCTGCAGTGCATACAACTTGTGGCAATACGAGGAGATTTCGTTTGTTCCAACGCGGAACAAATGCATACATACAGATCAGCTGACACTAGCCCTCTATAAATAGGCGTTGTTTAGTTTGCGCGAATTCGATGGAATTGACTGTAGCAAAATACATTGGGAAGTGTAAAAACAGAGAGGGGGACACATTTTTCAAAAAGATACTTTTAATCGAATTGGTCGAATTCGATGTAACTAAACAGAGCCATAGTCCTATGCTGCTTGCTGTGTCAGTCTGTCTTAACTCTTAAGGCTCAACTCGGCTGGCGCGAGCCCTCAACAATTCTTTCCTTTTTCTCTCTCCTTTTCTTTCTTTTTTTTTTCCCAAAGGGGAGCTAGCGATGAACAATTCAACGAAAGCAGCTAGCGTTTCCATGAACCCATCACCTTCACGTACGTCACTTACTGATTTGGTCTAAACCCAACTTGTTTACGACCGTCGTGCACTGCAACTGTATTCCAATTAGGATTTCTTACTCTAATCCTGTCTGTCTGTCAACCACAACAGGGCATAAAACGCAATGCCTGAATATAATGATGTAAGGAAATATTTCTCCAAGTAATTTAATTTAATGTCCATCGGGCGTTTTCATCTTCTTCTTCCGGCTAGCAGTTGCATCAGCGAAGCAGAGTGTGTCAAGCAAGCAACTCCTGGGAGGTCGGGGGGATCATATTCATAATATTCATATGGGTCAGCCTCAGGCAGCCTGTCGCCAGGAGTGATGCGTTCATCATCTTCGTACGGATGCGATAGCTCCATTTCGAGCGCAGAGACACTTGTTTAGTTCGCGAAAGTTGCAAAAATTAAATTGCAAAAATTATATTGGGAAACATATCACAAGAGAGGGGCCTCGTTTTCCCATATGCAATTTTTGCAAAACTTTGCAGAAACTTTGCGAACTAAACAGAGCCTTGGGCCTTGTCTCCGAGTTTTACATAGAAACAGCTACCGTGTCTTCTTTTAGATGATGTAACGAGAAAGAACTGATGAGCAACCCACGTTCAGATGTGAGGTTTCTTGGCAATGACTTACCGTCTTCCTTAGCACAAGTGGAACAGAGGAACAGGCCATGGAAAGATCAGAACAGCACGCGTGAAACCAACATCAACAGGCAGCAAACCCATCATTCTTTGCAAAAGCTTCAGTGCTCAGATTGGTTCTCTACTTCCAGTCAAGAAAAATGGGATTGGCTCTACCAGTTTAGCTAGACTGGTACACTCACAAGATAAATAAGCTCTAGGAGTTTGTAACACGATCATCTTAAGGCTGTTCTGCCAGAATAAGAAGCTGCCGCGTTGCAACTTCAAAATAACATCTACTGCCACCAGCTACCATATGTACACAACAAAAGAGGCCATGTCAATCTCACTACCTATCATTCATTAGCCAGCATCATCACTTCTTCCTTCTTTTTGAAGCCCTGGTCGCCTGTGAAGCTCCTGCAGCTGACGCCTCTTGAGCAGCCTCAACTGCTTCAGCTTTAGCGCTTCTCGAGATCCTCCTCCTAGGCACGGCAGTTGATGGGCCTGCATTGCCATTTTCTTCCACAAGTTCAGCTTTGACTCGCTTGCTGCGCCTCTTTCTCGATGAACGGTTAGCTGATGGGGCTTCATCCTCCCCAGGCTCATTCACGTCATCATCACCCCCAGGCTCATTCACGTCATCATCACCATTGGCGCCTTCACCGTCCTGACGGGGCCATTCGGTACCACAACCAGGACAGGCTCTTGAAGCCTGCATATGTGGATAAATTAGCGAGCGGTGGCCTCTAACATCAACAAGGGTAACAGCGTCGACTAGAATTAGACAACTACCTTCCGCTGTGAAAATTTCTTCCTCAAACAGTAATCATGAATTCTAACATCACATCCCTCATTAGGACAACTCGACGCCTGTTGCAGAACATAAACAATAGAAAAATAGATCACAACTTTAGCAGGTTATACAGTAAATTTAAAACAAGAGCAAGGCAGCTCATGATAATCATAGAATCAACATGTATCAGTACCTTTATACAAGCTTCGTTACAGACCACGCATGACGGGATATCGTTGCCACGGAACCAGCTTCGGAGATCAAGAAATGATCTGGTGCCCAGACCAATCTTGCCTGTGGAGGTGTATGACAACCAACGATCCTGGATCAGTTCATCAAGAGTTTTCTCTTTCTGGCTCATCGTGAAGTTCTTTATTGAAGTAGGAAGCCGTGACTGTGACTGGCTGTCCTGCGAACCGTCTATAATTATGACCTGGGAACAAAACAGTCAGCAACTCGTGATACCATATGCAGTCAAGACTAAACTCTGTCAATCAGTATACAAAATAGTGCTGCGATGCCATGCCACAGAAAATACTGAAAGGTGCTACCGACCTACTGTTGGTGACATATTGACTGCAAAATAGTATATGAAACTACTATATGCTTGCATAATAACTGCTTGTAAATTTATAATTATTATGAGCTACACATGGACTATTAGTACACATTGATATAAGACAATGTGTGCTAAATAAACACATGGAGACCAACAAATCATATTCCCAGAATTACTGAACAAACAAACCTGGTTGTCAAGACGGACATTGAGAGCATCGATACTTGTTATGCTCCCATCATTTCCAGCTTCCTGAACTATTGCTTCCAACTGCCACAGGAATCATTAGTTACATCGATACATGTGAATTCAAGGCAGCATATATAATGCCAGATTGAGCTGTACAAAGTCTACGCCATACCAATCCCTTGTAGAATGCGATCTGGGGCACAGAATACTTTGTTCCGAGCTTTGATTCTTCATCAGCAATGTTATTAGCGACTCCGTAATAAACCATTCCATCATACTGGTTTATGCATGCTCGCAACTCAAACTGCAAATATGCGAGCTCCTTGTTGATCTTGAGAAGTGTATCATTGAAAAGTTGTTGATGAGTGGCTGCAAGCCATGATATGAAGGCAAAAAGAATTAGGACAAGCTGGCTATATACTCTTCAATAACTGGTACTAGATATATGACTCAGCCAAGTAGCCAGACAGACGTCAGTTCAACTGAAAATGATTCCAATGCCATGAGTGAATGCCATTTAGATAATGCGACTTTGAAGTGATTGTTTTTAGCAATACTTTTGAGGAGATTGTGATCGGTTCGGGTGATCAGCAGGTGAACGATCCAAATTCCATGGTTTCATCTTTAATGAGAGAGTAAGTTTAGCTACTTCTGGATCAGACAAAAATTCCACTAAATTGTTAAGTACAGCACTTTTCAATGAATTTATATAGGGAGCACGAGCAGGTGAAGAGAAAGGACCAAGTTAAACAAGAAATGGCAACTTGGGTTCAACAAGTAAAAAGAAACAATGCCTACACAAAATTCTAACAGCCTAAGAATATTTGACAGGAATGATTTTTGGGCATACTGCCAAACAAAGATAAAAGGGAATAAAATTAGCAGCAGACCAAACAAGCACTTTTTTACTTGAGGAACAGAAGATTTGTATTAGACAAACAGATAGATGCATGTATTCTAAAAAAAGAATAGAGATGAACATAACACTGTGAACAAATACATTACTACCACCACTTTAATAAGTTGTGAGAGCTGTGAGGAGCATTTCGTGGAACAGATTTAAGAGAGGATGGAGCAAAAAAAAAAAAAAAAAAAAAAAAAAAAAAAAAAAAAAAAAAAAAAAAAAAAAAAAAAAAAAAAAAAAAAAAAAAAAAAAAAAAAAAAAAAAAAAAAAAAAAAAAAAAAAAAAAAAAAAAAAAAAAAAAAAAAAAAAAAAAAAAAAAAAAAAAAAAAAAAAAAAAAAAAAAAAAAAAAAAAAAAAAAAAAAAAAAAAAAAAAAAAAAAAAAAAAAAAAAAAAAAAAAAAAAAAAAAAAAAAAAAAAAAAAAAAAAAAAAAAAAAAAAAAAAAAAAAAAAAAAAAAAAAAAAAAAAAAAAAAAAAAAAAAAAAAAAAAAAAAAAAAAAAAAAAAAAAAAAAAAAAAAAAAAAAAAAAAAAAAAAAAAAAAAAAAAAAAAAAAAAAAAAAAAAAAAAAAAAAAAAAAAAAAAAAAAAAAAAAAAAAAAAAAAAAAAAAAAAAAAAAAAAAAAAAAAAAAAAAAAAAAAAAAAAAAAAAAAAAAAAAAAAAAAAAAAAAAAAAAAAAAAAAAAAAAAAAAAAAAAAAAAAAAAAAAAAAAAAAAAAAAAAAAAAAAAAAAAAAAAAAATAAAAAAAAAAAAAAAAAAAAAAAAAAAAAAAAAAAAAAAAAAAAAAAAAAAAAAAAAAAAAAAAAAAAAAAAAAAAAAAAAAAAAAAAAAAAAAAAAAAAAAAAAAAAAAAAAAAAAAAAAAAAAAAAAATGGCTAGAGCCAGAGGGAGAGGAGTAGCAAGCAGCATGGCATCGGCAGGTACCAGGGTCCCTGTCGGAGACAGCAGCAAAGATTGCGTAGAAGTCTGGCTCCGGAAGAGGGCCACGAGAGAGCAGCGCCTGCAGCAGGGTGTGACTGCCGCCAGGACAGAGGCGCCATTTCTCTGGTTGCTCCCCCTGGCTTGGAAGAAGGCCCCCATGCCCAGGACCCTTTTACCCAACCCCATACCACCCTTTCATCCCACACGAGGTGCTCCAGGGGCAGCCAACTCCCGCGGCCTCCTGCCATCCGGCGAGCGGGCGAGGCCCAACCGGCATGTCACAGGAGCATTTCGTCGAACATTTGTTGGGCTAAGACGCGTAAATAAAGAGGAGAGAGGAGCAAATCCAGCCGATGCAGACGACTTACCGGGGTCCTTGCCGGAGACGGTGGCGAAGATGGCGTGGAAGTCGCGCTCGGAGAGAGGGCCGCGGGTGAGCAGCGCCTGCAGCAGGGTGTGGTGCCGCCACGACAGCGGCGCCATGGTCTCTGCTCGCTCCCGCTCTCGCTCCGGAATGAGGGAAGGGAATCCGAGCGAACTGCTAGGTTTTGCCCCGATTAGGGTAAGATCCGACGCGAATCGTGAACCTACCCGGCGAACTGCTCCGCCCGGGGAGGTGGAGGAGCAGAGGACGGAGGGAAATCAATTCTGTTGGGTGGGAACTTTTGGCGCCGGCGGATTGGCGTTTCGCGGGAAGCGAGCGGGGAAGGAACCCGGGAAAAAAGAAAAGGAAATTGTTGGTGGGTTGCGTTGGCAACTGCAGCTGCAACGGGCCGTGCATCCCAAATGGGCTGGGCTTCCTGGTCGGCTATAGCTGGATTGGCGGGCCGTGATTGAGAAAAGGAGAAAAAAGGCTCGCCTGGTGTTCTCTCTTGGGCCGGAAGTTTCGCAGGCCGGCTTGCTAGATATTTTGGGTTTGCTCGGTTTGCCTTTGAGGTGGCCACTTGCCAGCGTGGTGTGAGCCAATGATGGCCACACACGACTACACGGACTCACAGCGGCGCACGACGGAGCGATCCTTTCCTCTCCCTCGCCTTCCACGGCGCTCGCGCCCTCCGGCTCTGCTCCCGTCTTTGCCGGTCTCAAGCCACCGGCCACGTCCACCATCATGCTGGCCGCGACGGCACTCACGCCCGGCCCGCGACCACCACCACCGCGACACCTGCCCGGCTGGCCATCTCGTGCGCACGTGTCGCCGTACCTGCTGCTGCACCGCCGTGGCAATGGTTGCGGCGGGGCGCGCAACGCGGACCTCCGCTGCCGGCGCCGGCTCCTCACGGCGCGAGGCGAGCGCCCACCTCCCGACGACGACGAGGATGACGAGGACGAGGCGTCGGCGGCGGCAGGTGGTGGGTCGTTCGACGAGGCGGTGGCGCTGTTCAACCGCGGCGAGTACCACGTGTGCCACGACGTGGTGGAGGAGCTCTGGTACGACGCCGAGGACCCCGCGCGCACGCTCCTCCACGGCATCCTCCAGTGCACCGTCGGCTTCCACCACCTCTTCAACCAGGTCCTATAATCATCGATGGATCGATGAATCATTGGGTTTCATTCCGATATGATCGATCGATGGATTCTGAATTTGACGCCAGCGATCCATTCATTGCTTGATCGATCTGCATGTGCAGAACCACCGCGGCGCGATGATGGAGCTCGGTGAGGGCCTCTGCAAGCTCCGCAAGCTCAACCTCGACGACGACGACCCCTTCTCCCGGTTCCGGGACGAGGTCGCCGCCGCGCTGCACTTCCTGTACCGCACGCAAAAGGAGCTCGCCGCATGTACCTGCAACCATTCCTCACATCTTTTTCTCTCTTCTCAGACGCTAATCGACCAACAGTCGAATCTGAATCAACTACTGTTCCATTGATTCAGGTTCTGACGACCTATGCTTAACCATGGACGGCTCGCCGAGCTCGTACCAGTTGCTTGGCAACTTCGCCGCCGGCCAGCAACACTACCGCCGGTTGGAAGCTGATGGGGACCGCGATTCCAGCATCATCTTCTCCGTACCTGACGATCGCGCTTCGCAAGCAGCTCCTCCTACAGTTAAACTTCCAACTCTACATGCCACGGAGCAAAATCTGACGAAGCTTCAATGTGCATACCAATATATGTAGGACAGTAGGAGTACATTCTTTCAAGTGAGGTCCATACAAAGAGAATTTTAGTGAACTTTTGGCGTGAGGGTCTCGCACTCTGTACAATTTAATTAGTAAAAATCAAGGAAAATATTGCACGTATCGAACCAGCTATTGCCTCAACAAAATAAAAGTAACAAATGAAACATTTTCATCTTTTAAAAGCCAAATAAAATATTTTGGGTTCCTTATACGCCATTAATATTCTAACAATATAAATAATATAATAGCTTAAAACCGTTTTGTATGTTGCGGAGATTTACAGCCTGTTCGGTTGGCTGGCGGTTGGTGGCTGGTGCTGATTTGTTGTGAGAGAAAAGTACTGCTGGCTGACTGGTGGCTGATGCTGATTTGTTGTGAGAGAAAAGTACTGCTGGCTGGTGGCTGATAAGCCAACTGAATGGGCTGTTAGCTTGGTCATGTACTACCCCCACCCCCTCCCCACACCTCCCCCTTTTTCTTCTTTCCTATCCTGGCATCCCGTGTTTCACGGCTCTTTTTTGCGTTCTTCCGCATGTCATTTGGCGTTCGCACATTTTATTGGCCATCTAGACTTATACGACACACCAGTCCTCGCATTATAGCTAGGTATAAGTTTGATGCTCACACGACATCAGCTAATATAATTTTTTTGTTCTTTTACGCGTTTTATTCTAGTTTCACCCTCAAAATCTAGTGGCAACACAACACATACACACACCATTTCCAAAACACTTGCCAAAAAAAACCCCGGAAAAACAAACACCATTCCCAAACCCACGCAAAAAAAAGAGAAAAAAGAGAAAAAAAACCACGGGAAAACAAACCCAAGGACAAGCCGGCAAGGGCAAAGGGGAAAAGAAAGGAACACAGGAAAGCCACCATACGAAAAACCAAACCCTCTCGTCTTACCCCCTCCCCGGCGGAGCTGAATTAGACTCGTCCTCCCTGCTCCTCCCCCCTCCCCCTCCCATCCCAATCCCCCGACGGAGCTGAATTAGTTGGAGCCTTCGTGATGGCGGGCGCGAAGGCGGATGTAGACGCGGAAACGGGGGACGGCGGCGGCGGCGGCGGAGGTGGCGGCGGCGGGGTCGGCGGCTCCTTCAGCGAGCAGAGGCTGGTCGAGAAGCTCAACAAGCTCAACAACTCAGCGGCGAGCATTCAGAGTATCCTTTTTTTTCGGTGCTTACTTTCTCGCACGCTCGCAAATTTGGTAGCCTAGGAGGTCCATCTGTTTCATATTATTTCGAATTAAGTAAAACCCTAACTTGCAATTGCAATGTCTACGAGGATAACTGCTCAGGAGATTTCATTAAGTATGCCCTTGTTTTGTTCTGTGCAGTGCTTATTGTCCTGTTGCTAGTTTGCTGGTGCAGATGAATATTAATTACAAATCCTCTTGGTGTATGAATTTATTGCATCTATATGACAATACAATTTACTATGTTACTGAACTTCCTGACAGTTCTCTTGATTTCAGTGCCTTTCTGGGCAGATTATTTGAGAAATTAGTTCTCTTACTGTGAATGCAAACAAGTCATATTAAAAGTTTTGGATTTCTATTGAGCTTTGTACTGCACTTGATTTTGAGTGTTTTTGTCCTTGGATATAAGTGCCTAGAAATCAGCACTCCACATGCTCAATTCCATTTTTGCAAAAAGTGACCTAGGCTACCATCAATGCACTATTATTATCATCATATTATTGTTGTCACTATTACCATCATCTTACCTACCAATTCCCTTTTCTTTTTAATTTATTTGTCCTCTTTATTGGTGACTCCTGTCGGGTTCAGCTCTAGGCTCTAGCCTACCGCCAACTCTCTGGGAACTAAAAGGCTTTGTTGTTATTGTTGCTACTGCCAATGCTTAGTTTCCATGTCACTACAAATTTGATTTTCGTTGTCCTGTGAGACTGTTTCCTTTGTGACATGGAAATGATAACAATAACTCCTAGGGCTCTACATTGCATCTATTAATATTCACTATGTCTCTTTGGGACATATATTTCTGCCTTCCTGTTCACTTTATCAAATTAAGTAAGCAAAACAATTATATGCCACATCCTTCACTAAGGAGCTAGTTATTAGCCAGGTGGTCTAACTGCCAAACTAGTTTGCTCTGGTTTGCTGTTATTTATGTACTAGTATGGTAGTAGCAAGCCCAGTTACTCTTGTTTCGATTTTGAACTTCATTTTCAGCCAACTAGACAGTGAAGAGAAGACATATCCTACACCCACAGCCCCTTATTGATTAAACAAATCATGCAAGGTGCCAAGGCATATGTTTAGAGTTTGAAGTGACGGTGCAGTCTGCAGTATTAGCATGCTGCACGTCGTTCTCTTTTACCATAGAAAAGAGAATGATATGATTGTTTCAATATCATCCTGCTTGCTTCTGTGTGAGGAATTTTATGCTGCATGTTGTATGTCACACTCCATTTCTAAGGAAGTGACTGAGATATGTGTATGCTGCTGTCTCTTGAAACAAACAAACTAACCATTCCACCCTGTAGAAGCAAATGATCCCACCCTTTGTTTTCTTTCCACACTTACACTCACCTAATTTGAGTTCCACCTCTATACCTTAGGTTTTATGAGAAACATTGCTCTTTGTTTGGCCTCTAGTCTCTAGATAACATAACTATCAAAACTGGGTTCCCCTTTCTCTTCATGTTCGTGGACTAAATTATGTGGTTTATATACCTTGTGTGCTTTAAGTATGTTCTGCTACTATGTGGTTTGGTTTAGTCCAGTTTTTCTCGAGTAGTGCATGACCGCATTGTTTATTTATTTCCTCATTCCCTCTAGCTGTTCATGTTGTCAAATTTAGCCAGAACTGTATTTTTTCCCTATGTAAGTTTACATATAAAGATTGCGTTAGTAGTTCTTTTTTGTATTCCTTAATTCTTATTCAGCACTTTCACAATGGTGCATTTTTCACCGCAAGAGGGCGAAAAGGGTTGTAGACACATGGGAAAAGCAGTTTAATAGTTCAACAAAGGATAAGAAAGTATCATTCCTGTACCTATCGAATGATATTCTGCAAAACAGCAAACGCAAGGGAGGAGACTTTGTGAATGAGTTCTGGAGGGTTCTTCCTCGATCACTGAAACATGTCTATGAAAATGGTGGAGAAGATGGGAAGAAAGTGGTGGCAAGATTAGTAAGTTTCATCTTGTTTCACTGTTGCGTAATTAATTCTTCGTAGTTCAGCAGCTCCTTTTATTCTAGAGTTATCCTGGAGCCTAATGCTGTAGGATCCAAACGTGTTAGTACCATCATGGTAATATAATACTGTTGGATCAATGACCGTCAGGGCGTCATTGGTTTAGTTATAGCAAACTATTGGAGTCATATGCTATTGCCGCTTCAACTATCCTTATTGCTTATCTGTATTCCAGATAGTATTTGTTTTCTCTGATGTACTATAAAAATATGATCATAGTCACGTGCATCAGTGCATGGTCCATTAGATTTTGATATGTATAATTTTGTGTACAGAAAATGTGAGCTAAAAGCTATACTAGAGCAACATCAATAAGTAAGCAGATAGCCTTTTCAGTTTCTAGCTTAATTTCATTTATTCCAAGAGTGTTGGGTTTAATGAATACATTGTTTCTCAAATGAGTATCTTGCTGGGTATATTGGTAGTCAGCTGTCAGAAACATCAATTCGGACTCTTCCACTGGTGTATGTGTATCAATTTTTTTGCGTGGACCTTCATCAATACTCTGTACGGAAAGTTCCTATTCATAGTGTGACTAGATTAATTTTGGAATAATTGATGGTAGATTTAATCATTTACTTATCTTTTATTGCAAGTCCAAAATGAATAATCTACTGTTGATTTTTGGAACTACAGATAGGAATTTGGGATGAACGTAAGGTTTTTGGGACCCGTATTGAAAGTCTTAAAGATGACATTCTTGGTGACAACCCTCCAATATTGGATAATAACGAGAATAGTTCAAATCCTAGCTCTAATCCCTCTTCAAATTCAAAGCAGTACGGAAAGATTCTGGTACAATAATAAAAGTAAGTTGCTTATTCTCCTGGGTGAAGCTAAAATATTAAATGGGATATTAGAGCACCTCTTATTGTTGGCTTTTACTGTAGAAACTTACTGTTGGTGGTATGCCTGAAAAGATTGTGACTGCATACCAGTCAGTGCTTGATCAGCATTTTGATGAAGACACAGCTTTAAACAAATGTAATAGTACTGTTGGTATTTTGGAGGGGATAAATAAAAATATAGATGATGGTAGCACCAATGGTAAGAATTTTTCTTGCTCACTAGTTATTTAATGTTGTGAATATCTGCTGTTGAGGAAAGTCTGATAGCATTCTTATGTGCTCTGCTATTTTTTGTCCTGTACTTTTTTCCGTAAGGTAATCAGCCAGCATCAACATTGATTTCCAACCTTCAAGAACAGGAAATGACCCTAAAGCAGTGCATCGAACAACTTGAAAGTGTAGATGCTGCTCGGATGTCCCTGATCAATCATTTAAAAGAAGCTCTCAGCGAACAGGTCTTGAGGCTTTTCATTATCTTGCCAATGTTCCATTTCAATTTTCAATTACATACCTTGTGCTATTCAGAACTTTATGTTTTTCTTGTTTATATAACAGGAGTCAAAATCCGTGGTTCTTCACAGTCAGTTGCAAGTAAGAATTATTCCTTATATCTTCTTATTGCATGCTCTTGTCCTTTTCATCTGTTGTTATTTCCTTGCAAAATCACATCATAGTTAGTTCTGTCCTATGATGCATTTACTGTTAATGCCAATTAAATAGGGTTTATTAGGTCATAAATGCTGAGCATGTTCTAGGGTCCGTAAGTATTCTCATTATAATGCTTATCTATCTTTTTCTGTCTATTCTTTTAATCAATTTTGGAGTTCTGGACATTCCCATGATATGTCCCATAAGTAGAATGTTTCATCTATCGTTGGTATCCCGTTGATGAACGCATCCACATGTTCAGGATGAGCAGTGTGATAAATAGAGGCAGGACATGACATTCATAGGGAAGCTCTAATATGATTAAATACTGTAGCATAATTTCCTTTGTAATGTAAGACTCGGTTTGCTTGGTATGTATATGTTGCACTAATATGTTAGCGATCATAATTCATAACAACTTGGTGCACCTTACGCTAAAGACAGTATGTTGTGCCTTTGTGGTATGGTTACTTGCATTTGGGCTTGGACTATTCTGCGCATTCAGATGTTTTCTGTTTTGTGGTATGGTAGTGTATGGGGAACCCGATTAACATCCATACCCATCAGAATTTTACCTATCCATCCATAGGCCCTGCATTGCAAGTGGACCCAGCTGTGCGGTTGGTCCTGGCAATATACAAAGCAGCTCCAGATTTATCTCCCCCAAGTTTCAGTTGAGCTATGAAAATTTATGATGTCAACACTAGGTTGAAATTCGAAATACTAAACTTTTGGTCGTTAAGGCTTCATTCATTTTCTTCACGACTATGGAGTCTGCTTGTGCATTTAGCCTTACCCTCTAAATCTGTGCAAAACAGATCCTCTATAGTATAATGTCCAACACATTTAATTGATCTTGTGAGAATTCTATGTGTGTGAATGCGATTCGAATATACTGAACTTTTGTTAATAGAGTGGGGAGTATTAAACTTCTAACGATCTGTATAGGCATGGGTAGGGCAATTGTGTGTCATCCTTCCCATACCAATTCAAGTGGGCTGGTAGATTGGTGGAAGGATGACAGATTGCTAATTCTTACTTGATTAATTCTTGGGACTCATTTTACAGTACTGTTTCTGACTATTGAAAGTTTGAAACTAGGGCTCATATGAGAAAGATGGATAACTTTACAACTAACAAAAGATAGCCTACTGATCCTAACAACTCAAATCTTATTAACTTAACTGAACCTAGGCCTGGCTTGAATGAGATATGTGCTGCTGACCTCCTTCTTGCAGTGGAGATACCCCACTTGATAGCTCTGTACCCTATCGAATTCTGGGCATGTTTATATGGTAAATTTATCTGTGGCATCCCTATCAAGATCGATGTAAACTGCAGAAGATCAAATCACCATCCTGTCTTCTACTTCTTATTGTGTTCCTTCACATAGATCTTGAGACTCTTTGGAGGGCAAAGATTCTTATATGATTAAGTAGTTCCTCTTGGCCTTTTTTCTGTTTGTTCTTTTTTTTTTCCAAGCCCAATGAAGTTCATAGGTAACAGAGTTCGAGAAACTCCCCACACACCTGGATGTAGTGCTCCTTGTTTTTGTTCCTTTCTTTTTCATTATTTTGGGAATGGACATATCATGATAAAGTTGGTTCCGGTTTAGCTGTAACCAGCTCCCAATTCTAAGTTCACACAGGTACCCCCACAGGTTAAGAAAAAGAGATAGACTTCATGAATTCTTTGTTTTCTGAATGCACCTGGGCTAGTGAGTGGTGACCACATGTGTTGACTGTTGGGCCATCTAGCTCCTCTAGTGCAAGTATGTGTCTTACCAACTTCGATTGCTACCCGGCCACCCCACAGAATGGTACAATCCCACGGCTCACTTGAACTTCTTCCTGATTCCAACCAAAGCCAGCTATATATTTTTTAAAGCCCACCTCTGCTTCCCTAACACCTTGATAGTCCCTGTGCATCACCTGCCAAGGCTGCCATACAGGCCCGTAGTCTTGACATCCGCTCAGTCTATTGTTGCATTCCTCTGTCTGATTGATTGGGAATGAACTGCTAACAATATGGCTGAGGTCTTTCACTGAAATGGAAAATTATAAGCCATCCATGTCTTGTTGCCTATGTTGGTTTGTAATCCTTGTCCTGTGTTCAGTTAGTATCTTTTGTGTTTAAGTTTTGTTAGAGTTAGCAGTTTCAGTCGTCTGTCAGTTTGGGGCTGAACAAGTCATGGGCTGTTAGAGAGTCTGTTAGAGTGAGTCCTGGTCTTTAGGAGTTGAGTCAATTGTTCTCCACGTGTCCTGTTTCTTACATCATGCCCAGTAGTTTTGGTCTCTAAGGCCATGTACTTTGCTTACAAATAAGAGAACAAGATAAACCCAAAAGCTGCATTCTTGCAGCACAAAACTAGATTGTGTTCGTGTGCTCCTGAGCCCCAACTTGAGTATGAGAGCTTACAGGCTATCACTGCCTCAGTTAAATTTCTTGCTGGAATTTATCTGTGAGATTACAATTAACTTTCTTTATTATTAGTATAAATATCATTGTATTTGATACCAGTATCTGTTCTGCATATTAGTAAAGTGATACCTTGCTGATTTTTTATCTAATTATCAAAACAGGTTGCTCGAGCAGAGGCCGAACGTGCCATTCGACTTAGACAACAGCTGGGTATTGCCCTTGTCACAAGCGGCACACAATCTTCTAGTCCGCTCATACCTCCACAGTCACAGCCACTGAATCCAGCAACCTCACTTCCCCCTACAGCCAGTGCAGTGGGTGACGAGTCCAAGAGAACAGCAGCAGCTATGGCAGATAAGCTTGCATCTTTATCAGCACCTGTGCAGGTGCTGACCTCCATTTTCTCATCTTTGGTTGCTGAGCAAGCTGCTTCCATAAATGGTGGGTCGTCGTCTTCTGGAGAGTTCTCTGGAGGACCACCAGGCTTCCAGATTGAAAAGAGGCCTAGGCTTGAGAAAACAAAACAAGCTGCTGATATGGGTGCTCCTCCCTTTTTTGGGCAAGCGCCACAGGTGCAACAACAGATTGGAGCTTCTCTTGTAGGCACGCAACCACCAACGCCAGGTTCATTTCCACCACCTCCACCGCCACTGCCATCTCTAATGCCACCGCTTCTACAACAATTTGGTCAAAATACTGGAGGAATGATCGGAATGGGTGGACCTTTCGGGATGATGGCTAGCTCTATGCCACCTCCGCCTCCATTGCCCAACATTCTGCCGTCAGGTTTCCCAGGACCAAGTGGTCCACCTCCTCCACCTCCACTTCCACCAGCTCAGAGCCAGGCCCAGCAGCAGCAGTCTACTCAGACACCACAGCAATCACCGACATCAACTGGATTCTTCCAATCATCAGGCATGGGGTTCTTTCCACCGGTGCAGGTGCAGCAATCGCCGTCTGCCCAACGACAGTGATTCAATGGTGGCATGACATTCATTGGGCTATACAGGCGGCACCTTGTGCTAATTTTGTACATTAAACAATAATCTCCAAGTATCGAGCCTATACGTGACTGGTCCTGCAAGCGAAGCAGGACCAATGGGTCACGAATTAGAAAGATCTGTAGAATAGGCATGTGGCTTTTGTGGTGTACAACTAAGTTGTTCCTTTTTGTATGAGGAGTTATTTAACTCTTCCTGGTTATTTGCAGTAGTTAGACCTTTTTCCCCCTTGGCAAGTTGGCATTGATCCCCAGAGGCAAAAGAAAGTGACGTTGGAATTGTTGCTTAAGAGTTGCCCACTGATATAACAGTTTAGGGCTGGAACAGCTGTAGAATGTACTGGTCATAGTCTCATAGAGATGATGTGAACTGCAAATATTTGTCCTATTGTTTCCTTAATTTGTTAATTATTATAGCTTCCTTTTTTTGGGGTTCAAAATTGCTGTTTTCCTTCACTTGGCTCTTAGACAAGGGCTAGTTTGGAGCAAATATTGGTGATTTAGATGAGCTGAAATCTACAGCTCCGACTTGTGCGCTCGCCAAAGATCCCTGTGATGTATACTTGGGTTTCCTATTGCTGCAGTAAGCAGTAGTAAACATTGTTTGGAGAGGAAGGAACTGCATATATTTGTTTTCCCCAATGCCATCTGTGGGGCAGTGGAATGCCACAACAAAAATGAGCCTTATGATTTAGCACTAGTAAAATTACCTGATCTGCCCTATCTATATATCAGCGGGTTGGTGCTCGCTACAAGATAGTAACGATACACAACTGACTAGGAAAAAGAAGAAAGAATAGCTAGCTACACCTACAATAGAGGATAAGAGCGGGAACAAATTAGAGCTGGAGTGCCTGCTGCCAAGGCTGTTAAATCAATTCTGCCTGGGGTTGAATCTGCTCCCCGGCGCGGACTTGGTGCTGGCGTTGAACTCCACGTTGGGCTTCGCCGTCGACGCCGCTGGTTGATGGGCAGCGCCGCTGGCGTGGAAGGTGTTGGTGGCCGTGGCCGCCGCCGCCGCCGTCGGTTGCCGCAGCAGCAACCTTCTGGCAGCCGCCCAACCTGCTTGTTCAGTGCTGCTGTTGCCGTTCGGAGGCATTGTCGTTGGTGATGCTGCTGCAGCCGCGCTGCTCAGGAGGACAAGCTGAAGCAAGATGAGGATGGCACTCATGGCCACCCTGCCGCCGCGTAGAGCCTTCATCTATCTGCTGATCAGCGCAGCCTTCAGAATCAGTTTTGGCTTGCAGGCACGAGCAAAGAGCAAGCTGTAGGATCGGAGTTGAGAGATCTATCTATGGAGATTACTGGGAGAGTGATGGATGCAGAGTAGCGTTTGTAGTGTATGCTTGGAGGCTTGGAGCTGGCAAGTGTTAACTCTGACGGCTTGTCTATATAATGTGCCGGACCTTCAGTTATATTAATATGAATGAGAGTGGATCGAAGAAGCACGCTGCTTCCACTAGTGTGGAACATGCAGAGAACATGCATGCATGCTACTCGTCCCCATATCTTTAGTGGTGGAATGGAACAAAAGGGCGAAGACATTCAGGCATATGACCAGCGACATGGTCGAGCTGTGTGAACATGCATGTCACGTACACTACCCCCTGAGAGAGATCTGCTCAATTTCTGACTGAATGAACTTCCATGAAGCTAGCAAGAGTACTAGTGCTGTTTCATTCTCTTTGACTAAATAAAACGCCTCCTTTTCTTGATTTGACCGTATATATAAATACAAATGGACGCCCAAATAATCCACAGTTGATACATTTGCATACCACTGCCGTCCTTCGTTCCTTTCACGCAGAGAAAAAAGAAAAGAAAGAAAAGGGAAGGAGAACAAAGTACCTGTTTAATTTGTTAATTTGTATGATCAGATCACCTGATGAAATGCCTAATTATTATTTTTGAATAGAGACGGAGACCTGAATGCCGACCATGGAGCTCATATTTGACTAGTATTTGTTCACGCTCGGCGGCATATATGAATTAAACTGGAGGAGGAGCTTCTGCTATCAAATCTCAACAAAATTAAGCATGTGATGAGATGATGAGGCACTCGCTTCACGGACTACGGTTAGGGTAGTTGAGAATGTCGTTTCGCTGCACGCTCCAATAATGCAATGCAGCAAGCTTCAGATTCAGATCAGTTCGCATTGTCAGCATTCATGTACGGTGACAAGCGTACAATCGTATCGTATAATACAGATATGCTCTCCTCAATTAATCTCTCTACCTTTCGTGACCGCAGTATGTAGCTGTGCGCTACGGAACCGGACAAACCTGGCCACTACATATATCCAATAACACTATTCCAATGCAATGCAAAGATCCACTCGTGATTTGTGTTGCCAAATTCCAACTCTGAATTAGTTCATGCCCACATCATGCATGAGCACAAACTAGCTAGTACTGTAATTACACACATACTATACCCTAAGTAAAATAAAATCACATGATCTAATATCAAGAGCAGTAAACAATAATGCATTATAGCCTACGTATCACTGTATCAGCAATCTCCTTGACAAGCTAAGTGGGTCTGCACATGGAAGGCACAAGGACCATCCATCTGCCTCTCAACTCCACACGTTTGACCGGTATGTATGCTAACAATTCGCAAATTGCCGGCCGAGCTAGCTCCTTGCTTGTTGGGTTGCTCCTGATGCTCCTCTTCAATCATTGAAGCATTCATTAATTATTCTTTCTTGAACCATTTAATGTTACTGTTGACACCGGATTTTCGCACCTGACATGCTGAGTCAGATGATGACGTGGTGAGGTTGAGACTGCGCAGTGGACCCGTTGACTGGTCAAAGACCGAAGGTGACAGAGAAGGAAGCCGATGCTGAAGAGGGGTCCGATGAAGCAGGAGTCCGACCCGATGACGAGTTCAAAAGGAAAGGCGCGTCGGCTAAGAAGGAAGCGTATCAGATTCAGGGACTATTTCCTTTTCAGAAGGCATATGGGAGTCCCGTTTTATCTTTAACTTAGTTTACTTTATTCGCAAGTTAGCCTGGTCCGATCAGGACTCTCCATGACCAGGGTATAAATATGAACCCTCGTCCATTGTAAAGACTATTCTCACAATCAATACAACCCGGCTTCACGCCAAAACCCTAGTAGTAGTTACCGACGAAGCTCATTGGTGGACGGGCCGCATCAGTTCTGATCTCCGGCTTACCAGTAAGTTAGTCAATTTATCGAACTAGTATAGGCTTTGAATTGAGGCGCATCGCCCTTTCTCGTTTATACTGTTCAACCGATTTATCTCTGGATAATCAAGATTGATATAGATTCCCTACGTCGGAGCTAGATCAATATTGATTATTCAACAGATTATCGTTTATCGGACTACACTTTAAGCCTAGATTCCCTACGTCGGAGCTAGGTATCAAGATTAGTCTAGATTCCCTACGTCGGAGCTAGATAATCTTGGTTACTAAAGGTAGTCTTTGCGGTTGTTTGGAGTTGCTAGATTGGTTTAGATCTACGCCATGTGAATCAATTCTACTTCTTCAACGGCTTTGAGCATTGGTCTTGGTCCGATTTAAGCAATATTTATCTTACAGCATCGTTCTAGGTCCGATCCCGCTTTGTGGTTTAATCTGGTTGTTCTTTGAGTATTGTACTGGTGTAGATTCCCTACGTCGGAGCTGGATCTTTACAATACGATTAGATTAATCTTTGATTGTCATGTTTGGTCTAGATTCCCTACGTCGGAGCTAGATTCATCTTGATTAGTTAAAGGAAGCTTTGGTTATGCCTTATTGCTATTTGAATGTTAAGTGTGGTGTAGATTCCCTACGTCGGAGCTGGATCTTGCTTAATTGTTTGGTAGCATATCTTAGAATCAGAACGAATCTGTTAATGTTTTACTTGCTTATTTGCTTAATCTGATCAACACCTGTGCGAGCATCTTGTTTAATTAACAGGTTGATAAGTCGAGTCTGATTATCTAGCTATCTGATCTGATCATAGTTGGAGAAATCTAGATTCCCTACGTCGGAGCTAGATTTCTCTGAAAAGGCTATAGTCCGATCGGTTGGTTAGATGGTCCGATAAGACGAGTCAAACTGGTAACTAGGCAAGGTGGACAATGTATCGGCTTACACTTTGATTATTTAATATCTTGTTTCAAGACACAGCTGATCCATTATTTTACATATTGGCCTTGTTTTATGCTTTATTTCATTATTCAAAGGCTGATCTGTCATATCAATCAAGGTCCGATCCTGATTGGTCCGATTCTGAGGTCCGATTTGGTGTCTGATTGAGGTCCGATCACTCGGTCCGATTGACGTCATCAATAAGGTCCGATTTTGAGGTCCGATCGGTATCGGCCGATACGTGTCTGATTGGGTCTTGGCTAAAATTCGACGTTACTCCATCGTTTGAAATAGAGCCGGCACAATCAAAGAGCAATTTAACTGTTTTATTCCCTTGTCAATTTCAGGTCAAATTGACTGGCACGCTGCGAACCTGAACTGGAGTGTGGACTGGCACTGGAGCAAAGCAAATCTCCCCGGTCTTCGTGTGCTGCACGCGGAGGATACGACCGCCGATTTTCCGCGTCAACACATTTTTGGCACGCCTGGTGGGACACGAGAAACAAAGTCCAAGATGTCGTCGTCTGATGCTGAACAAGAAACCGTAGCAAGACTTGCAGCTGAGAAAGAAGCTGCTGAGAAGGCTAAAAACGACAAGAACAAGACGCCTGAGACGGCCATGCCCATTACAAAGGCCGATCTGTCCAAAGCTCAGTTGGATGCAGTTCAGGCCCAGATTGATGCGTTTGAGAAGCTCTGCCTTGGCCAGTTTGGGCGTAATCGTTCAGGCCCTATACTCAAAGGTCCTCTCCCGGATCCAGAGTTGATCAAGAAGACAACTGATGCTCGGGAATACCAGGTTAACATGACAGAGATGATTCACCAGGCTGTTCATCATGCATTGATCAACCAATCAGGCACTTTGGTGAATTCTTTGGACAATCTCATCAAGAAGGCGGTGGACGATGCTATTTGCTTGAAGGGTCCAGTGTTTATAGCAGATTCTGCAGGAGCATCAGGATCAGGAAGAGGCAAAGAAACTGCAGATAATGCAATGACCGTTGCTCCACAGATGCCGATTGCTCCACCACCTCCTGTTGAATTGGCCAACGGTTTTCTGTTGATGGCCGATGGAACTATTGTCGGCCCACATGGTGAAAAGTATGCCAGGACTCTGAACGAAGGAGAAAAACAACCCGCTGCTGCAAGACTACGTACAGAGATTCCTTCACATCAGCGTATGGTTGGTGATTACAATAATTATGTGATGGACATAGCTAATGGAATGCCACCTGGAAATCAACAGTTCGATTGGTCGCAGAAAATAGCCGAGGTGATCCAAAATCAATTCGGCTTGAAGCCTAAAGATGAAGCGAGGTTGTATCGGCATCCGTACCCGTCTTATTTTGATGCAGTGCCACTTCCTCCGCGTTACAGAGTGCCGGATTTTTCCAAATTCTCCGGGCAAGATGATATGACCACCATCGAACATGTGAGCCGATTCTTGGCTCAGTGTGGTGAGGCTGCTTCAGAGGAGGGACTTAGGCTCAGATTTTTCCCTCTGTCACTATCGGGGCCGGCGTTTACCTGGTTTACGTCGTTGCCAGCAGGATCAGTCACAGGGTGGTCCGATATGGAGAAGCAATTCCATAAATACTTCTTTTCTGGTCTCAATGAGATGAAGATCTCTGATTTGATTGCTATCAGGCAGAGGAATGATGAGACCGTCAAGGAGTACATTCAACGGTTCCGTGATACTAGGAATCGATGCTATAGTTTGAAGCTGTCTGATATGCAGTTGGCCGAGCTTGCGTTCCAGGGTTTGCTCGCGCCGATTAAAGAAACGTTTTCTGCTCAGGAGTTTGAGACATTGGGGCAACTGGTTCAGAAGGTGTCAGCTCATGAGGTCCGATATCAGGAGATGAAGCGTGTGAAGTTTTCCAAGCAAGTATCTTATCTCTCTGAATCTGAAGAGGAAGCTGATGTCAACATAGCTGAATGGACTAAATCCAAGAAGCCAGTATCGCTCCCGTGGATCAAACAGAATCCTGAGAAGTTTGGTTTTGATATAACAAAGGCCGATAAGATTTTTGATTTGCTGCTCAGTGAAAAGCTTATTCAGCTTTCTGCAAATCACTCAATTCCATCGGCCGATGAGTTGAAGAAACGCAAATATTGCAAATGGCACAACTCAACTTCTCACGAGACCAATGAATGCAAAGTGTTCAGAAGGGAGATCCAATTGGCTATTGAGTCAGGCAAGATCAAGTTTGAAGATAGCAAGAAAGCCATGAAGATCGATGGTCATCTCTTTCCTAATAACTTTGCTGATTTCTCCTTTTCTGTTAATATGGTTGATACTAATGAAAAGGGGAAGTTCAAGGTGCTTACATCGGACCACGCCAAGAGTTCTGGTGCCGTTGATCCTACGGTTCAAGTTACTGTTGAAGAGCTACGCAGGAATCATCAGACGTTTGGACGTGAATCTAATGCTCCTGGTGGGTATCAGCCGCGTGTAACTTCCCAAATGCTGATTAACAAATACAAGAGGCAGCAGGCAGCAGCCCGAGCATGGGAAGAACGCGAGGAACGACGACGTCGGAGGCGTGAATATCAGGCAAGACGGCTTGATGAAGAGTTTGATGATCAGTGTCGACTTGATGACAGGTCCAATGGCCGACGCCGATTTGATGAAAGGTCCGATGGTCGACGCCGATTTGATGACAGGTCCGATGACCGACACCAGTATGATGACAGGTCCGATGGCCGGCGCTGGTTTGATGATAGAGTTGACGGTCGTCGTCAGTACGGTTATAGGTCTGATTGGCATATGGACAGGCGTCAAGTTTATGACCGATACGATCAGGATGATGATCATTGGGGGTGTCCTTTCTTCGTATTCTGCTGGAACGAGAAGCTTAGACTGCCATCAAAAGCAGATTGTCCTGAATGTAGCTTCCAGTATGAAGAATACAGAGCTTCCAAGAGAGGTCGACGATCAGTTCATGAACGGATCGTCGTCAGGATTGATGATCATCATCAAAGAGATGAAGGCCGGGTTAATACTCATGGCCACAAAAATAATGAAGGCCGGGCTGATGCTCATGGCCTTGAAAAAATGGAAGAGAAGGCTCCAGTTCAGAATCGGACTGAAGAACCTCCAATGAGGCCTGGACAGTGGTGCCCATCAGGGATTTCTAAGTCCAAGAAGAGACGTGTGCAACGCTTGCGTTATAATGAGCAGATTCAGGAGCGAGAATTGGCAAAAGAAAAGAAGTGACGCATCAAGATGGCCAATGATGATGAAGCAAGTACATCGGCCGCAATAAATATGGTTTTGATGTTGCCTTCTGATTTCGCTGCTCCTGATGAACAAGACGACCATGAGGTCGATTATGAACTGGAAGAAGCCGCTGCATGCTTGGTTCTTGATTCAGAGAAAGCAGTCTTTGAGAAGCCGAATGCAAATGGGTATCGGCACCTGAAGCCTCTGTACATCAAGGGATACGTTGATGGGAAGCCGATGACCAAGATGCTGGTTGATGGAGGAGCTGCTGTCAATCTCATGCCCTATTCCACATTCCGCAAGCTGGGTAAAGGGATTGATGATCTGATTAAGACCAACATGACGCTCAAGGACTTTGGCGGAAACGTTTCAGAGCCTCGGGGGGCAATTCATGTGGAATTGACCATCGGCAGCAAGACATTGCCGACTACCTTTTTTGTGATTGATGGCCAAGGTTCTTATAGCATGCTCCTCGGACGTGATTGGATCCATGCCAATTGCTGCATACCATCCACAATGCACCAGTATTTGATCCAATGGCAAGGTAATAAAGTGAAGATTGTCCCAGCTGATGATTCGGTTAGCATTGCTACGGCTGAATCAACAATTTGGGAGTTTGAAGGAGTTGAATGCCTGTCAGGAAAAGTATGGAATGGTGACTTCCTCAAGGTGTCCGATCAAGGACTACAGCCGATCCAAGCAGTCGGCTCTGAGACTTTGTTTTAAATGGATGATTATATAGAAGATCTTGAAGATCGAAGTGAGTTCGGTAAATTAGGATTTGGATTTACGTCGGCCGATGAATTAGAAGAAATAGATATAGGATCTGGTGATAGACCAAGGCCGACGTATATCAGTGCTAAGTTGGATCCCGAGTATAAACAGGAGTTAATAAAACTTTTGAAAGAATATTCTGATTGTTTTGCTTGGGAATATTATGAAATGCCAGGTTTAAGCCGTGATATTGTTGAACATCGGCTACCTATCAAACCAGGGTATCGACCACACAAGCAGTATCCAAGGAGGTTCAAGACTGAGATGCATGAGCCAATTAAGGCCGAAATAACGAAGCTATTTGAAGCTAAGTTTATCAGGCCATGTCGATATGCTGAGTGGGTATCAAATATAGTTCCTGTTTATAAGAAGAATGGAAAGCTACGTGTTTGCATTGATTACAGGAACTTGAATAAGGCAACCCCGAAGGATGAGTATCCGATGCCGGTGGCCGATATGCTTGTTGATGCAGCATCAGGCCATAAAGTGATGAGTTTCCTGGATGGTAATGCTGGTTATAATCAGATTTTTATGGCAGAAGAAGATATTCCCAAGACTGCATTCCAATGTCCAGGTGCTCTCGGTTTATATGAGTGGGTTGTTATGACTTTTGGTTTAAAAAATGCCGGTGCTACTTATCAACGTGCTATGAATTATATTTTTCATAGGTTGATCGGCAGGATAGTCGAAATCTACATTGATGATGTGGTAGTCAAATCAAAAGGTTATCGAGATCATTTGGCCGATTTGAAGGAAACGCTGGAGTGTACAAGACAACATGGATGGAAGATGAATCCGCTCAAGTGTGCTTTTGGTGTATCGGCCGGCCAATTTCTCGGTTTCTTGGTACATGAGAGAGGAATTGAGGTGAATGATCGGAACCGCAAGGCGATTGATGATATTGAACCTCCAACAAACAAGAAGGAATTGCAGAGTTTGATTGGAAAGATTAATTTTCTGAGGAGGTTTATATCAAATTTGTCGGTCCGATTGGAGGCATTTACTCCTTTGCTGAAGCTGAAAATGAAGAAGAATTGGTTTGGGAGCCTAAGCATCAAAAGGCATTGGATGAATCAAGCAATATTTAGCATATCCGCCAGTTCTTATTCCACCGCAGAAGGGTAAGCCGTACAAACTTTATTTATCGGCTTTTGATCATGCAATCGGTTCTGTTTTGATTCAAGAAGTTGATGGGAAAGAACGAGTTATATTCTATTTAAGCCAAAGATTGCTAGATCCTGAAACTCGGTACTCATATGTGGAGAAGCTTTGCCTTTGTTTGTATTTTTCTTGTACAAAATTAAGGCATTATTTGCTATCGGCCGAATGTACTATGAGCTGTAGAGAGGATGTGATCAAATATATGCTATCAATGCCAATCATGAAAGGAAGAATTGGCAAATGGGTTTTTGCTCTGACAGAATTTGATCTCAGATACGAATCGGCCAAAGCGGTGAAAGGGCAGATAATGGCTGATTTAGTTGCTGATCATTGTGGGCCTAATGTTGATGCTGGTGAACAATGCACTATAGAGCTTGATGTATCTGGTCCGATGAAAGGGGTCGGTGTGGTTGACGCGGTTCCTTGGACTATATTCTTTGATGGTTCTTCTTGTAATGATGGTTGCGGAATCGGTCTGGTTATTATTTTGCCTCGGGGGGCAAGGTTTGAATTTGCTTTTCCGATTGAGAAATGCACAAATAATCAGGCGGAATATGAAGCACTGATGAAAGGTCTCCAGATTCTTAAAGAAATCGGTGCTCAGTTTGTTGAGGTATTTGGAGATTCTTTGCTGATTATCAATCAGTTACTCGTCAAATATGATTGCAAGATGGATGCTTTGTTATCTTATTTTGAAAAGTGCCGAGATTTGATTAGTCAGTTCGCCTTGGTAACTCTTAAGCATGTTCCAAGACATCATAATGAAGAAGCAAATCGGCTGGCACAAAAGGCGTCTGGTTATCGGCCTACGTCCGATGTGATGGTACAGGAGATACCGGAAGGAGATTGGAGGAAAGAAATCGTTGAATATTTGAAGGATCCTTCTGTCAAGACTTCTAGAAAAGTACGCTATAAATCGATCAGACATGTCTTGGTTGAGGGAGTGCTTTATTTTCGCTCGATTGATGGAGTCCTGTTGAGATGTATCGGACCTGAAGAAGCCAAGGTTTTGATGGGAGAAATTCATGAAGGTGTTTGCGGGGCTCATCAATCGGCGTTCAAGATGAAGTGGATGATTAGAAAGAATGGGTATTATTGGCCGACAATTCTAGAAGACTGTTTTGAATATTATAAAGGATGCCAAGAGTGTCAAAGATATGGAAATATTCAAAGAGCTCCAGCATCGGCCATGAACCCTGTTATCAAACCATGGCCGTTTAGAGGATGGGGAATTGATCTGATCGGCCAAATTTTTCCACATTCGAGCAAGGGGCACAAATTCATATTAGCGGCAACAGATTATTTCACCAAGTGGGTTGAAGCTATTCCTTTGAGGGAGGTGAAGACACAGAATGTTATTGAATTCGTTAGAGAACACATTATTTACCGATTTGGAATTCCACAGACGATCACAACAGATCAAGGTACGATGTTTACATCGGACGAGTTCAAAAATTTTGCTGCTGATATGGGTATCAAGCTTCTTAATTCATCGCCATATTATGCACAAGCCAATGGTCAAGCTGAAGCCTCCAATAAAAGTTTGATCAAGTTGATTGATAGAAAGATTGAGGAGTATCCAAGAAAATGGCATATTGTGCTTCCTGAAGCTCTATGGGCCTATCGAATGGCTTGTCATGGATCGATCAAGGTTTCTCCATATGAACTAGTTTATGGACATGAAGCCGTTCTTCCATGGGAAATTCGTACTGGATCAAGACGTATCGAGCTTCAGGATAAATTGAAGGCCGGCGAATACATGGAGCTCATGAATAGTGAGTCCGATGACTTGGCTGTTCGTCGGCTGCGCGCTCTTGAAAATATTGAGGCTAATAAACTTAGAGTAGCGAGGCATTATGATAAGAAAGTTAAAGGGAAAGAGTTCAAGGAGGGCGATCTTGTCTGGAAGGTTATTCTGCCAATTGGTTCTAAAGATCCCAAGTACGGCAAGTGGTCACCAAACTGGGAAGGACCTTATCAAGTCGTCCGATGTGTTCCTAGAAATGCTTATATTCTACAAACACTTGAAGGAGAAGTGTTTCCTAAAGCATTAAATGGGAAATATTTGAAGAAGTATTACCCTAGCATTTGGGTAAACTCATAGAGCCGATGCTATGCGTCAGGCTTAAAAGCCGATGGAAAATCGCCTCAAGAACAAAAATAAGAGCCGATGCGATATGCATCGCCTTAAGGGCTATATACAAACAGAGAAAATACATTACATCATCAAGCCGCTCGATGACGGATCAGGCTGTTTGAAAAGGGATTGCATATATATTCATATATTTCTCATACAGAAGGATTTCAGAAGATAAAAGGATCTAGTAGGCGCCGATGTACTTTGTTCATCATTGCCAGAACAAGACTAGAGAAGGAAGGGCAAAAGGAAGCGCAAGTTTGAGGAGATATCTTCTTCCTTGAGTCGAAGAAATCCGCTCTGGATGCAGTCCCTT
>CM014272.1:62438851-62468440 GCA_004135705.1 Alloteropsis semialata | reverse complement strand
AAACAACCATGCTTATTTAGATTACCAAATATAAGTGACATACACATATATTTTATAATATGAGTGGATGCATTACATTGCATAGAGGAGGAAATGCGAGCACAGCTTCGCTTTTTCTCAGAAAAAAACATACCAGAGTAGAAAGTTGTTGATCCAGCCAGTCCACCCAAAAACCTGCTGAGACAGAACCAGCCCTCGTCTAATGATAAAGGCCTTCAAGCTAGCTCCCTCAAAAACCTCCCAAATGTTTCCTTCAGCTTCCTGTCCTGCATAGGCTGCCTTAATAGAGACAATAGTGTCTTCAACATCATCTGCCAAAACCTTTTCACTTGCTGAACAACCTCTCAATGTTCTAAGAGCTTGAATTACCTTCTTTTTATTATCTTCCATAGATCCCTTTCCTTGAACTGCCCTGAGAAGTAGCCATCTTAGTGAAGGTGGTAAAGTCCACATACCGATAGCCATAACAGCTGCAAGAGGAGCGCCAAAACCAAACATGTACCGCCATCCTCCTACTTTGTCAATTTCAAGACTTCCTATAAGGTATCCGCACTGCACAAAATTATTTAATGATCAGCAGATGTGAAGTGGGTGTAGAAAAGCAGAATATACAGAGAAATATATAATTACCAGTATTCCTAACGCAATAAACAACTCCTTCAAAGATATCAATGTTCCACGTATTTGTGAAGGTGAAGTCTCTGCAATATGAAGTGGTGCACCATGCATAGCCTGGCAAAGAGCACCATAATGGTTCAGTGGCATAAATCCTAATGTTTTGGATCAGCATTGATCTATAAACTCTGGATGCTTGTGGATGTTAAAAGTTGTGCCAAGCAGGCTAGTGTAAACTACTACACACAAAACACCTAGTGCCCTAAAAAGGAAGAACACCCAGTGCCAACACCTTGGAATTCAATTAGAAAGTTAGATTGAATACATAAGCCAATAATAGATGTACAAACAACTTAATTTTTTATATACTGCCGGTGACACTCAATAGACTAATCAGTAATTAACATAGTTTTAATTATTTGCTAAGGTATACAGTAAAATCAAGTTCAGTTTGATTTTTTGACATTCAATAGACTAATCAATATTTAATTATATCAGAAAGTTACATCAAATACCAATGTCAACAAAAAGTGTAAAACACATAACTATGTCTGTGAAGCAGCAAGTGATGAGACAATAAAAGCCAGAAATTGAGCACATAACTAAATAGGATGGTATCAGACTCACCTTTTCAGGGCTGAACTTCAGCTTATACCTAGACAAGCTGTGGGACAGTCCCAAGCTCATCGGACCAAGTTCTTGTGCACCCAACCCAGTTATAAGCTCGGTGAGCTGATTTCTCAGCCCCCTCATCAGCTCCATCACTGCACTATTGTGAAGGCAGTCAATTTTCTGCAAGAGCGCAACAATACTGTAAAGGTGAGAATACCAAGCTTAGAATCAGCAACAGCTAATGTTTCACCCTCACAGTGCTTCTGCAAGAACTTACGCAGACCTTTGCTAGGCTTGCTATCAATAATCAGGGTCGCAACAGACATGGCATCAGATGTGTTCTCAAACTTGTTGAAAGCCTTGAGCTCAACCACCTGCACAGAAGTTCATTAATACCAGTCAGAAAAGAAAGCTAAATGTACAGAAGCAAAAATAATATTAGGAGACAATATCATAATTACCGTAAAAGCTAATCAAGTATTTTGCATTTGAACAAAACCAGCTTTTGACTGGTAGGGACACAGGAAAAGGCAATTTTCTGGGGAGATGAGGAAATAGTAGTTCCTCGATTAAAAAAAGAAAGGGCATGAATACAGGTATTCTAGGCACTTTGCGGCTTAAAGCTGATATGTTGAAAATAGCTTACAAAAAACGCATTTTTAAACATATTCAGCTAGCTACCCATGTTTATAAGCTAAGTTTGCATTCTACTGGCGGATTCCAGAGTGGTTTCAACCAGGGTAAGAGAATTACATTGACATCGTTAGTTTAAAAAGGCACGCACAGGATGTCATGCTGTGCTAGTTCCTGCACTGGGACCTGTAAAAGGATACCTTTGAAGGTTACCAGAATCACATACCTTTCTCGCCGAATCCGATGTCGTGAACTCCTTCCATAGATCCTACAAGCACGAGCACGGGACATAGCACTGTTAGTTCAGTAAACAATAGCAGGGCAGACCAAGTTTAACAGACCCAATCGAAAATAGAGTTAGAAATTCAAGCAGCGGCAGCAGCACCACTCACCTCGACCTTGTCAAGCTTCCCCTCGTCGAGGACCTTGAAGAGGGCGAACCCCGCGGGGGTCTCGAATAGAACCAACATATCCTCCTCGAATCAGTAACCCGCGACGAACTCAGCTGAAACAAACCAAAAAAACCCCTCCCGTAACCTGCATCAATCGCGCGCCCATAGAACAAAATCGGACCGAGGAACGCACGCGTCAACCCATTCGAGCTGCTGAGACGCCAGAATCCGTCGAACCTGCGGGAGATTAGGCTTCAGTTTTCACAGTTCTACGGAGCAAAATAAATTTATAAATGAAATCCGGCTTGAATTATGATCAGGTGCTGACCTGAAACCAAAGTGTCTCACCTAAATGACCTTTGCAAAAAAAATATTGTGCCAATATCTGAACAAATAAAAGAGGCCTTTTACACAGAGGAACTAATGACCTTTCCGAATGGGGAAATATTCAAAATGTTTTTGATATATTTCAGAGCATACCTTCCAGAGAACTCGATAAAAGGGGATATAACTATGAACAAACAGCATGATATCCAAGTTCTACAAATCTGAAAGATAACATATGTGTCCAAAAAGATAGTATTGATTAATAAAACAAACAGAAATCTAGAAATAAAGTGTCGGTATACTCATAAAAAATGGCAGAGGTTTAAAGTTCCCTATTTGCCAACAAAAGCTATGATTAGTGCACTTCCAGACATGATGATCCATACATAAATCAGTAAAAATTTCTAAATTTCGACACATTTCAGTAGACCCATTTAAGTACTTAAAGCAATCACCAAATTGTATATATCACGATCTTGCTGAGAATACATTAAGAATTTTTTAGAAAAGGATATTTGCCACTCAAAAGCCCTTTACATGGCCCACCGAGAAATGCAATAATATTTTTACCTGATCCAGGCATGCAAGCACCATGCAACCAAGCTGCCACGCTGAATGCAACACCCGTGCACTGAGTAGCACAGCTAACAGCATCTGCAAGGAAAAAGGAACTTCAGGTTACTACAATACCTCCAAGAGTAAAATCCCCAAATCTGACAGATAAGGTCACATGAACCTGATCGCTTTCCCCTGTGCCTTGCCATGCTGAAACCATAATTTAGAGAATTTAGCAGTGAGATAAGGTCATATGGATAAAGCTTTCAACTATTATGGATACAGATTAGAAGGGGTGACCAATCTGCCGAATTCCATCTCCGTGACAAACTGAAAATTCCATGTACGCTGACCTACCCTTTCAAAGCAAAATCCTAATCAATTTAGCAACAAAGAAACATAAATTATCCTCCTAAATCTTAGTCTATCCACTTAAAATTGTTGTCTGTAGCCTATCGAACATTAATTCACAATCAGTATGACCACCTAGCATCACAACAACCACACAAAGTTAGGAGTGTATATAAATTAAACCGTTCTGTGTTTGTAAAGATAATCATGTATGATTTGGTCATCCACATGCTTGTTTATTAAAAAGATTTTGCGTTTCAGTAAAGTGTGCTCCCAATCCAGAGAACCGGAGACGAATCAGAAAAAGAGCGAGCGAGAGCTCGATGGCGCGATCTCGGATCGATCCGGATCACGGCGTCAAATTAAATCGGCGGGCGACGAACAGTGGAAGAGGAGGGAAGGCGGAGTTGTACCTTGAGGCGGTCGACAGAGAGGAGGCCACTGAGGATGCACTCCTTGAGCCCCGTCCCTAGCACGATAACGTCGTACTCCATGTCCATGGCGACGGCGGTGGTGGCGATCGCTCGGCTGGTGGAGAGATGTGGGTGGAGAGATGGAGGAGAGGGATCGGAGGAAAGAGTGGATCTCCAACGAATCGAGTCACGGTTGCCAAGAGAAAGAGAGAGAGGTTTGGGGGCTGGCTGAGAATGAGACGGGTCGGCGAGCCCCCATTGCTCCCTCGAGCTGCCGGATCCGCTTTGCCTCGAGCTCGCCGCAGCCCTCCTCCTACACCAGTGGGGAGAGGGAGGAGCGGCGGCAGAGCCTTCACCGGCGTGCGCGCGGAGGCATGCCGAAGGGAGCGAAGGGATTCAAGCCGGGGCCGAGCGCGCGGAGGTTCTTGTGGGGCATCGGCGAGGAGGAGGACGGCGGCGGCGGCGATGGGCGGCGCTAGGCGTGAGAAGGGCGAGGGGGCGGGCGGATCACGAGGGGGCGGGCGGTGTGGTGCGGCGCAGGGCATGAGAAGGNCAACAAGGCCCGAGGGGCAGGGCGGGCCCCCGCTCGCCGTCTCGAGCCCCCATTGCTCCCTCGAGCTGCCGGATCCGCTTTGCCTCGAGCTCGCCGCAGCCCTCCTCCTACACCAGTGGGGAGAGGGAGGAGCGGCGGCAGAGCCTTCACCGGCGTGCGCGCGGAGGCATGCCGAAGGGAGCGAAGGGATTCAAGCCGGGGCCGAGCGCGCGGAGGTTCTTGTGGGGCATCGGCGAGGAGGAGGACGGCGGCGGCGGCGATGGGCGGCGCTAGGCGTGAGAAGGGCGAGGGGGCGGGCGGATCACGAGGGGGCGGGCGGTGTGGTGCGGCGCAGGGCATGAGAAGGACGGGGGGAGGGGGGTGTGCGCGATCTGGTGGGCGAAGGGGCAGACGGGTCGCGAGGGGGCGTGCGGTGCCGAATGCAGGGGCCCACCTGCCGGCGCCAAAAAGAAGACGATCGCACGGACGAAGGACGAAGCAAAAGGAGCTACGACGGACGGGAAAACGCGACATTTTGTTTTTTTAGGAGTAGATATATAGGATAGGATAGGAGTAGAGATTTCATAAAAAAATTAAAAAAATGTGAGAAGTGGAAAAATAAAGGTCAAATCTCAGCGCTGCGACTGAAATAGTCTCTTTTTTATTTCTTATTGTTGGGACATATTTTAAGGTTAAAATTGGCACTACTTTCGTCCGGTGATACAAGGCATTCCAACATTTTTAGAGATAACGAAGTACGCATGTATCTTTTGATACCTTTCCATTTACCACCCATAATTAACGTTGTTTATAACATTAAGCAACAGAAAATAGAATAGACAAGTATGCAGCGAAAACCAAGAAAATAAATGATTTTCTTTAATACTTGTCCGAAAGTTCTATGATGCCTTGCATGATTACAAATTTTGAACCCTTCGATGCCTTATATTTCAGGACGGAAGAAGTACTTACACTTTGGTTTCAAAGTAAAATGGTTTTTGTTTTTAGATATAGCTAGCTACAAATACAAAACCTAACAAACATACAAGTGTTTGTGAGCACATGTGAGGCAGGAGGGTTGGCATGTATATACCATACACAGTACATCCAAGTCTTTTGCTTCCTACAAATGTGCACATTATCCCCAGTCCGAAGACGAGTGGTCAGCTAGCTAGTGCTAGGAACGTACCTAAGTTGAAAAATCCAATTCATCTTTCTCTTTTTTATCCTACAATAATACAATATATGCGAGGACAAAATTAGTTGCAAAATGCAAAGATGGTGTTAAATGTTTGTATCGGGCGGGCAATACAATGCTGCCACGCTGCTAATTTAAGGCCATTCCCAGTGGTAGTTTTATTACACGATTTCCAAGTATGCCATGTCATTTAAACATGTACAGGTTTTGTCAATGAAACAAGACCTACAATGGACAGTTTCATGTCACGGTTTCATAGGCTACTTGTAGCATTTAAATGTATTGCACATGATTGGGTGAAATCTTATGAAATGAAACTTTTTTAGCCCCAATGGTGGTTTCAACATGTTTCATAGTCTAGGTAACTGTGCATACACAGTTTCATCTAGATGAAACTCATCCCTTCTCTCTCTTCATCGCTTCTTTGCCATATCATCACTTTTGTCTACGTGGCAGCTCATTTAATGTCGATGAAACTCCTATAAAACCTCCACTGGGACTGGCCTAAGTACTAGCCTAGCCTGCGACTGAATTCCTAAAATTACAATGCGCCATCCGGTACCGGCATGGGTGCACCTGGATCCGGACCATCTGGTCATCTGGACCAGACCCGCACGTTGGCTCGGACGCATGGCTGGAGAAGTGCTGAGAGAGAGACGCAAGATCCGTTGATCGCCAACAGTGTCTTGTCAGTTCAAACCGCATGCATGATGCATGCACGGGACGAGATGCACCGGAACTGGAAATTGGGATGGCAGGTGCTGAGGTGCATGCATGCTCTGTTGCTCTCGACAGCTTCCCGTCTCCGTCTCTGCATCGACCACAGCCTACTGTCACTGTCCTGTTCTTTGGGTCAGGGAAGGCCGGGACAGTGGAGCACAGAGTCGATCGCCGCGGAAGATGCGCGGCCCGCTCCTTTTCCCGTTGCGGCATTGGTATGGCCAGCGCGGACAACGAAGGAGGGAGGGATCCTTTGCGCGGCCGATTAGGGATGGGTTGGGCGCGTGCGCTGCGGAACGTAGCTAGCAGCCGCACTGCCGCCCTGTGGGCCCCGCGCTGTCAGTGCACAGTACAGGGAGGTGTTGATCCGTCCGTGTGAGCTGCATTACTGTTTTGCCTTGTTGGATCGCGACTGTCTAGCAGGAGTATCTGCTTATCGATTTATCGGCACAACCATCTGTTGTCACCTAGTAGTTGTGTAAATAAATTGCGACATGTTGTCAAACTGTATCTTTATCAGGGTGTAATTTCAACTATAAGAATTCCCGGCCCAAAATACCATAGACCCCCTCCCCTAATTGGGCGAAATACATCGTTACTCCCTCCGTTCTAAATTATAATTCGTTTGACTTTTTTATACAAAGTTTTTTCACTCGTCTTATACAATTAATTTGTGAAAATATAGTCAAATTTAAGTCATTTTTAAGAACTTTTATTAATAAAGCAAGCCACAACAAAAATATTTTGCACAACTTTTTGAATAAGAGAAGCGGTCAAACTTGAGGTCAAAAAAGTCAAACAAATTATAATTTGAAATGGATGCAATACGTACTTATAAAACAATGCTTACACATTCGGACAAAATACCGTAGAAAACAAATGGCCCTAGTGCTCAGTTGATGACATCCTCGTATGCGTTGATATTGTGTTCTTTTTTTCGCAAAAGGTTGATATTGTGTTATGAGATCAGCTAATATGGAGATATGGTGAAAAAAAATAACAAAAAGAAATATATTTCATCTATATAAAACCTAGTATACACACTTATCTATGCATGTAAACATAGTGACACTTATGATGACCGAATCGTCTTATGTCTTGAAAATGAATATGAATTAACCCTGCCAATCTGCCATGACCGAATCATTTCGTAACATTCATTGTGCACTGGATGTCTTGTTTCATTTACCATCCTAGACCTCTTCAGGTGACGTGGCACTTCGGAATGTGATTCTCCAGTCCCCACAGAGAAAAGCCTAAAGCATCACTTGATATTGCGATTTGCTCGTGGACAATATTCATTTGTAGAATAGTTGTTGAAAAGCATTCACATGTAGATTTGAATGAGCCACGATACCCATTTCTACCAGTCTAGAATCTTTCACTTGATCCAATAGGTTGGTCCAACCTATATGTTTACACACCATTCTCCATAGGCTCAGTGGAGGACTTTATTGCTTCCAAGAGTACCACATGTGTAAAAGAGTATCCAGTTGATGATTAAATAACCATTTTAATACATTGTTATATTTTTGTTGCTTCATATATATGTGGAGCATAAGTAAGAGAGCATTGTGTCCGAATTAGTGCCTAAGTGGTTTTATCTAAATAAGCTCTTTCATGTCTTATTTGCTATTTATTCTCTCATCTGAAATGTTACGGGACTTGCCATAATTTTTGGTTTTTTATTTTTTACCCTAAAGCTTGACGCAAGCACCAATTAGAGGCAAACTAAACAAACTACGTTGCGCTATTATCAATTGTTAGCATTTTTTTTGTAGCCGGACCAATAGCTAAGTGATTTGGTTGTATGGTCGTGCCAACGTTGGTATAGTGCGGCATAGTGATAGTGTCAACGATGGCTTCATTCGTTCCAATGGTCATTACTTGGTATTTGTGTCCAATAGTGTCATTTTGGTTCTTACATTTGTGATTGGAGGGAGGAGTAGAGATCTTTCCTTAGGCCAATCTCAGTGGAAGTTTCATGGACACAATTACCTAGAGTGACACATCATCTAAAAGATGTTTGAAACTATGATGAAACACCCTCTCTCAATGCAAAGTTTCATCTCTTGTTGTTCCCTAGACTACATGCAAGACACAAGCTGTCTAGGTAACTGTGTATAGAGAGTTTCATCACCATGAAACTCATTTCACCTCTCTCTTCATTAATATGCTGCCACATCATCAAAAATGCTGACATGGCAGCCTATTTAATGCCCATGAAACTCCCACTGAGACTGGCCTTACATTATTATGTTTCCATCGTTCCATTAACATATATTTGGTTTTTGGGTCCATGGATATCCAAGCTCCATAAACCTGATCATTATGCTCCTCTTTTGGATGTCCGGCTTTGTGCTTATAGCAAGAAGAACAAAGAGAGTAAATTACTCCTATCGTATAACAATTTGGAGTGTTGTATCACTTTAGTCCATCAAGTTGCAAATACATGCAATAAGTAGCTTACTATATGCATATAGGGTTCCAAGTACATCATATCGATGTATTTTGCCATAGTGGCGTTGGGGATGGTTTTGTTAATGATTTCGGCCAATCGGTTGTTGGATGATTTAGCCAGTGATTTCGTCTGATTTTACGTATATAGTTGCATGTATTCTGATTGTTTAGTTGGTAACCTGGTTGGACCATCGGTGAAGGTGTTTAGTTATCGATCAATTTGATTTGTTAAAAAATATCCATACTTTGCTTATGGGAACTATTCTACTGACTATCGAGGTGAAGGTGTTTAGTTATCGATCAATTTGATTTGTTAAAAAATATACATACTTTGCTTATGGGAACTATTCTACTGAATATCGACTTCGTACTAGACAACATAACTCATACAGACATAGGTCAATAAGCAAGAAGTCCGGATGCCCTTCAATGCTGGTTGCCGGTCATGGCAAGTCTAAACTCTTTTTATTCGGTCATGATGCTCAAAATTTGCAGGATGCCTCTGCACAAGGCGTATTGTCAGTTTGGAGAAGTAAATTAATGTGGCGTACTACGACCGTATATGCGCATACTAAGGGAGTGTTTAGAGGCAGCGTTATGCATAGTATTTTTGCGTTATGCATAGTATTTATAGAGAGAAAAAGTGCATTGAAAAACGTGCGTTATGCAAAACGTTATGCATAGTGCGTGAACTAAACATGACCTAAACTAGTTGTTGCATGGGGTTGCATATTTTGTAATTTGATGGACTAAAGATATATAATTCTACAAGTTGTTGTATAGTGTGCACAATTTTTTAAAAAGTAAGATCGTTGTTTACCTTTAGTTTTCTCTCCTCTCTAGTCTCTACACAAAACTGAGTATTGTCCTAAAAAAATTGCACAAAGTAGCGATCCTATATCAAATGTCGTGATTGAGCGTGTCCTACAACAATTTTACTCGTGATTGAGCCTGTCGTACAACAATTTTGCCTATATCTAATTTTAGCTGCACTAATTCATCCAGACTGTTATTATGCGGAACTAGCCTTCACCTCACCACTTGGTGCCACCTGGTGAGTAGTGATAAACACTACATGATACCGCCGTATCACCTGTTATGATGGTAATAACCAAACCACTAATGACACTCAACATGTTGACATATAAAATAAAAAATGAAGCCGTCCATCCTCTTCCCCTAAATGCACAAATGAGTCCTTTTCAAACACAAAAACTTTCCAAATTCCAAACAAAGCAACACCTTCATCCCTTCCAAAAAATTATTCCCTTTTTCTTTGTTTGCAGAATGAAAATATTTGAAAACTCCATTTTGCAGCCACCTTCCTCACTCTCAAAAGCACTTTCTCTCTCACCAGCGAACCCATTTCGGAGAGAGAGAAAAAAGAAATAAAAAAGTGAAACCAGCCAGCCAGGCAGGCAGGCCAGCCACCCCCAACTCTCTCTTCTTCCTCCTCTTCCCCCAATTCCCAATTCGCCCTCCTCAAATCCGGCGCCCGCATTCCCGACCCCCGGCAGATCTGGGTTCCGCCGCCGCCGGATCCCCCGCCGCCCGCGACGCCTTGGGACTCGCGTGATCCCGCCACCCAGCCGCCAAGTTGGCGCCCCAGCGGAGGTCGCAGCGCCTCGCCGGCGGCGGCGCGGGCTCCGCCGCCGCCGCCGCTTCATCCGCGCAGCCGCCAGGGGCAGCGGGTCAGGCTGCGATGGGGGACTCGAGCGACGCCGTCATGGCGCGGTGGCTGCAGTCCGCGGGGCTGCAGCACCTCGCGGCGTCCTCCGCCGGCGGCGCCGGCAGCGGTGACTACCGCGGCGGCATGGCCGGGCTTGGGGGCGCTGGCACCGGAAGCATGCTTCCCAGCCTTCTCATGCAGGTGAGCTTCCTGTCTCACTCGGGAGCAAATGCGTGATCTGGCTGTTGGAACACGGATCGCAAAGGTGGCGCCTATACTCTATTGTCGTGTGTTCGGGATCGGAATGCCATCGAAACGACGCGTTGGAATCTCACGGTTCGCTCTAGGGTTTGCTGCATTGCTTGCTTGATTTGCTGTAGAATTTTTTTTGTGTTGTCCGGCTACTTTTTTTATAGGGCCAAGCCCCGTCTTAAAAGACAAAATATTCAGTTACAGCCTAATGACTGTTTTTGCGGCCTTGTTGTCCGGCTACTTTAGCATGATTACAATCTACAAGAGTTCGCTAGGTCTTTCCACGGCTGACTAATCCACAGACTGGTGTTCAGCTGTAAGACAATCACTTGCTACAGCGAGGGCCCGCAAGCTCATGAGGTTTTCACATAAATTCATGTGCAAACCCACATTCTTCATTGGGAGCTAGTTTCCAATCTTTCATTCCATTCGACTATAAACGACAGCAACTGCTTCTTTCGTTCCAACATTCAATTATGCAATGCACAGAGTTTGCTGTAGTTTTAAATGGACTGTGGAAAAGTCATCATTAAAATAGAATTGAGGACTCTCAGGTGGCATTTTGATTGTTGCTTTCCATTTTTTTGGAATGCCTTTGAAGATCATACTCCTGTTGGGAAAATAACCTGAGAAAAATAATAAGAGATGATCTCTTGATTCATGTGTTTGTTATCAGAAACAGCATGTGCCATTTTTTTGGTTTGCTTACATTCAGATGAAGGGAAGTTTGTACTGACTGAGGCAAGAAATGATCATGGACCTATTGCAGTGAACCATTTATGCTCACATCGTCTAGCATATTGGTTTTGTTGGAATTTGAGGCATCCAGGAAACTCTTCTAACTTGAATGTAGTATGATTGCTGTATTGCAAACTTTCTTCAAGTGTAATGTAAACTATAAATCAAATTCCAACACATATACATATATCTGAGGTGCCTCATTTAGTCCTTGTTTGTCATATGTGTATATAACTAAACAATTCTTCTGCTCCCTACTAATGCTGTTTGCTTCAAGTATTGTGTGCAACTACATAAAGTTTTATGGTTTTCCTAGTAACAGGACATTTAAATATGCGTATACTCTCTTTAACATGTGCCAGTGTGTACTGATGTTCACTATTACAATTATTGTTTGATAGGGCTATGGACCACAATCGATTGAAGAAAAACAGAGGCTTTATACGCTTCTAAGAAGCCTAAATTTTAACGGAGAGTCTGCACCACCATTGATGTCTGAGCCCTACACACCAACGGCTCAGAGCTTTGGCGGTGGGAACCCTGTAGAGGGGTTTTATTCACCTGAACTTAGAGGTGACCTTGGAGCTGGCCTTCTAGACCTACATGCCATGGATGACACTGAGTTGCTGTCCGAGGTATGCCATAAAAATATGTGCGGTTGCATAATCTATGTGCGAAAACAGTGTTTCAGATTGGTTCATCAGTGTCAAGTGATTCCGTCTATACAAAGCTTATTATTTTTCCGATGGCAGGATGTAGTATCAGAACCATTCGAGCCTTCGCCTTTTATGCCAAAGGAAACTGATGATGATGAGGATGATGTGGTATCAGGGAGCCAGCAAGTTCCAGTAGATAATTATGGCATGGTGACCAATGAAAAAGAGATCACTGCTAGAGAAAATAATGTAGCTAAGATCAAAGTAGTGGTATGTTAATCTTGTTAAAGTCATTTATCTGTTTGTGCCAACTGGTTAATACTTGACATACCTGACTTATTTCATCACATGTTCAGGTAAGGAAGAGACCTTTGAACAGAAAGGAGCTATCTCGAAAGGAAGAAGACATCATAAGTGTGCATGATTCGTCATTTTTGACAGTTTATGAGCCTAAGCTAAAGGTATCTAAAGCTAAATTGTGTCATGCTTGTACAAAACTACAGCTATTTGTTTAGTTCGTTTTTGGTTATTTACATGGCTATGCAAGTATTTTATGCATTAGATGGTCAACATAGGTATGATACTCTTTTAACTCTTTGATGGTTGTACTTGAAGACTGCTGTCAATGTACTCATGTGTTTAGGTCCTGTTTCTTTCAGCTTGTAGATTGTGGATTGCAGCTGGCAGGTGGTTATGATCTGCAAGCTGAAACAAACAAGTCCCGTAATGTAAAAATCCACATGTCTGATTGTCACAGTCCAGCAATCTGATCCTGCCCAGCTTGCCAATTGTAACAATCTGCAAGCTGCTCACAATCTACAAGCTGCTCACAATCTACAAGCTGAAACAAACAGGGCCTTCCTCTATTACTCTTTGACTGCCAGTCATATTTAACTATGTATCAAACCTGGAATACCCATACTTTTCCATGCCCACTGTGCTATATAGCTGCCACATGGGTACTAGATAGACACATAGTAAGTGGCCTTCCAGTGATGTGTGTATATATTTGTGATTTGGCCTACCTGTTCCCTGTAATGGGCAGGAGGAGTTTGACATCATTTTGGTGTAATATGTTCTAATTTGGTGATAAATTAAAATGTTTCCTTTGGCTTGTTATATGTGACTAGCGTGTTGGGTATAATGTTGCTGCTGCCAATTCCTGAGCACCTGGTAATGAACCCACGCTACAAACCAGGGGTGCTTAGAAATATTCTTTGGAAAAGGTTATTAAGAAAGAAGCATTGAAGCTAATGCTACTGGTTTTCCTTACTCATTAGCTGTCTATATGTTTTGTAAAATATTTTTAAAATAATTCTAAAATTCTGTAGGATAAATGTGGATTCATAATCTTAGAGAGTTGAAGTGCTCTACTGAACCTCTTGTTTTTCCCCTAGCTCCTGTTGTCTGCTAAGCGCTAACATATTCTCTCTTCTGGAAGGTGGACTTAACAGCTTATGTGGAGCAGCATGAATTTTGTTTCGATGCTGTCCTGGATGAACATGTTTCGAATGATGAGGTATTTCTCTTGTCTGTCCAAGCAGTAGTTGTCTGTGGAACCCAGAACCAAATAGTTATGGAAATGAATGATTTGGATTCAAACGCGGAAAATTGGGCAACTATCTTATCAATGTTTGAACTGACAAAGTAGTAACACCCAGTTTTGTTAACCTGACTGCAATTTCTTTTTCTACCAGTAAGGTTTGCACTAGTGCACCTTTCACTTATCCTTAATCCATGGATATAGAGAAAGAAAAATCATTCTGAACTAGTCATAAGAAATGGTCAAACCATCCTGAAGTTGGGGGATTCTTTATTCACTTGTTGAAGTGGGCAACATGCCTGTATTCCTCATGCCTGCTTGTCTCCAAAGTTCTCGCTCTTATGCATATCAGTGCTCGTCTGTCTAGGTGACTTCCTCCACGTCCAATTCGATGTACTTGTCCAACCACATGCCCTGCCTGTTATAACCACTAATTCTATTTAATTAATTTTGAAGTGCGAACAAATCCTTGTTACTGAATTTTCTCATCTAACTGTATAATGACAATGGTTTGATGCTGAATTGATGACCCCAGTTTTGAGGTTGCATGGTTTTAGTTCATAGTACCAGTTTTCATTTGACATTTGATACTTCTCCCTTATCGTGCATAGTGTACATTCTCAACAATCATCATTGAATTTATTGTTTACCTATGGGATGTTCTGAACAGGTGTACCGTGAAACGGTCGAGCCCATTATTCCGATTATATTTCAGAAAACAAAAGCAACATGTTTTGCTTATGGCCAAACAGGTTAGTACATTCTATTGTTACAGGCTTATAGCAAGCTTATCATATATATCACATATTTTATGCATAAGTGAATTGTGGCTTCCGATAGTTTCTGCTGAACACGTTAATATCATATCGCAAACTTCTTGTCATTAGTATACTGCAATCTTTTCCCAAGTCTTGTTTACCTTAATGCTATATATGCTTCTGCAAATAACTAGTCATGACCTCTCAAGTTTCAATCATTCATATTTGAATAATGTTTCTTTGTTTACTCTTGGATTCTCATATGGTATATTGTAATTTCTTAGGCTGCAACTCATTTGTTTTTCAAGACGGACTCTACCTTCCCTGATATGTCTTATCATCTAATTCATGAACAGGCAGTGGCAAGACATACACAATGCAGCCTTTGCCTCTGAGAGCTGCGCAAGATATGGTTCGTCTTTTGCATCAACCTGTCTATCGGAATCAGAATTTTAAGTTGTGGCTTAGCTATTTCGAAATATACGGTGGAAAGCTCTTTGATCTTCTATCTGACAGAAGGTTGGTTATTGCAGTTCTTTTTATGTGGTCGCATTACATACTTAAACATTTAAAAATGGCATGCGTTCTTATCTGACTTTCCGAGACAACACTGTTTTTTCTTCGTGGTTTTGATGTATCGAGTGGGAAGATGTCACATTATATTTCTTTCCTTTCTGGGTTGTGTATGGGCGAACTTGTGCATGTGTGTGGTTCTTGTTCTTATTCATGATCTCTGGCGGAGAGTATTGAAGCATGTGCTCTTAGAAGTATCTATTCTTCATCAAACAATAATCTGTTGTTGCCTTCATTCATTATTTTTTTGGACGTGAAATCCATGTTTTTGGATACTATTGCATTGTTGTAGGTTTTACGAAGCATATTTAAAGTTCTCTTTGTTGTGACGTACATTTTTCATCAATTAATGAAGGGATTTTTCTTGTCTGAAACAATAACACTACCTTTTGGTTTTTAAAATTTAACAGGGCCATATTTGTTTGAAATCTGGGCCAGCAAATCAATTTTGGGATGTGATGCCCAAATTATTTTACTTGAATTGAAATTTGCTTGAACTTTCTTTCTTAGGCAACTCCTGATGAGGGAAGATGGCAAGAAACAAGTTTGCATCGTTGGCCTGCAGGAATTTGAGGTTTCTGATGTCCAGATTGTCAAGGAATATATTGAGCGAGGAAATGCAGCGAGGAGCACAGGGTCAACAGGGGCAAATGAAGAATCATCAAGGTCGCATGCTATTCTGCAACTGGCTGTTAAGAAGCACATCATTGTAAAAGATACCAGGAGACAAAGGGATCGCGATGCTAATGATGCCAAAAACACAAAGGCCGTGGGGAAAATATCGTTTATTGACCTTGCTGGAAGTGAGCGTGGTGCTGATACTACAGACAATGATAGGCAGACAAGGTGCTGCTTATGTCTCTAATTTTGCACTCTTCTGTTGATATCTCAAGTTCCTTTGCCATCTAATTATTATTGACACTTATTTTAACCATCAACTTTCTCATATCAGGATTGAAGGAGCAGAGATAAATAAGAGTCTGCTAGCTCTCAAAGAATGCATCCGAGCTCTTGACAATGATCAGATACACATTCCTTTTAGAGGAAGCAAGCTTACCGAGGTTCTTCGTGACTCATTTGTTGGTAACTCAAGGACGGTGATGATTTCTTGTATTTCTCCAAATGCAGGCTCATGTGAACACACGTTAAATACCTTAAGATATGCTGATAGGTAACAATGCTAAACTTCATTGCATCCAAAGTGATATACGCCATCTGGTTATTTTGAAATCGTTCTTGTCATTAACCTGGTAAATTTCTATAATTAAACAACAGGGTCAAAAGTCTTTCAAAGGGTGGGAACACAAGAAAGGAGCAGTCCACAGGGCCAACTGCCACTTCCAGCAGGGAGTCCTCGTCGGCTCCATCATATCCATTACATGCTGAAGCAGAAGAAATCCCTAATCAGATTCAAGAGAAGAGACCGGTTGATACTCATCGAAAGGGCACTGAAAATTTTACCTCCAACCCTTCTGTGGAGCCTGACAGAAACTCTTTTAGTATGATTCCAAGTTATTCAAATAGAGGGAGAGAAGAAAATGGTTCAGCATCTTGTTTCAATGATAGGGAGAAGTATGATCTGAAGTCCAGCCAAACTGCTTACACTAATAAGGCACAGAATTCAGCAAACACACAAGAAGAGGAGAAGGTCACAAAAGTCTCACCTCCACGAAGAAAGGCTTATAGAGAAGACAAATCTGATAGGCAGAGCAACTATACAAAGAAGGATAATGGGCCTGACACAGGTCGTGCTGGGTATAAAACACAGCAGGCAAAACAGCCACAACAGCAGCAAAGGCCACCATCTGCTTCAGCTTCCTCTAGGCAATCTGAAAAGGAAAGTTCTTGTGATGATGTGGAAATCGACGCACTTCTTGAGGTAAACATCATTTCATGAATATTGTGTTATTTGATCCTGGATCATGCTGTGGTGCTTAACTTTCTTTTGTATGTTAGGAAGAGGAGGCCCTCATTGCAGCACACAGGAAGGAAATCGAGAATACAATGGAGATCGTGCGTGAAGTAAGTCTAACTTAATCTTCTAATAATATCAATAGTTCTTAGATGAATAGCTATTTATGCTAAGCCGGCTTGTGGTATATTGTTGAGGTCATGATATTATGATGTGGACATATTGATATTGGTGTGACCCTAGGACATATACAAGTCAAGTGATTGCAGAGAGAGAGTTAAGATTAACCTGTGCATTTGCTGTAATGAGCAGTTTCTGTTTTAACACTGTTCTAGGTTCTAGTCTCCCTTTTTTTACACGGTTCTGGGGGAGTTCCCCACAATACATTTTTCATTTATATTAAAAAATAAAACATGATGCACTAGTCCTGTTAAGTACATTTCAAACTTTCCAGTTTGTTCTTTTGTGTAAGGTGGCTGGTTAAGAATATTGGCGTCTTACAATATTATTACTTTTCACAACACTGCTTAAACATGTGCATTATTTATCTCAGGAGATGAACCTTTTGGCAGAAGTTGATCAACCAGGTAGCCTAATTGACAACTACGTCACACAGCTGAGCTTTCTGCTTTCACGCAAGGCTGCAGGCCTGGTCAGCCTCCAAGCACGCTTGGCACGTTTCCAGCACCGCCTCAAAGAGCAGGAGATCCTTAGCCGCAAGAAACCTTCCAGATAGTGTATGATGATTGCCTGATCATTCGATTACTTGGAACTCAAACTGTGGTCCACTCAGAATTTCTCCTGTGCGCTCCGGTATGCTGGATCAGAGCAAGGCGATGACAGAAGACACATGGGAGGAGTGGCTTAGCGCAGGGCTGGGTCGGGCTGTGCTCCTGGTTGATACAATCTGGACACTGGATTTGTCAGGGTTTTATGACCAGTTTGGTAATAGTCCTTTTTACAGTGGGCCTGCTTGGGCGTGTTTTTTTGGCGGATGCATGGCTTGCCCCTCTTTGCCTTTTTTTTTTCTTTTCCCCATTTTATATGAGGAGAAACTGTTGTTTGCAGATGTCAGTGGGCCGGTTTTTGCCGTAGGGCGTTTGTGGAAAACAGATGAATTGTTGTTGTATATTCATAACTGATATTATTTGCGTCTGATAAAGAAAAAGGATGTGTGTGTGGTGAAGAACATGAAGTTACTTGATTCCCATTTGTGGCAGCTAACATGTTCTGTATCACCTGTTTAGTGTTCTTTTCCCACACTAGCTCTAAAATGGTCTGAAGATCGATTCACTTCTCCAACTCCAGGTAAGAAAGTCGTGGTTTTCTCACAGTCCTGAACATCAACATTCTTTTGACGTAAATACACAATACACATGCAGTCCCCTTCAAAGCACGGATGATATCTTTTTTCACGAAGTTAATATAGCTTGATTATTGACCGTCATTGTTGACAGGCATGTTGCTGCCAATGGAAAAAAATATTAGCCATAAATGCGAGAGACCGGATCAATCGTATCTTGAGATTGATCACGTCGGCAATTGGACATGTCGTGTACCGTTGGCACAAGGTCATTCTCAGTGAGAGTTTTATGGGCAATAAATTTAATGTCACATCAGCATTTTTGATGACATGGAAAGAAAAGAGGAGGTGAAAGTTTTATGAGATGAGAGAGGAGTTTCATCTCTATGACACTCCTCTGGCACAGTTACCTAGTTTGCAGTCTTGGTAACTGTGTGATAAAACTATGCACTGAGACTAGCCTAATTAGCCCTGAATACAAGCATTGAAAACATAATTACTAGTCATGAACACGAGCATTTATGTGGAATCATTGAAAACATATTCAGGTGGGCATACCAGAAACCTAACCATTGTGATAGACTCAGTTTCTGACACCAATAGCATTTAGAACATACTCTCCTGTTCCACAAAGAGGGTTCATAGGAGTTAGGCGCATGAAATTAAGAAAGAATGAAAAAGTAGAGAGCGTACAGAAAACAAGGAGGCACAGCGGAGAAAGATAGAGAGAGTTGTATTAGAAAGCGAGATGGACACGTATTTTAGGACAAATTTTGAATTATACATGAACACTTATTTTGGGACGGAGAGAGTACATATGTTATATATTTGATTTATTCTCACTTGGCCGGGAGATACCGATGGCATTGCTAACCTATGACTATGTGAAGCATAGTGGCAATATGACATATTAAGAAATGAAGTGAAATGTCAACAGAGTTATGGAGTTTATTCCAACTTCTGAGAGTGTAATGCATTAGACTTTTTTTTTAGCATTAGACTTGTTGATGGACCTTAGCACACAAGAAAATGTGATTTAGATCATTTGAGAACCCTTTTTTATTATATCTATTATTCAAATTCAAGCAATTGACTTTGAAACCATCAAGATGAAGTTCTTTAAATTACATGATCTAGTATGCAAGGAAACAACTTAGTCCTATACAAGTTGGACAATTATATCAAAATTCTACGTAATTCCAATGCTCCCAACACACGACTAGAAATTCGAAATGGTCTGATAAAAAAATTGCCGTGGACCTCGATATATACGAATACCATATATGTCCTCCCTATGGCAAAACGCACAACCACAAACGGCGTAATTACCCGCCTCGTTGACCAGTGGCCGTCCATCCTGGAACCGACGGCGGATCCTCCTTCACGCGGTTTTGAACACTTCAACGATTTGTTCGGTTCGCCGACGACAACTTCCATTTTCCACCCCCTCTCTCTCTCTCTCTTCCTCGTTTTCTCTCTCCTCCTCACTCTCTCTTCCTCCGCCACACGCCGCCGCCGTCGCCGTCGCCGGGCAGGAAGGGGGACGGGGAGATGATGATGACGCGGGCCCCGATGGGGCCGATGGAGGGGGCGGCGGTGGACGAGGTGGTGCGCCGGCTCGTGGAGGGCGGCCGCGGCGGGCGCCAAGTGCAGCTGTCGGAGGCGGAGATCCGGCAGCTCTGCGTCGAGGGCAAGCGGGTGCTCCTCTCCCAGCCCAACCTGCTCCGAATCCACGCCCCCGTCAAGATCTGCGGTAATCAATCGTCATGCTCGCTGTCTATCTTGGTATTGCCGCCTAATTGCTTTCCCTTTTCGTTTGGGATGCCGCCTAATTCTCCGTCTCCTGGCGTCGTGGTTTGCTCGATGTGGATGGAGAAGGATAATCCGGGCGCGCTTTTTTTGGTTTCAATAGAAATGTTGAATTATGGTGGGAATAAGGTCCAGGATTAGTGGTGGTTAATCAGGATTAAACTTTTTTTAGATGATATAACTGGTTAGTGCTAGGTCTGGGTTTGGCTTGCACTTCATGCGTGTACCGTTGCCTGAGGGCATGGAAATGAATGATGGAATCATCAACCATCGACGAGTTGGCAGGATTATGATGTGTGGTTAGGTAGGAGTGTAGGCCACAAGGAATGCAATCAAGTGGCCGTGCCCATGCCGTTCTCTGTTCTATCTGGTTAGGATGTGTTTTGCCCATATAACTAGAAAAACTTTCTTTGCCACCAAAACAAAATTCTAGCAAATGACATTATCAGCGACTCATTTAATAATATAACCACTGAGATGCTGTGAGTTTGAGTGAAGTGAACTCACCTATGTGATTGAGAATTGTGTTAACGTAAAGATGTATAGCTCCTTTTCCCATGTGTTTATTATTCTGTAAGTTCATTTACCTCTCTAGACAAAATGCTTCCGCCTTATTAATTGTGGTGGTCCTGCAGGTGACATCCATGGCCAGTTTGTTGACCTTTTGAGACTGTTTGATTTGGGTGGTTATCCTCCAACTTCAACTTATGTATTCCTAGGAGATTATGTTGATAGAGGCAAACAGAGCTTGGAAACTATATGCTTGCTGCTGGCATACAAAATCAGGTACCCAGAAAAGATTTTCCTGTTGAGGGGGAACCATGAAGATGCGAAAATCAACAGAGTATATGGTTTCTATGATGAGTGCAAGAGGAGGTTCAATGTCCGGCTGTGGAAGATATTCTCGGATTGCTTCAACTGCCTGCCTATTGCGGCACTCATCGATGACAAGATACTGTGCATGCATGGTGGTCTCTCACCCGAATTGACTAGTTTGGACCAGATAAAGGATATTGAGAGGCCTGCTGAGATTCCTGATTATGGTCTCCTCTGTGATCTGCTTTGGTCTGACCCAAGCCCTGATGGAGAAGGGTGGGGGGAGAGTGACAGAGGTGTTTCGTGTACGTTTGGTGCAGATAAGCTTGTAGAGTTTTTGGAGAAGAATGATCTCGACCTTATATGCCGAGCCCATCAGGTTTGTGGAAGTTTATCTTCTTCCTTGACTTCTCGATTATTTTTCTTCTCTTTGATCTTTACCTGACAAACTGCTAGCATGCATCAATGGCACTAGGTAGTTGAAGATGGTTACGAGTTCTTCGCACAACGGAGATTGGTGACAATATTTTCTGCTCCAAATTATTGTGGAGAATTCGACAATGCGGGTGCTCTATTGAGCATAGATGAGAGCCTAATGTGTTCATTTCAGATCCTGAAGCCAACTGATAGTGGTCCACCACATGCAAGAAAGCAAATTCCAAATAAGGTAAATCAGCTGACTTCACATAGGATTATTATGTTGCTATAAATCTAGGGCTTGAATCACTAGAGACAAATGTTTATTATACCGTTATTATCATGTCAGCTTGAGGTTTAGAACCCATTCTTCACTTAGTGACGCAATGAAAGAACATTTGAGAGTCTGTTAGCTACTTAGCTGATGTAAAAATGTTAAATTCGAAGAAAGATGATTCATGCTAAATATATTACTCCCTCCGTCCCAAATTGCAGTTCACTGCTGACTTTTAAATATAACTTTGACCATTCATCTTATTCAAAGAAATTGTGCAAATAAATAGAAACGTGAGTCGAACCTCGAGCACCTTTTATAATAAAACAAGTAATAGCAAAATAAATGATACTAGTGTAAATTTTTTGAATAAGACGAATGGTCAAATGTGCATTAGAAAAGTCAACAGTGAACTATAATTTGGAACGGAGGGAGTATGTTTTGTTGATTCTAAAAATTCTTCCATAAATAATCAAATCCACCCAACAAAAAATTTAATGAAAGGATACTAGTTTAATGTACAAAACCTACAATGCTTAATAACTACATTTGACATCATGACCCCACTGATGCTTGGATATTCATAAGGAAAGTGGAAAGCTCAGGGATGAACTCCCTCCTACCAACAATTATTTAACAATATCTTCTTCTACTTTGAATAGAGAAGGATGGCGATGTAATTATTACAAGATTTCCTTTAATAGTTTAATGAATCTTCTTCTGAGATAACTAATTCTATCTTTTTCTAAGATAACAACAATATGTTTGTATTACGTATTTGTCACATTCTTTTAGCAAAACTATGGATTCTTGAATAACCGTGGGCTTTTGAAAAAAAAAACTTTCTGCATAGTGTCCTGACCACTGCTTTGTTCATTTGTGTCTCAGCTACTTTGTTTAGTCAGAGAACGATAGGGGTTAGTAGGTTACTGTTGAGTACCCATCAAAGAACTAATAGATAAGATGCTATGTAATGATATCTAGGATTAGAACTAGAAGATTAAACTCACTTTGTTCGACTTAACTTGGGGCTATACCAACATTGATAGAGTTTGCATATATTATCCCATCTGAAATTGTCTATGTAGATCAGGTAAGCAGTGGCCATCAAATAGCTACATGTGAACCACCCAGGGTGCAAAGAAGAATTGACTCCCCATAGACAATTTATCCTGATTAAATTATTATGGCAACAAAAGAAGCACTTTATGACACTTGTTCAAACCAAACTGCACTTTCCGTCAGAAGCATGAGTTGAAGGCAAGTTAACTGATTACATCACTCTGTCTTCGACTTTACAGCCAGCCAGAGGGTGAAGCATTTTATCGGCATCCAGTACGTATGGTATCATCATCGTCAGTCAGCTCAAAGGGGGTGATCTTTTGTTTGGACAGTTGGATCCACCGGGGCATGGCATTAGACATCCATTAGCCAATCCCCTTAACCACCCTTTATCTGTGTCTTGAGTGGCAGCTCGGCTGTAAAGGATATTTTGTACAGCATTAGGTTGGATTCATCACCACTGTTCTCGTTCTTCCTGCCAGTGCATAACCTTATTGGCAGTATGACAGCCAGTAGATGTTGTTAGTCTTTATTTTTCTTAGCTATGCCTTGCATTTCTTTTTGCGTCTTATCGTTGTGACTTGATGTATGGTAATTCTATCTTTGCTATATGTAGTTGTTGGAGGAAAAAAGCTTGCACTGTTGCTGTTTTCCTTCTGCAGTACCATCATTCTTTGTACCTTTCAGTTCTTTGTGGACTTGGAAGCTGGTAACGCCTTTACGATGTCATGCAAGGGGAAGATTGTGGTTACTATGGCCAATTCAAGAAATGTTTCGAAGTTCACTTCTGTTTTGAAATGCTTGTTGTTCTGTTTCCTGGAGACAATTTCATACCAAACATCAAAGTTCATTGTTTGCTGTAGTTGCTAAATTTAGAGCGGTCTATACAAAGCTGTCATTTCACGGCACAAGCTGGTAAAATTTACCTGATCCAAATCCAGATGAACTTTTGTATCCTAGAAAGTCTGTTTAATTAATGGTTCCGCGTCTAAGATTTTAAGTAACGGAATTAGCAATAGTTTTTAGAGGACTTTAGTTTGAAATTATTTGCCAAATATCCACCTTTCCATATTGGAAACGACGGAACACGGGTTGGCAATGTAATTAAGGCTCATCATGCAACCATAATAGGCCCATCATTGCGGCCCAACTCAGTAACCCGAAAAGCCCAAACTGTAAGCCCATTTCTCACCTTTTCATTAGCGTGTGGGGCCTAAATGAGATTAACGACCAGCAGAGCCCAATCTCCTCTTCCTTCTCTCTCTCTCTAAAGAAAAAGGAAAATCAAAGCCCAACCCGAAAGCGAACAGAGGAGAGAGAGGAAGCGAAGAGGCGAGGGGAGAGAGAAAGTTCTCGAGCTCGATAAGCGCCGTGCTAGGAGAGAGAACAGAGATGAGCGGCGAGGCGCCGGTCGTCGCCGCCGGCGGTGCCGGCGGAGGGGAGGCGAACGGCATCCCTCCGAACGTCACCATATACATCAACAACCTCAACGAGAAGATCAAGCTCGAAGGTCCCCTTCTCTCCCTCCCCTTCCTGCGTCGCTAAACCCTAGAGATTTATCTCGATTTTTCCTTGGTTTTTGCACCTAAGTCAGGAAAATTGCATCCCTGCGGGTTGATTCGAGCGACTTGCTCGAGGCGGCCAGCAATGGAAATCTCTGTGGAGTTTGCCACGAAAGCCGCCACCTGAGACGATGACGCCAAGTAGTAGTAGGAGACGATGATTAGTGGGTTGCTTGGTTTGCCCTTGCCTAACTAGCATATACTGATAGCTAAAACCCTAAATGAACTTAAAGTGTGGGTCGCCCTTGTTTAGCCCTTCTGTCGAGCATCTTGGTTGATGGCTGCTGTGTGGGTATGTCCATATGTGTTCGTCTTGGTTGATGATGTTAATTGTGCTTGTGCCTGGACGGCTGTGCTGTGGGATGGTCATGGACTGCTTCAGGTATTTGTGCAACTTTGAGATTGCGGATTTAGTGGTTTGCTGTTGGAAGTGTTGGGCAATCAATGGTGGGCTTATGTTTGTTGCTGAAGTTTAGCATGCACTATTGCCATGACTTTTTTTGATATACTTGCTAATGAACTTTAAAAAAATACGAACTGAAGAAGACAAGGAATTATATACATTTGCACTCATGTTAGCTCTTTTCTCTTCTATACCTGAGCTTTATCCCTATTGTTATAGACTTATAGCTGATAATAATTTGCTGGAATCCCTACAGAACTTAAGAAGTCCCTCAACGCCGTTTTTTCCCAGTTTGGGAAGATTCTTGATGTGCTTGCTTTCAAGACTTTGAAGCATAAAGGCCAAGCTTGGGTTGTCTTCGAAGATGTTGCATCAGCAACTGAGGCTATAAAGAGGATGCAAGACTTTCCCTTCTATGACAAACCTATGGTGAGTTCATAACTTAATTGTGGCTGCACAGCTTCCTTGTCCCTTAATTGGTTTCTCTACATCGCTGCTATGTGCTATGTCATGTTTCTTTGGCTTAGAGGGCAGGTTTGTTCGGTTTGTGGACCTCATGCTGAGAAAGAACATGTGCTATTGCCCTTTATATCATACTGTTTCTGCATAAGAAAAACTGGCAAGGTCTACTGCCACTCGTAAGGTTGTAACTTTTTATTCAGTGTTTCTCTGTGCAATCTCCAAGGCCTGTGATAAATAAACTAGTTTTTTAAGGCATTAGACTTATATGGTTTTGGTGGATTAAGTCTTCTTAGATGATAATCCTAAAAACACCTGCCTGTGTTGATCAATTTTTTTTAACTCAATATGGTCTGCAAATGTCTTTTCATGTGCTTAACTGGATTGCATTTTGGACCCAAGAAACTATGTCAACTGTATATTTTCTATTTTCTTTACTCCTGAAATCTTTATTGTTTGAATTCAGAGAATTCAATATGCCAAGACCAAGTCGGATATTGTAGCAAAAGCTGATGGCACCTTTGTACCTCGAGAAAGAAGGAAGAGGATTGACGAAAAACGTAAGATACTGGCTAACATGCCTTTTATATTACATTTGTTTGTCAGTTGTTCTGTCTGCTAGCTAACACTCCTGTTCTTTTACATTGGTTGTTAAGCCTATGTGATCATGAGCCATATCTGCTTAGGTTTCAATATTTTAGCTCCTCCATTCAATGTTGATGTTCACCTCTCCCTTTTAGTTGGAGGCAAGTGTTTAACTGATCCGTCACATATGAAGACTTAACCTTGAATGTTTCCATTGTACTTTATAAAGACTAATGAGAATATTCTGAAGGTCTCTTGCACATATGAGTGTTTGTGGGCTACATATGTATCATGAGATGTTAATGTCTCTAGCATTTTTCCTCTTTGCTGTGGGAAAATGATCATTGAGACTTAAATGTTATCAAATTATTGATATCAATCAATCTTATGAAGTATCGACATTTCTTGTGGTACCTTATTCTCCAGTGTGAAGCTTTGTCAAACTGTAACTGGTAACAACTCTCAAGCTATTCATAAAAAGAAAACTGTGAATACAAGTTTTCCTCCAAAGATCAATAAACACACATTCCTGTTACTAGAATAGGGTGATCAAATGGCTGTTTAATTTTTCGTAATCAGTTGTGACAAATGCCTTTTTCTGTTCCAACTCTATTCTGAACTTCGTTAAAGCAATGGGCTTATGAAAACTTGGCTTGCCTTCCTCCATTCTTGTACGGGAGCATACCTCATTAGTTTTGCTTATTCTTTGCAGCTGAAAAGAAGCAGAAGCGTGAGCAGCACCATGATGCTAGTCAAATTGGCATGGGTGTAAATGCTTACGCTGGTGTTTATGGGGCTCCTCAGGTGAGAATAGACTATAATCATATTTCTGTTCCATTGCCTTTTCTTTTCTTGTGCAAGATGTTGTGCATATGACATGTAAAAGTGCTCTTCATGTTCCAAGGAGCTATATCTTGGTGAAGCCTTGTATTCTAAGCCCTGGCCCTTTATTGCATATATTTGAGCATAGGCGCTATGATCCACTTATCTTAGTTCCTTCTGTTCACATAGTATTTTTACAGACCACTGCTCATAATTTTATACTATATGGCAAATAAATTTCCCATGCCTGTGCACGATCCAGATTCTCATTGTGTAATTATGTTAGGAAATTTTGCCATGCAAAGTATTGAGCTTGGGTTTTGGGTGTGATGATGTCACAGCTCTTTGCTCGCGCATTGCATAACACTGACATAAAGCCCTGCAGTTGGTGCAATTAGCATGTTTTCACATTTAACTGTGTTCCTCCGTTACTTGATATGATGCCCCTAACTTACATGACTTATTTTTCTTGTGCCAGCTCACCCAGATACCTATAGCTGGAGGGCAGAGGGTCATGATGCCAGAGATCATCGTACCAAACAAGATCCTGTTCGTCCAAAACCTGCCACACGAGACGACCCCCATGATGCTGCAGATGCTCTTCTGCCAGTACCCTGGCTTCAAGGAGGTCCGGATGGTCGAGGCGAAGCCCGGGATTGCTTTCGTGGAGTATGGAGACGAGCAGCAGGCTACTGCTGCCATGACCCCGCTTCAAGGCTTCAAGATTACAAAAGAGAACCAGATGGTCATCACTTACGCAAAGAAGTAATGAACCGCCGGGCTGTATTGACTTGATGAGTGAAATGTTGTATTTGGAGTTTTGCACAATTGGTAGGTCCCCCTTGGCGTTTTAGGTAGACTTGTACCGCATAGTTGCGGTAATGTGCACTTCAGGAACAGAGATGAAATGGAAACTGCTTTTTTTTTTCTCGCTCATGTATTCAACACAGCAACTGCTTACCCAATCGCTGCCGTGGAGTTACCGTCAGTATATGTGGCATCTGGAATGCAGTTGTCTTTGTTCCTGTATTCTCTTTCCTGAGCGTATCAGGATCTATCACGATTCGCAGAGCGGTTTTGTGGCAGAACTGTTCAAATTAAACCGGCTTAAGTGCATTGACACTTCATTTTAAATAATTAATTATGTCTGCATGCACTTAAAACGGTGTAATCTGGCAGTCTGTCGGGTAAATCCCGATTCAACCATAATTGGAATATGGATCGAAACAAACGCTAGAAGTCACACTCGACAGTGAGCGCAAATAGTACAAATATGATATAGGTTCAAAACTATACAGAATAAGTCTTTTACAAACCAAGTTCAAATACATAATACACAGTTGGTGTGAAAAACAAAGATGATGACTACATGTAGAGCTTTGTGACTTCCCATCCTTCAGCATCACGGCCATTGTACTTAACATAGCAAGGACAAAACTCAACAATATCCTGTCCTCAAAAAGGTTAAGCAACAAACCCTGAGTAACTAATACTCAGCAAGACTTACCCGACTAATGGTATATACTTAGCCGACTCCTAGAATGAGAGGCTTTTGACTGGAGGTTTGTTTTGCCGAAAAGCTACTAAGAGTTGATCCTATTTTCAAGGTTTTAGCATCAAGATTAGTGTGATAATACTAACCTCTATGTTTGCCAACTATCATATTATTAAGTTTAATAGCAATTCATTAACAAGCAACATTCATCATATCTTCATTCAATCAAGCTTTTCATATTCCCATTTACTTTCATTATGTCGCACTGTGACTGAGAGATCAAGGTTCTCTTATCCGAGAGTGGCGGCGAATCGATCCGATTTTAAACCTTACAAGGTAGACCTAATCACACGACACGTACGTGCCCCGTTGGGCCGTACATGCCAACCGTTTCCCATATGCACCCCGCATAGGTTGAACTGCCCTGCAACCCGGGAACGTTAATCCCCACCGATACCAACGACGGGTCAGCCATGGGTTACTGACTAGCACCACTTGAAGAGTCAGTATCAGTTCACCCTACCTGTTTGCATATAGGTACGTAGATTTACCGGGTTCCACTACCTCGTACTACCGGCATGTGATTAGTACTGTTCAACCCTGATACCCTGGGCCCCACGAACGACTTTCACTTTTAATAATAAACCATCAATCCTATAATTATCTTTAAAAGCGAAACCCTATGTCTCGCGAGTGACGGTAATCACTCGACTTCTACCGGACTTATTTAAGCATAGCAACTAACGAAGCAACAACTAGTATTTGACCAGGTGCCTAAGGAATTATGCATCTATGGTTTCATACAACTCCTAGAAACGTAAATGCACATAGATACTTAAGTAAAACATTGCATAGTTTTAAAAATAGGGTTATGCTCCGGGGCTTGCCTTGCTGAGCGATAACATTAGTGCCAACTAGACCTTGGGCCTAGTCAGTCAATTCTTCATAGCCTTCTCTTGCGGTTGCTCCTGGTTATTGCTGTTTTTCAGCAACAAGCTCGTACACAACGTTCTCGAACGCGGTATCTACACGATCGATATGATGCATAATCTACTTAATTTATTTTTATTGATTTACTTCCTTCATTAACTCCCATGAAGCAAAAGAATATGACATGTGTACTTAAGGGTTTAGCAACTCATGCACACATGTGACATGAATATACCTTACTAGTGGCGTTGATCATTTTAACTTCAATATATTCATAGCCTCTGCTATATATAAACTATAATGTTCAGCATTATGAAAGCAACATATTTCATTTATGTAATTATGTGATAACTTATTTTACCTATCTATACAAGTTACATGATTTAATTATTTTAGGGTTAAAGTGGCAATTATATTTATACTAACATTTTTATGGAAAGGAAATGAATCATATGTCTAACAAAAATTAATCTTACATTTTTATTGTCTTTTTATGATTTCTTATGTACTAATAAAGTTCATAAGCATCAATTGTCATGAATTAAAATGTACATGTAAAACTTAGTCTATATATGATTATATATTTTTCTTAAATAAAACACTGCATGAAGAATCCAACAAAATTTAGTTTGTATTTTTCTCATTTTTTTATGATTTTATATGTATTTTACCAACTAATATTCATTGATTTTATTGGAAAAGTTTAAAAGGGTTCCTGGGCTCGGCCCGGCCCAGCACAGCAC
>CM014272.1:62315331-62430867 GCA_004135705.1 Alloteropsis semialata | reverse complement strand
GTGGCGGCCCGGCCTGGCCGGCGCGTGGCATGGACGCCGAGGCCGGCGACCCGGTCACGGCATGGCGATGCCGTGTCGTGGTGGCTCGCCTCGGTAAGTTTTTTTTTTTTTGGAATGTAATGTTACAGGTTTCAAGTGTACACCTGGCAATGGCATCACATTTTTATTAGGCTTCGAAGACCAGAAACTTTCAGTCTCTCAAAGAAACGGCAACTGAAGTCAATATTGAGAAAGGCCTGCGGATAAACGGAGTTCGTGTCCAGCGGGAACCTGTGTCTCCGTGGCAATGGCGGCGCTCAACTTCCAGTCCAACAAAATCGGGTCAGACTTGCAGTCCGTTCCATGTTCGGCTACGTGCTGAGTCCGAGTCTTGCTGTGGTGCAAGTCGGAGTAGGATCTCATAGTCGTTCGTGTTCGTGAATCAGTCGGCAAACGCAAATTTTCTCAACCAATATAAATAGAGGCATTGTAGCGTGCCTGAGCAATAACTTCAGAGTTTGATCAGAAAAAAGTCACGGGATTAGAGGTAGCCACCATGGATGCGTGCATGCCGACGACCGGCGAGCGCTTCGCCAACCGCGTGCTCAGCATCCACCGCTTCATCAACCGCAGGCTCCTCCGGCACATGCTGCCGGCGAGCGGCACGACGGCCACGGCAGCCCCGCCGGCACGCCAGATCGATGAAAACACTCTGCTGGTCGACGCGGACGCCCTGCTCCTGAGACCGTCGCCGGGCGCTGCGTTCCCGCCGTACTTCCTCGTCGCCGTTGAGGCGGGCGGCTACGTCCGGGGCCTCGTCCTCCTCGCGCTCTACCCCGTCCTGCGCGTGTTGTCCCACGGAGCGCGTGTCAAGGCCATGGCGTTCGTCTCCTTCTGCGGGCTCCGGCGCGACGAGGCGGCGAGGATTGGCAGGGCCGTGCTCCCCAAGCTCTTCTCCCGAGAGGCGCCGGACATTCACGCCATGGTGTCGCTGGACGCGTTGCCGGAGGAGGCGAAAGTGGTGGCCGTGACCCAAACGTTCCCGAAGGTGATGGTCGAGGCGTTCTTGAAAGAGTACGTGGGGTTCGACGCGGTGGCCGGGAGCGACCTCAAGGGCGGGCCGCGGTTCCTCACCGGCGCTATGGCCGAGCTCGACATGGAGGGGCTTGCGCTTGACCTGAAGGGAACCGAGAAAACCTCGTGCGCAACCGCTTACCCGAAGCCCGTGGTGTTCCACGACGGCCGGCTGGCATTCACGCCGACGCCGGCGGCCGCGCTCGCCATGTACGTCTACCTCCCCTTCGCCATCGTCCTCGCCGTCATCCGCATCGCCATCTACGTCCTCCTCCCGTGGCGCGTGTCGAGCGTCGTCGCCGCGCTCACCGGCGTGAGGGTGCGCGTCATCGGCGCCACTCCCACGGCGGGCGATAGCAACGGCGCCGGCGGCCGGCTCTACGCCTGCAACCACCGCACGCTCCTGGACCCGGTGGGCATCGCGTGCGCGCTGAGGAGGCCCGTCGCCGCCGCGACGTACAGCCTGAGCCGTCTGTCGGAGGTGCTGTCGCCCATCCCGCTGCGGCGGCTGACCCGCGGCCGCGAGGAGGACCGGCGGCGCATGTCGTCGATGCTGGCGCGCGGCGACGTCGTGGTATGCCCCGAAGGCACGACGTGCCGCGAGCCGTACCTGCTCCGGTTCAGCCCGCTGTTCGCCGAGCTCGCCGCCGAGGTGACCCCCGTGGCGGTCGACGCGCGCACGGCCGTGTTCTACGCCACGTCCACGTCGCCCGTGGCCAAGAGCCTGGACTCGGTCTACTTCCTGATGAACCCGCGGCCGGAGTACAGCGTCCAGTTCCTGGAGCCGGTGAGCACGGAGAGCGGCAGGAGCAGCATCGAGGTGGCCAACGAGGTGCAGCGCGCGCTCGCCTCCGCGCTCGGGTTCGAGGGGACGGCGCTGACGAGGAAGGACAAGTACCTGCTGCTGGCCGGGAACGAAGGCGTCGTCAAGACCAAGTGAAGCAACGGCTACTTGACATGGTGTTTCAGCTGTGATTGGTTTTTGTTAGCAAGTAGTAGAGTAGTTAGGAGTAGTGTTTGATTCAATAGTCTCCAAAATTGATCGTTGCCTTTAGTTTCGTCTTGTTTCTTTGAGAACATGTTTGCACGTGCACCAGTGCTTGCTCGGTTTACATTTATTTGAGCAATTGTAAAGTGCAATGACACTAGAAAAATAAGCAAGAGAAGATAATTCCAGCATATGGGGGAGTGAAAGCCTGGCAGAGATAATTCCACTAGGCCAGAACACACTGCTATTCTGCAACGAACTGGTGATTCACAGATTTTGTATAAGTGAAAAGTGTTAACTATTTGCACATGTTAAAAAGCATCTCGATGTCGAAGACTACAAAACAATTTGTTTAGGGAGTTTCCTAATATTTTAACAATGGAAGAAAAATGAAAAAAAGACCTTCGTTCTCTTTGACAACCTTACGTTGGCAAGCAGTAAAATCATTCTCAAGTGGCCCTTTCCAAGCAAAATCACGGCATACAATCTCTTCTGCTTTAATTATGTATTTATTTATGTGTTGGGGAAACAGGGGTTGAGGCGACCTAGTCAAAGTCGAAGATCACTAGAGGAAGAGTCATGTACGACACGCTCTCACGGGGGTATCACGTTTACGGTGGGATTTCTGTATAAATTACAATTGTAGCCTTTTGACCATTTTTACATAAGTCACAAGAAACACACCGGTCTTTCTAGGAGCAAAGCCAGTAATGTAAGTGCCCTTTGACCTCCCTGTAAAAGGTGGTCCGCCCCTTATCTATGTATAAAAGGTTGAATCTTTGGTGAATAGAGAGCCATGGGGTTCCGGTCTTTGCTTTACCTTCGAGTTCAATCTATTGCTTGTTGTCACCTTCGGGTCTAACACCAATAGTTGGTGCCCCCCGCTTGTGCGTGCTCGAGAACATCCCACGACGCCTCCCAAAAAGGCGACCAAGAGATCATAGCTGAGTGGCACTGAAGCAGAAGAGACTATGGAGGACCAGCGAAACCAAGTTATAATAAGGCGAGCCGAGAACTGACAGTATCCTTGAAACCATACCCTAGAGTACCGAGAAGTTTAGAAGAGTTGAAGAAAACCTTCGAACGAGAAATGAAGAAAGGGAGAAATAAATCGAAGAGGCCAAACAAAAGACATCTTGACCAAGCTTCGGCCGAATATGAAGAATAACAACTCCAAGGACTACTTCAATACGCCAAGAGTAGATAAACTTGAAGTGAGCAAAAGAGAAACAAGCCTCAGTCACCGCAAGCAGCACAGCTCAGCTTCTTCAACAAATAGAACAAGGGAAAAAGGGCTAGTGGAAGAGAGCTCCAAGCAGAGCTCAATGAGACACTTCAAGATCCAATTCCTCCCGTCACTCAGGTTGCAGGTGTCCACCACATGTCTACTTAGGATCGGCTCAGCAGTTGCACACCATACCCATTGATTTCACTTGCCCATTGTCGGAAACCTTGCAACTCGCCAGATGCTCGCCTACATACAATGTTACAAACCCACCACTCTTCCCAGATAAAACGGCCTTTTCGAACCTCAAACAATTCCTGATGAGCTACCAAACGGCCATAACTTCGGCAAGAGGTGATGACATCGTACACGCGAAGTCTTTCATCATTCTATGCGATGGTGCAGCCCTAAACTGGTACACGAAACTACTAGCATTGTCCATCAACAACTAGTATGAGCTCAAGAAGGATGTCATAAATTCTTCGAGTAAATTGCACCCACACACAAGTTGTAGGTTGTATCTTTGATCCAAAAATTATAAAAACATACAAATAGATACTTGAACTAGTCAAACGTGTACATGTACAACCATACATACATCACCTAGTGTTTTTTTTTTGGGTTAATTGGATATAGGCCATTGGAACTTCTCGACTCTGGAAAAATGCCATTACAATTCATCTATTTGTATTCATGCCATTACAATTCTCTTAAAATATGAAATATGCCATTGTATACCTTTTGATGTGTTTTTTTAATTTATTTGGACAAAATTGCCCTTGTCCTCCTCCTCTCCTCGCTCCTTTGATCCCCTCGGATAGCTCCGGCGGCAGCTCACGGCCAATGGCGACATGGCCCCTGCGCGGCGGTGGTCCCCAATGCCAAGACAGCTGCCCACCGCGGCACAGGCAGGCGTGTCTCGTCCTGCGCAGGGTGGTCCCACGCCCGTGCAGGAGGCCTCGGGAGTGGCCCTTCAGCATCCCCGCGACGCCGGTGCGAGAGGCCCAAGGAGCAGCCGCCGGCGCTGCCCTCTTCAGCATCACCGCGGTGTGGCCTGCGCAGGGCGGCCACACGGAGCAGCCCGCCGGCGCTACCCCTTCATCATCACCGCGGCGCTTCCTGCGCAGGGCGGCCACACGGAGCAGCTGCCGGTGCTTCCCCTTGACCATCCCTGCGGCGGCGCGGACAGCGGCCCCCGCGGCCCAACACAGACAGCACATGGTTGCTGCGAGGCCGAGCACAACCATTGAGCCACCATCACGTGGAGACAACGGTGTGTTGCTCTACCACCAGGCAGGTCCCAATCCGACCTCGCGCATCCCGCACATGAGAGGTTGGCGTGTCCTGGCGGCGGCTGCAGTGGCGCAGAGGGCTGTTGGGCAAGAGAGAGGATAAGAGAAAGGGAGATGAAGAAGATAAGGGCAATTTGGTCCAGACAAATTTAAAAACATATCAAAGGGGTATGCAATGGCATATTTTAGACTTCGAGTGAATTGTAATGGCATGAATCCAAATAGACGAATTGTAATAGCATTTCTCCAATGTCAAAGAGTTCCAATGGCATATATCCGATTAACCCTTTTTTTTAAAATGGCCGTCCATTGAGCAAAAATAGAATGTATGATGTTCCAAGCATGTGTCCTTTAGCCCTTGCATTAGCCAGCTATGTATATGATCTCGGTGACACAAAAATGTCAGTTCTTTCGGCTGAAAAATTATTGTGCATTTTTGTGTCAAAAGATCAAAGTGGATCCCAATACTAGTATACGTTAGTCGTGAATCCGGTGAAGGGGTCTGGAACCGGTGCTTTCTTTTTTTTTGCCGAGTAGCGATCATACATGCATCATACTGTATTCATTAGTTATTTTGACATGACATGAACGTTGAGGTGGTGGCAGAGGAAAAACTGAAGATGACAATGCCTGGGCAAGCATACTTGAGCGATACTGTATTAATTAATTAATTATTTTGATATGACATGACACACTGATAAATACAAATAGGAGGAGGAGGTGGGTTACTCCGATCTGATCCGTGCAGAATGCATGATCTCCAGTCGTCGATCGATGGGCACCTGATGGCGGGCTACTTAACCTTGTGCGGCCGAAGATGATTCGGAATAGGGATGGCTATGGGTAGGGCGAGACAGGGTAAAGCATTTACCCGCCCGTCAGCATACCCGACATTCCGAGTTTTACCCGCCCGCCAATATACCCGTGGGTAAAATTCTGTACCCGTGCCCATGCCCACTGGGTACCCGCTGGGTATTGGGTACCCGTTGGGTAATATACTAAGTACTAATTTATACATCAAAATGTCCATAGCAATAGGTATAATAAAACTTCACGCTTCAAAGTTTAGATAACCAGTAGCTCAGTCTCACAAAGTCACAAAAAAGTAAACAACAACACTTGATAACAGTCTCACACTCGCAGATCGACCACAAACTCACAGTTACACAAATTCACAAACAAGTAAACAACTGCACTTGATGTTCATAGTCTCACATTCAATGATCAAATAACAAATCATGGGTACCCATGGGTTACCCACGGGCGAAATTTCTTACCCTTACCCTTACCCATGGGCGAAATTTCTTACCCATACCCTTACCCATCGGGTAGGGTACCCGCGGGTACCCATACCCATGGGTATAATTGCCATCCCTAATTCGGAATTGCTGGGAGGCCGAAGATCATTATGTAGGGCCAGCACGTTACCCAGGCACAGAAAAGTGCTTCACGTGCGAAAACCAATGCCACGCGTGACCGACTTCCAATCGGACGGCGAAGCGTGTGTGCCGCAGAAGCGAGCTCCGGAAGTTGAACGAACACATAAAGTTCAGTAGCGAGTAAAGTCATTCCAATCACCCAGAGTTCAGTAGTGTGATCAAGTGGAGCCAGCGCCAGACACAAGGCCAAGGCAAAAGTGGCCACGAAGCTGGTTACTGAAGTCCGCAGGCAGAGCCACGACCAGTGGATGTACCAGTCGCGCGCGCCAGTGTCCAGGTACGCCACCCAGGCATAGAGAAGGGTGCATATAGCCAGGCACGAGCTGAAGAACGCCAACGCGTCGGCAACGATGAACGCGTCGAAGCCATAGGTCCCAGCAAGCACGGGCATGCCAGCAGCAGCAGCAGCAACAACAACAGTAGTGTTATTACCAGAGGAGGAGCCCCCATTTTTGGTGCCGGCGGCGTCGGCTGCATCGGATCGATAGCCTCCAGGCAACGTGAAAGCTGCGGCAAATGTCGCGGTCGCAATAAGTCCGGCCACAATGCTCATCGCCTGCATCTTCTGTGTCAGTTGCTTAGATACCTTCTTCACATCTCTTTTCGGTTTTTGACACAAGAGCTCAGGCACACCACCACCGGACAGAGCTCCTGCTTTGAGTAATGACCGCCATATAATCATCCTTGCATTCTGCATGCATTGATTTTGAGAGCGAGCATGCACGTGTTCAGTTTTTGTAAATAGCAGCAATTAATTAATGCAAGAAGAAACACACAGACACAGGCACAGATATGTATGTATATATGTATGTATGTAGAGAGAGGGAGGGAGGGAGAGAGAGAGATGCTTTATTCACTTACAGATAGATTGATAAACCCTGAAGGGATCACGTCGCGTGAAAGATCAAGAGGCGTCATGCCTTTGTTGTTTGCCACACCCAAGCGTACCTGCAGATTCCGAAATAGACAGCTGAAGACGGCAACGTTCCCAGCACGGACAGCACTGTGAAGGGCGGTGTCCCCGTCCTTGTCCTGCGCATTCAGGATCCGCGACAGGTCCGGATTATTACCGCTGCACGCATACTCGACCACGTTGTACCTCATATAGCAAGCAGCAAGGTGGAGGAAAGTCCCTCCTTGTCCATCCCGCAGGGTGGCGCAGTCCGGGCATCGCTCCAGCAGGATCTTCACCGTCTTGAGACAGCCAGACCTTGCGGCGACGTGGATGGGGTACAGCCCCTGGTTGTCCGCCTGGTATGCTGCGGATACGTTAGCATCTAGCAGAAGCTCCGTGTCTGACCTTGACCCGGCCCAAAATTGTGGTGGCATCAGTTGTGTGTGTCCCGACAACGTCCCCCAATCCCACCCATCCAGGGTCGCAGCCAAGTGAAGAGGGGTGCTCCCGTCTTTGTTGTCCCTCTGCTTCGTCAGCTGCAAGAGGAGATCGCCGCCTTCACCTTCTTGTTGCTGCATGTAGTCATCGGCTGTCGTCTTGAGCCATTCCAAAACCATAGGCAGACCTGCGTGCAGTCATGGGGATCATATATATATTAGTACTACGTGAATTCTCCACGTGTTGCTGCAGGAACGTAGAGACGCCTTTGCTATGAGATTGTGTAAATAATTCAAGTGAAATGCAATACCAAAATTCAGATATAATTATCATGCTTGATATCACTCTGCACCACAAAGCATTGTATGAACATTGTTTATGGGTCGTGCTATATAGAATGAGTAGATGATGTGGTAACAGCATATAAAATGGATAGGGGAGATTTGTTAAGAAGATGACAGATGCTTAAGATCCAATGGACAACATTTAGTGGAGATAATGTGGATGGATTTGCATTTAATGGGGATGACATGGATAACTTGCATGGAGAGTTTAAGGTTAGTGGGCTGGTAGGTATGAACTATATAGATATATAAGACTTCCCTTGCTGTGGGACTGTAGAGACATCTTTGTTGTAAGATTGTGTAAATAATTCAAGTAAAATACAATACCAAAATACATTCAGATATAATTATCATGCTTCATATCATTATGATTGTATGAGCATTGTTCGTAGGTCATGCCATATAGAAAGAGTAGATGTGGTAACAACATAAAAAATATGGAAGAGACTGATTAAGAAGATGACAATGCAATGGATAATATTTAGTGGAGATGATATATATAGTGATAGATGATGTGGACATATTTGCATTTAATTGGGAGGGGGTGGTGCGGATACTTGCATGAAGAGTTTAAGGTTAGTGGGTTGTTTTGTAGGGGGTGAAGTGGATAGCTAGCATGGAGCGTTTAAGGACTGATGTACTTAGTGGTACATGATGCAAGCATATTTGTATTTAAATGGTGGTGACGTGGATAACTTGCATGAAGAGTTTAAGGTTAGTGGGCTAGTAGGTATGAACTATATAGATATATAAGACTTCCCTTGCTGTGGGACTATAGAGACACCTTTGTTGTAAGATTGTGTAAATAATTCAAGTAAAATGCAATACCAAAACATATTCAGATATAATTATCATGCTTCATATCATTACGATTGTATTAGCATTGTTCGTAGGTCATGCCATATAGAAAGAGTAGATGTGGTAACAACATAAAAAATGGATGGAAGAGACTGATTAAGAAGATGACAATGCAATGGACAATATTTAGTGGAGATGATATACTTAATAGTAGATGATGTGGACATATTTGCATTTAATTGGGAGGGGATGGCAAAGATACTTGCATGGAGAGTTTAAAGTTAGTGGGTTGTTTTGTAGGGGGTGATATGGATAGCTAGCATGGAGCGTTTAAGGACTGATGTACTTAGTGGTACATGATGCGGGCATATTTGTATTTAAATGGTGGTGACGTCGATAACTTGCATGAAGAGTTTATTGTCAGTGGATTGTTTAATGCGAGATGACGTGAATAGCTTGCATGGAGCATTTAAGGGCTAGTAATGAATATGAAAATATAAATATATAAGATAAGATAGCCTTAGTACATCATGAAAAAGTCTACTTAACCCCCTGACCTATTGATGTTCGTCTACTTAACCCCCTCACCTATAAAACCAGGTATTCAACCCGCTGAACTATCCAAAACCATGCAAATAACCCCCTAAGGTTGTTTTCAAAAGTGGTTTTGCCTACATGACATTGCATGTGGATGTGACGTGGCAACAACATATTTAAGAGTCTATTTCATCCCCAAACTATCGATGTTTATCTACATAACCCCCTCAACTACATAACAGGATACTTAATCCCTCAAGTATTCAATACTGTATAAATCACCTCATAGGACTCTTATTATGTGGAGCACTATATGATATTATGATAAGAGTCATGATATTGATCGCATTCCTCTCTCTCACACGCACCCATAGAAGCATATCTCACTGATTTTCTCTATATTATTCTACATGTTGTGGCAACTTTGACTACATTTTAGATTTTTGTCACACTCTGCCAGCGAATTAGAGACGATGGGGTTGGATGTTCTGCTAATCGTCTCTACACAATTCTAACTCATGTTATTATCACGGGGCGACAAGAATCCAAAATGAAGGCAAAGTTGATGCGGAGTTGTCATGGAGTTAGAACAATGTCGAGAAGATTAGTGGGACGTGTTTTTGTGCGTGTGTGTGAGAGAGATGGATGGGTCAAATGTCATGTCATCTTCCATGCATGTACTACATCAGAAAATAAAATGTTTAAAAGCAGTCCGGGGGTTAGTGGGGCTAAGTATCCTGTTATATAGTTGAGGGCGTTATGTACATAAACCTCACAAGTTTGGGGGGTGAAATAGACTATTAAACATGTTGTTGCCATGTCACATCCACGTGTAATGCCACGTAGGCAAAATCACTTTTGAAAACCACCTAGGGGGGTTATTTGCATGGTTTTGGATAGCTCAGGGGTTGAATACCCGTTTTTATAGATGAAGGGGTTAAATAGACGAATATTAATAGGTCAGTGGGTTAAGTAGGCTTTTTCCTAGTACGTCACAAAACACTAATAATGGAACGAAATAGAACTGGTACTAATGCTAGATATTAGTTAACATTATTATCAAATCTTTTTACGGCCTGTGCTAATATATTTTGGGGGTACGGACAAACGTCAGTTACAAAGTAGTGATATGCACGTACCTTGGCCACTAGAAGCCGCTGCGTGCAAGACGTTCCTTCCGTCTGGCCCGGAGTAGGACAGCTTACCTTGAGCCTTATCCAACAGGTGCTGCGCAATCTCCATTTCATCTAATGAGATGGCCAGGTACAACGGGGAAGCACCATCCTGACGCGCGATGTAGGCCAGGTCTGGATCCACGCCCATCAGCTGGTTGATGCAGGCCACCTTATTGTCGGCAGCGCGGACCGCCTGGTGCAGGGCGGTTTCCCCACTCTCGTTCTGCAACCTCACGAACGTCACCCTCGCCGCCGGGTCGTCGCCGGCGCTGGCGAAGAGGGCAACGAGGCAGGAGATCATGTCGGCGTTGCCGGCACATGCGGCACAGTGCAGGGGCGTGTCACCCTTGTTGTTGCGCGCTTCCAGCAGGGCCCGCGGCTGGCGATTTGCTGCGGCAGCAGTTCCGCCGCTGGCGAGCATCTTGGCGCAGCGGAGGAAGTCCTCGCCGTCGCCGGATGCTGCAACCACATGCAGCAGGGAGTCCCCGTCGATGGTCACCCCGTCCTCAACCTCAAGCAGGCGCGGGAGTGCTGCCTCCGCCACTGCAGGTGGTGGCGGCGGCGCAGCAGCAGCGTCATGAGGTGGTTGAGGATCGATTATTTGCACTCTGTCGTCTTCTGATGCCGCATCAGGTGGCGGCGGCGGCGGCGGCGCAACAACCTCATGAGACGTCGGCCGAGAGTCTTGTGGTGCCGCGACGGACAAACCTGCTACAGAGGTAGGTGCCGATACGGCGGCAGCGGGAGGATCATCGACCTGCTCGACGACGACGACGACTTGTTCCGCCACCGCCACGGGCATGCCCTCGTCCGCCGCAGCCGTCGTCGTTGCAACATTCTCTGTGCCTTGCTCCTCCTGGAGCAGCAGCAGATGCTTGAGCTGCCTGCTGTCGCCGCGCCGAGCAGCCATGAACAGCCGCGGATCTAGTGTGGCCAGCGGCCGGGCACTTGCTGCTGCAGTACTAGTTGCGGGGGTCGTCGGTGGCTGCTCACGAGCAGCGGCAGCAGCCTGCTCGCTTTCGTTAGCTGCTGCCACGGCGTCCATCGATCACTCACTCGTATCTTCACTTGGGTGAAGCTGCTAGCCAATTAAGCTGCCCAGGGCAGAGGCCAGGCCAGTACCCTAAGATAAGTTAGCTCTGCATGTTGTGAATTGGCTGGAATGAAAGCCAGCTGCTGGAACTTAACATACAGTAATTATACAGTAGCCGGCCTGCAGAGTCCCATCCATGCATGCGTCCGTGGTGCGAGTCCAACGCAGGTATATCAGGGGGTGTTCAATTCCCCCAAAAATTTTTCACCAAAATTTTTCCCAAGGGAATCTTACATACATGGAGTAGTAAATGTGTGTTAATGACAAAACCCATTCCATAACCCTAGGTAACTTCGAGACGAATCTAATGAGCCTAATTAGGCCATGATTTGCAACAGTGATGCTACAGTAACCATCCGCTAAACATCCACTAATCATGGATTAATTACCACCATTAGATTCGTCTCGCGATTTCTAGGCGAGATCTATAATTAGTTTTATTATTAGTCTACATTTAGTACTCCTAAACGGTAAGATTCTCTTGCAAAATTTTTCACCAAAATTTTTTCACCCAATTGAACACCCCCATATGAGATCGGTGGCCTCATCAAAAAAGCTTCCCTCCGTATAGACATGGTAAATCTGGGGCTACTACCTATCCAATGTGAGCCACACCTTCCTTTTACTTCGTGTTGTCTCACTTTGTGGCTTTCTCTCTTCTCTCTCTCCTAAGCGTCGTGTTCAGATGCAGGGGAATTGTCCCTAAGAAATCTCGTATGTATGGAGTGCTAAATAAAGTCTATTTATAAAATTTTTTCACAGATGAGTACAACTTTGCGCGACGAATCTAATAAGCCTAATTAACCATAATTTGCAACAGTAATGCTACAGTAATCATCCTCTAATCGTGCGGTCAAAGGCCTCATTAAATTCGTCTCGCGAATTTGCCAGGGGTTGTGGAAGTAGTTTTGTAAACTGGCTTTATTTAATACCACTAATTAATGATCAAAATAAGGTGAAAAAATTTGCCCTGAACACGCCCTATGTAAGTCTCACTGACACGTTCAGAGCATCCAACTTTTGTCAGAACGACCACTGGCCAGGCCCAACGCAGACCATGAAAAGCGGTGGCCTCGAAAAAAGATTCTTTCCACGTTGGCGTTTGCGCAGGTGAAGCCCCTATCTCTCAACGCAAGTATACACTCAAGCACCTGTCCGTCTGACATCTTATTGCTGCTGTCGCTCTTTGCTCTCTCTTTCTCTCTCCTGTGGCGATGGTTACCTCTGCAGGTCACTCTGACACCTGCAGCAGAGGCACCCAAATTTTACCATGGTGGCGTCAGATCCTACGTGGCAGACAAGGCCACCACCCAGGTGACCGCGTTGGGCCAACGACCGCGTTGGGCCTGCTCTTACGCGCGCGCACAGCTGCACGCGGAATTCAACAGCAATGGGGCCCACCTAACGCGATTAACAACAGCTGCAGGGTGATAAAAATAATCTAGCGCACTCGGCCTCTTTTGTCCACGCCATCATTCGTTTCTCATCTTTCTTTCGGCGGAAACGACCTCTTTTGTCCACGCCATCATTCGTTCTCTTCTTGAATATTCATGCACAATAAATTCAAGATTACATTAGCAGTTTTTATTACTTAGCACCGAGAGATTTTATAGAATAAAAAAGAAGTTTCATTTACATGACACCATCTGACACATTTACCTAGTTTGCAGTCTTGTTAACTGTGCAATAAAATCATGCACCACTGAGACTGGCCTAAAGGCACGTACAACTGTTAGACAACATCCATCTGTATGACTCCACGTAACCAAAATGAGCTGACGTGACCATCATTAAATAAAAAAATAATGTTGATGTCTACTATTATCTCATCTACTGCTTAGATTCATGCTCCCAATCTCCCATACAAAACAACACCAATCAAAATACGTATTAAATATCATACAGAAAACAAAAATAGACAACTCATTATAAATCAATTTGTTTGCGTGTGTTAATAAACAGCTGCTCAACTGTCTACTGTACGTAAACTTCTCGGACGGATCAAAGAAAGCACGCAGCATAAACAGGCTTCAACTTTTGACTATTTTTAATCATTTACCACAAACTTGCTTTGTGGTCGTCGGGTCTCGTCATCCTTCTCATTCTTTTTTTAGAAAACACCGTCATCTTTCCTATGACACCTAATTTGTGTTAGTCACTATTTTTAATCACTAGCAGAAATGCCCATACGTTGCTCCAGGTATTCTCACTTGCGTCCGACGATAACAGGTACTATACACATGCTAGATTCCCTTGCCAACACGGTTCAGTTCTATACCATTGGTATCATCTCGCCATGCCTCTTGTGTCGATGCATTCATACCACTACCCGTACTGTATCTAGAGCTTGCACAGAGGCAGCTTACATGGTGGTGAAGGGCATAATCACGAAATTGGAGTTTTGCTATTGGAATATTGGATGGTGTTTACCTACTGTGATGTGCATCTATGAACAATTTCTTCAATCTGTGACTTCAGTTAGGTGGCTCGATCTCTTCGATTCCTAGTTTGGAACGGGGATTGATAGCCTAGGAGCTTTCGGTGATCTGAAAAGAGGGCTCAGGGGTATCGATAGCCAAGAAGCTTTCAGTGATTTGAACAGGCCGCGTTTCTAGAAAATAACAGACCAACAGACCACGTAGCAGACACGAAGACGGTACGCCTCGCCGGACGACGGACGAAACAATGAACGGGGCAGAACGCACGAAAATTTGTTTCTCTCTTTGATATTAGGATTAGGATATAGATTTATTGACCACAAACTTGCTTTCTAGGCCCAACGCGCACGCACAGCTGCACTAGGAATTAACAATGATGAGACCCACCGCCCACCCAACGCGCTTAACAAAAGCTGCAGGCGGAGGGGTATAATAATCTAGCGCATTTGACCTTTTTTATGCCTTCATTCGCTTTCGCTTCTTCTTTCTTTTGGGGGAATTTGGGGGAAACTAATGTGCAACTTCCGGGACGGATCAAAGAAAGCACGCAGCGTAAACATATTTCAATTGTAAGACAGGGGCGGCTCAATCAAAATATTTTTGAGGAACACAAAAGAGTAATAGCATATCTCGGAAACATGTGAAATTATAATAGCACAGTTGCGAATAGACGACTTATAATGGCATATATCCAATTAGCCTTAAAATAATTTTAATGAGATAAAGCAAGAATATATATCAAATCTCTTATTTTATCACCACTGTATTTAAAGGGATATTCAATGCATATCATGTCATATCTTTTATTTTTCCCGTAAGGCAATATCAAGATTTNTGATAAAGTTCCTGAAGGAATTAGTATACCAAAAAATAAGGCAAATCGCAACATGTATTGCATCAAGTTGCAAAAATCGTTATACGGTTTAAAACAGTCTGGCCGAATGTGGTACAATCGGTTAAGTGAATTCCTTATATCATTAGGATTCATAAATAATGATGACTGTCCATGTGTCTTCATTAAGAAATCTTCAAAAGGATTTTGTATCATATCGGTATACGTCGATGATCTTAATATCATTGGCAACGAAGCTGATATTAATGAAGCACGTCATCATTTAAAGACGGAGTTTGAAATGAAGGATTTGGGTCAAACCAAATTTTGCTTAGGATTACAACTTGAGCATTTCCCTTCTGGTATATTTGTATACCAATCTGCCTATACTCAAAAGATATTAGAAAAGTTCAATATGGACAAGTCATATCCAGCTAAAACTCCCATGGTTGTAAGATCCTTAGACATTAAGAAGGATCCTTTCAGACCAAAAGAAGAGGGAGAAGAAATATTGGGACCACAATTCCCGTATCTTAGTGCCATTGGTGCACTAATGTATCTTGCTAATAGCACCCGACCTGATATTGCATTTGCAGTAAATTTATTAGCAAGGCATAGTGCTGCACCTACTAAACGTCATTGGGTAGGAGTAAAGACGGTATTCAGATACCTCAATGGTACTAAGGATCTTGGATTATTTTATGGTAGAAATCAAGATCCAATTTTGTTAGGATATACAGATGCTGGTTATTTGTCAGATCCCCATAATGGCAGATCACAAACAGGCTTTGTATTTTTACAAGGAGGAACAGCAATTTCTTGGAAATCTACAAAGCAGACACTAGTATCTACTTCCACCAATCATTCTGAAATAATAGCTTTGTATGAAGCATCACGCGAATGCGTATGGCTTCGCAGAATGATAAATCACATCATACAATCATGTGGTATTGGTGCGATAGATACACCAACAATTATCTTTGAAGATAATTCAGCATGTGTTACTCAAATGGAGTCTAGGTTATATTAAGAGTAATATGACTAAGCATATTATTCCCAAGTTATTCTACCCACATGAACTCCAAAAGAATGGAGAAATTGAAATCTTGCAAACTAAGTCGTGTGATAATCTAGCAGATTTATTTACAAAATCTCTACCATATTCCTCATTCCATAAATGTGTTGAGGGCATTGGTATGAGAAGACTTAGAGACTTGCAAGAATCAGGGGGAGAATCTCTCTAAATATAACTTACTTCAAATATCGCATTACACTCTTTTCTTTATATAAGTTTTACTCTTTGGAGATTTCTCATATAAAGTTTTTAATGAGGTAATGATGAACACATGGTGACATATTAATGACACAGTTTGATATATATATATATATATATATATATATATATATATATATATATATATATATATATATATATATATCATGGTGTTTCTCCTTATTTTTCCTACTGGGTTTTAAAGGAGTTTTTGCCTGGTATATCGATATATTTTGGTTTTTTCCCACAGGGTTTTTCCAAGACTTCAAGACTATGGATGATAAACAAATAACGGTGCCAACACAAGATCAATTGATCAAGGGGGAGTGTTAGGATTAATTAGGATTAATCAGGATTAATTAATTAGTGATCAATAGACATCCTTTCACAAATAGGCACCTTTTAGACTTGTCTCTCCGACAAGTAACTGCCCCTTTGGGGCCTGTAATATATATATATATTTGCATACTGTACAATCAATTCATCCATCAGTTTTTCCCATTTCACTCTTCATTCAACAGTCGGGTCTCGTCATCCTTCTCATTCTTTTTTTAGAAAACACCGTCATCTTTCCTATGACACCTAATTTGTGTTAGTCACTATTTTTAATCACTAGCAGAAATGCTCATGCGTTGCTCCAGGTATTCTCACTTGCGTCCGACGATAACAGGTACTATACACATGCTAGATTGCCTTGCCAACACGGTTCAGTTCTATACCATTGGTATCATCTCGCCATGCCTCTTGTGTCGATGCATTCATACCACTACCCGTACTGTATCTAGAGCTTGCACAGAGGCAGCTTACATGGTGGTGAAGGGCATAATCACGAAATTGGAGTTTTGCTATTGGAATATTGGATGGTGTTTACCTACTGTGATGTGCATCTATGAACAATTTCTTCAATCTGTGACTTCAGTTAGGTGGCTCGATCTCTTCGATTCCTAGTTTGGAACGGGGGTTGATAGCCTAGGAGCTTTCGGTGATCTGAAAAGAGGGCTCAGGGGTTCTCTCTTTAATATTAGGATATAGATTTATTGACCACAAACTTGCTTCTAGGCCCAACGCGCACGCACAGCTGCACTAGGAATTAACAATGATGAGACCCACCGCCCACCCAACGCGCTTAACAAAAGCTGCAGGCGGAGGGGTATAATAATCTAGCGCATTTGACCTTTTTTCCATGCCTTCATTCGCTTTCGCTTCTTCTTTCTTTTGGGGGAATTTGGGGGAAACTAATGTGCAACTTCCGGGACGGATCAAAGAAAGCACGCAGCGTAAACATATTTCAATTGTAAGACAGGGGCGGCTCAATCAAAATATTTTTGAGGAACACAAAAGAGTAATAGTATATCTCGGAAACATGTGAAATTATAATAGCACAGTTGCGAATAGACGACTTATAATGGCATATATCCAATTAGCCTTAAAATAATTTTAATGACATAAAGCAAGAATATATATCAAATCTCTTATTTTATCACCACTGTATTTAAAGGGATATTCAATGCATATCATGTCATATCTTTTATTTTTCCCGTAAGGCAATATCAAGATTTTTTCGTCATATTTTCCGATGAGAATTTAGGGCATATTATTCCAGTTATGATCCATAAACCATACTATTTGTTAGAAAGTCAAAACTGAGAATGAAAAATGAGTGGAAGGATTGATTCATTGATGGGTGTTGTTTACATATTTATACAAGCCCAAAGGACATGGAGGTGCCTCTTCCCAAGGGACATACCCCTTAGAGAGAGTGGCCCTTTCACACACTAGTAACTACCTAGTGATATCATTAATTCCTAATTAATTGACTAAAGTAATTGATCACTAATTAAGTGTTTCACAACACTTCCTCTTGATCATTTTCTTCTTCTGGTCTTGTAAACAGTATATGGATAACTCCTTCAAAAACCCTGTGGAAAAAATAGAAAGAGAAATAGGGATATGCCATATGAAAACTCCTTTAAAACCCCTTAGGGAAAATATAGGAGAAAATGTTATATGACATATGTGGATGCATGTAATGCATATTGATATATTCATGGGAAAAATAAGAGGCATGTAATGCATATTGATATATTCCTCTAAAAACCTCATGGGAAAAAAAATAAGAGGAATATTTTGATGATATGTCGTGAAAACTCCTTTAAACCCCAATGGGAAAATAAGGAGAAAATGATACGACATATAAAGATGATATTGCTCGTTTAAACTTATATGAGAAAACCTTAAAAGGAAAAACCCATAAGTTTAAAGAACAATTGGTATGATCATTTGATCAATATGTCTTGAATATCTCCTTTAAAAACCCCATCGAGGAAAATAGAAGATATGGCATATAATATGTTTTGAATACCCGTTAAAAACCCCGATGGGGAAATAATTGTGCATGTACACTATGGTTTGCTAGGAAATGTTTTTTTTGGTGAAGATACTGCTTATGTGGAACTATTTTTGCAGTCCTATGCCTTTTCCCGCCGTGGATTCTCTGACTTGCTGAAGCAAAGTCAGGGAATCCACAGTACCGTGACTTTTGGATGATTGTGGGCTATTCGTTCGCTGATGGATGAACCAGATCTTGTGCTACAGTGTTCTTTGCTACAGTGAAAATCGGCACAGTGATTTGCTACAGTGTTCTAAGTCAGACTACTGTTCACGCAGACTCAATTTACTGTGCATTCGGTGACTTTGCTTCAGCAAGTCAGAGAAGCCGCGCCGCCAATTTCCCAGCATGTTGTCTTCGGTTCCATGGCTCACCCAAAGCTCACCATCTCCATATGCATATTCCCGTTTGCAAATTTCTCTTCCAAGGTGGACAACATTAACAAGGACATGTTAGAAGGTTTATTGAAGAGGAAGTGTTGAATTTGGAGAACGACTCATAATATGTAGGTGGGGACATGATGAAGCCTCAACTCTAAGCATGTTATTAGGAAAAAAATGTTAGAAATCTAACACAATTTTCCTTCAGCTCAGTTGACTGCTTGACATGTTCGAATTACATGAATCGTGTAACTTATGCCGCTCTCAGCTACCCTATGATGCTGCAGCCGAAGGTGCCCTTCTGCATTTAAATTTGGGTTGAAGTACCAAATACAACCAAAAGGATCAGCTTGGTGATGGAATGTTGTGGTCCAAATCTGTGCACAATTACAATTAGTATACATTCTTGTATGTGTTGTGCAGAGTAGCTAGAACCAGCATAATCCTGTCAAATGATTTCAGAAACTGTGAAGAAATGGAAACAGGATTTCAGTCATCTATTCCTAATTTTTACAGTTAGTCCTATAAGTTTTTTTATTAAAAAAATTGCATGATTAGATTGGCTTCAACTTTCATCAAGTGTGTTTTGGCACACTTCAAAGCTATCTACACAGTTTTATCCATGCATCTTTCAGACAAAGACAACAAAAAGGAAAGCATATATACTTAATACAACTGCATAGACCATAAGCAAATACATCATCAAACATCGATAAGGGTTTGTCCCTGCCTTCCGCAACAAAGGACCAAAAGGCAACTGCCTGTTCACTTGACTTGTCAGATTCTAAAAGCATGTTACAGTGGGTGGTCTACTTGATGTACAGAATTTTATGGGGGTATAAGATAACATTTGGTAACCTACTGGCTACTGGCATGAACCTTGCAAAGCAAACTGCAGAATCACACTCTTTCAAGCTCGGTATTGTGCTTCCCCAGCTGCTCCTTCAGTTCTTTCCGCCACCCTTCAATCAGCTTCTTGTGCTTGGAAATAAGCTCAGACTTGGTCTTCAGTTCTTCCTCCATTGTAGTAATCTCCTGCATAGCGCAAAACCAAACATGTCAACAAGATGATAGATCTTGGGTGAGTAGGCATCCTAGTTAAGACTGGCAACTATTCATGTGTGGTTCTCTCAACTTACTACTGTGGCATTTTTACAAAAGCAATTGCATGAAAAAAATACATACGCAAACACCATGCTTTCTAGAAGTGAGAATTCATCGATTCTATCAATTCCTTCAAAAAAATTCTTCAACTTTGAGTTAATACATATCCTATTCGGTGCATGGATTATATCAGAATACAACATGATTATTCCATCACAAAATTCAGTTTCAGATTTTCCTGGGTTACATATATCTGGCAAAGAAAAGGTGATGCCTGAGCAGAATAAGAGTCTTTGTTGCAACTTGCAAGACTTATGCCGAATGTCAGCAACTGCCTCTAGCAAGTAGCCATTGGTGATTTTTTTTAAGTCGCTATTGCTAATGATAGCGCCAACTTCAAATGATTGGTTTTGAACTGATCAAATCATGTAAACTGTCGATGCTATTACCAATCTGCCTGCAGTTCTCTCAGTCCACTCCGCCTCCCTAAACACGCGCAAACACCATGCCCATACCCCGCCCCCTTTCCCCCATAGGATATGCACATCTGTACTCCACTCTCAAGTATGAGGATGAAGTGAGTGTGTACCTTCCGAAGCATCTCTTCCGCTGTTGGTTGGTCCTCGCGCTGAAGGCTGATGAAGTAAGACTGGAGCTTCTTGGCAGCCTCCATGAAGTCCCTGGCGTGCCTCTCAACATCAACTGTTCAAGACAGTACAAACTCCAATATTTAGAACCTCAAGTTTGGTAGCGATTTAACTCTTAACCATTTTACATTATTCAAGTTAGAGTCTACAAAATACAATTATCTTGTGCTCCCCGGTAGCAATGTAAACAGTAGACACAGGCTCAAAATCTCCTCGGCCACGAAAACAGCCAATGACAACACCTCGAGGGGCAAGAAATATGCAACCTTCATCTAGAAAAATAGTAAGAGCCCCGTATCCATCTCGCAGGCAAAACAACGAACACCTGTCGCGCGACGGCGCCACGGACGGACCAAACACCACGTCGTGGACCGGCGACGCAAGCGCCCGGATCGAAGGCGAGGCGACCACGAGAGGAGGAGGGGAGGGAAACGATGGGTCGGCGGTCCGTACTCTGGTGGGAGGACTGGAGGGAGCGGTCGACGGCCTGGAGCTCGCGCGCGGGGAGGCAGGGCAGCAGCGCCGCCTCGAGCGCCGCCACGCACGCCAGCATGTCCTCGCGCCCGCCTGCCCCGGGAGCCTGCTGCGCCTGCTGATGCGGCGGTGGCGGCGGCGTCGGCGCCGGTGACTGCGACGGCGGCGGCTCGGCCATGGCGGAGAGGGACCACAGAGAGATTGGGATCGGTTGGCTCGCCTCCGATTTGTCTCGACAACTCCTGCTAAGACAAGGAGACGACCGTTCGTTGGAGTACGGACGGTTAGGATTGATTTGCACACACCGTATTCTGGGCCTGGGGTGGGCTCGAGCTAGACCGGGCTGAAGAAAGGCCCAATTTGTTCAGGCCCGTAGAAAATCAGAATTCCTGGTCAGTCACATTTCTGTGGTTCTGGAAAAATGACTTTGTTTTCCATCCATCAGTTCCAGTTTGTACACGCATTTTGAGTTTTCTAGTTACATCACTTCAAAGGTCTATCACATTAACAGGCACTCTACTAGATCTGTTCCATTCTGTGATCCAACACCCTCTCAAGTCTGAAGTCTGAACTTCCAGATCGTTCTCACCAGGAGCTAAACTTTAACCTCTCTCACATCGGATGTTTATATGCTAATTAGAAGTATTAAACATAGACTTATTACAAAACTAATTGCACAGATGAAGACTAATTCATGAGACGAATATATTAAGTTTAATTAGTCCATATTTTGACAAAGTGATGCTACAGTAACTATTTGCTAATGATAGATTGATTAGGTTTAATAGATTCATCTCGCGAATTAGTCTAGGACTTCTGCAATTAATTTTATATTTAGCTCATGTTTAGATCTTGTAATCACCATCCAATATTCGATGTGTCAAGAACGAAACTTAAGCTAAGATCAGACAGGTAGGAGCACGGCCTAAAGAACTGGCCATACTGGTGCTTCTTCCCCCCTCGGACAGCTTGTTATTAATGCGCTTTTGCGCCGATGTTACCACCCTGGTTGCGCCATCAGCCCAGCAGAGCTGATCGCAGTTCGGCTGGCTGGTTCAGAACCAGCCAGCAGTACTTCAGTCTCACATAAAATCAGCACCAGCCACCAGCCACCAGCCAGCCAGCAGTACTTTTCTCTCACAGAAAATCAGCACCAGCCACCAGCCAGAATCAGCACCAGCCAGCCTGTATTGCTCAGGTCCAGAGATAACAAGCCTGTATTGCTTGCATTAGATGAATGATTTGGATGGATCGCCCAAAAAAACAAAAAAGAGCACGTTAACAATTCAAAATAAAATATTAACCTGTATTGCACATTGCACTGGCTCATTCATATATGTTGGTGATAGGGTTTGTTGGGCGTTGGCAAGAAAAGATGACTAAGCACTGGTTCAGTATAAAATATATGCATGGATGCAGTGTGACATGGTCAGAGATTAACAAAAAAAATCTTTGCTTACTCTATTTTATGCTAGTATGCTACAGTAGTATAATTTCCTCATTGAATCGATTGTCGCTCTACAGGCCTTAAAATCACTTTGCAACAGCACTCGCAAGGCAGAGCCAAATCGAGATGCAGCTCTCCCTAACCTCGTGGCCTCTCCTCGCCGTCCTGCTCCTCGCTCTGCTCCTCCCCCTCGTCTGGCTGTTGCTGCTGCACAAGCGCCATGATCCCAGTCCCAGGACGAAGCCGCCGCAGCCTCGCGCAGAAGGTGACGACCTCAAGGCCTACCCGCTCCTCGGCAGGTTCCCTCACCTGGTCAGGAACCACCATCGCCTCATCGAGTGGTCGGTCGAGGTCGTGAGGCGGAGCCCGACGCACACCACCTCCTTCAAAGCCCTCGGCCTGCCCGGCGTCGTGATCACCGCCAACCCCGACAACGTCGAGCACATCGCCAAGGCGAGCTTCGGCAACTACCCCAAGGGCGCCTACATGTCGTCCACGATCGAGGACTTCCTCGGCCGCGGCATCTTCAACTCCGACGGCGACCAGTGGCTGTGGCAGCGCAAGGCCGCCAGCCTCGAGTTCAGCAAGCGCTCGCTGAGGAAGTTCATCGTCGACACCGTCCGGCTGGAGGTCGTCGACCGGCTCCTCCCGCTGCTCGACCAGGCCGCCGCCGGGCGGCGCGCCCTCGACATGCAGCACGTGTTCGAGTGCTTCGCCTTCGACAACATCTGCCATGTCGCATTCGGCGACGACCCGGCGTGCCTTATTTCCATGGAGGGCACGGCGGCGGCGCCGACCCAGACCGTCGAGTTCATGCGCGCCTTCGACTACGTGCAGAACGCCATCCTGCTCCGGTTCAGGCCGCCGGAGAGCTTCCTGTGGCGTCTCAGGAGGGCGCTCGGCGTGGCTCCCGAGAAGCAGATCCGCGAGGCGCTCGGCGTCGTCCACGGCTACGCCGACAGGATCGTCCGGAGGTGCAGGGAGAGAGGGGAGCGCAGGGACGACTTCCTCGCGCACTTCGCCGCGGCCGGCGAGGTCAGCGACGAGAGCCTCCGGGACGTGGTCACCAACTTCCTCCTCGCCGGGCGCGACACGACGTCCGCCGCGCTGACGTGGTTCTTCTGGCTGGTCTCCACCCGGCCCGACGTCGAGGACAAGATCGTGCGCGAGATCCGCAAGGTGCGCGGCCATGGCCACGGCAGCACCACCGGCACCTTCAGCTTCGACGAGCTCCGGGAGATGCACTACATCCACGCCGCCATCACCGAGTCGATGCGGCTGTACCCGCCGGTGCCCCTGGGGATGCACCACTGCAGGCGGGACGACGTGCTGCCGGACGGCACGTTCGTCGGGAGAGGCTCGTCGGTGCACCACTCCGTGTACGCGATGGCGCGCCTGGAGAGCGTATGGGGCGAGGACTGCGAGGAGTTCAGGCCGGAGCGGTGGCTCAGGGAGGACGACGCCACGTTCCGGCCGGAGAGCCCGTTCAGGTACCCGGTGTTCCACGCCGGGCCAAGGATGTGCCTCGGCAAGGAGATGGCCTACATCCAGATGAAGGCCATCGTGTCCTGCGCGTTCGAGGGGTTCAGCTTCCGGTTCCTTGGCGGCGAGGAGCGCCCTGGGCTAGAGCTCTCGTTCATGCTGCGGATGAAAGGCGGCTTGCCGATGCAAGTCACCAAGCGCCCGGGACCAGAGGCATCAGTCTAGTGTTGCTAGACTATCGATCGCTCCATCTACTTGTTTCTGTATGTTTACCATTTCATATTGTCGCGTATGTATGCATGTATTGTTCACGGGGCCAGGTGTATGTTTGATCTACACCTATACAATAAGACGATTTCCGTTTTATATGGCAAATACTAACCAAATGTCGCGTTTCCTGTCCGTCGTACATCCTTTCGACGTCCCGGTTTTCGTCCCTCCCCACGCCCCCTCCCCCACGATGTTTTTTTTGGCGCCGACATGTGGGACCATCTGGTCATTGTTTCCTCCCATCCCCGTTCCCCAAGCCGTGTTGCCCACAGGTCCGCAGGATCACCGTGATCCCACTCGCGGATGCGCCGCTGCCACGCGCACGCCCCGTCTGCGATGCAGTCACCGCTCCCACGCCCTCCAGTCTCATCCACGGGTCCGCGAGTGGGATCCTTGCCGCGTGCTCGTTGCTGGCGTGGGGTCGTGGCCTCGCCCGGCCGCCGTCACTGGGCCTGGCCGCGCGGAGTCCTCGCCGTGGGAGGACATCGGCGCCGTGGGAGAACGTCGTTCCCCTCGCCCTTCATCCTCCCCTCTCCCCCGTCGCCCCACGCTGCCGATTGAAAAATAGCCATGGTACGAGCCATCGTCGAGCGCCTCCGCGTTGTCAGGGCCGCCTTAACCTTCCGCTCCCCGCACGAGCAGGCCATCTTCGAGATCGCTCGCACCATCTGGCACCCCGACTCCGACAAGCACGACCGCGACTTCAACGACGAGGGCGCCGCCACCGCCAACGCCCACGACGGCTCCCTCACCATCGACGCCGTCGCCGCCCCAGGCCCCGCCGCCGCCGCCGCGGCCACACGACCGACTTCGCTGCCGACGCGGCGGCCGAGACGCTCGCGCTGCCGACAGCGCCCATGCCCGTCATGACCGAGGACGCGCTCCCCTCCTTTCCCCAGACCGTGCCCATGGACGGCGGCGTAGACGTGGGTGGCATAACTGTTGCAGAACTTTCTAGATCTGAAAGAGATGATGGAGAAAGTGTGAAGTGCTCAGAACTGTTCTATGGTCGCCACTTCAATGGTACAAGCTATTCTTTTATCCATTCTGTTGAATCTATGCTCTTTTTATAACCTGAGTTCTGTTTGACCATGAAGTTTGTTCATTACAAGTCCCTTTTTTGCTACAGTAGTTGTTTTTTTTTGGTGCGGTGCTCTTTGCTTTACAACAGTTATCTGGCATAAATTCTGTGTTCTATTTCTCCTCAACTGTGTTCAGAGGTGTGGGGGTGCCTGCTAACCTTGCCAACATATGCATGGGGATTTCGAATCTATCAGGTGAGCGTCCAAGTAATTCTTATACCGTGCCATTGTGTTCATTTCATCTGACACTTCCTGTGCTCTCTCCCAGGCTCAATTGAATTTTTTCAAGTAATGATAATTTGTTTGAATAATGTATCCAACACATTCATATTATTTTGTATTCGCTCGATTTATATAAATATATGTCTCTACGCACGCCCTGACACTCATATTTGGTGTTTTCAATAAATGTGTTTTTCACCTAAAAATTTTATTTTCTTTATAATTTGGTTTGCTTTCCGTAGCAACGCACGGGCACGAACCTAGTGACAAATAAAAACTGAATTGTTGGCGTCCCTCCATCACAAAATAAGTAGGGGTGTGTTTGGTTGGAGAGACGGGACGGGATGGGACAGGACGGATCTTTCCCTTCATGTATTTGGTTGGAGGACAGGTGGGATAAGATAAGACAGCACAAAAAAGAATATTCTTGAAAAACAAGGGATGCATCTGTTCCTCCAAATTGGCCGGACCGATGGATCCATCGCAGACGCCGTGCGCACTCCGTCTCCATCTTCTCTGTCTCCTTTCTCGTGATCTCTGTTCTTCTGCATGTGCCTCGCCTGGGGAGGAGCTCCGCAGCAGCCGGAAGTGAGCAGCCAGGCCCCAGCAGGCCGCAGCTTCGCAAGATAACACCATTACCTCTACCTGTCCTTCGTCACTTCAACCAAACGCTTAACTAGGACCGTCCCATCCCTCCAACCAAACATCTAGTGGGATCATCTCATCCCTCGAAACAGGGATAACTCCGTCCCATCCCTTCGTGACTCCTAACCAAACACAACCTAGAAGTACTATTCTCCCAAATGACAATAATAGAGACGTCTATAGTTTTAAAAAAAGAAAAGATAAAAACAACCTTTCTTTGTTAAGGTCGCATCAAACATTCTTTTTCCCAAAACGCAGTATTTTGTCCATCTCTAGCCCCGTCTCTCAGATAGGTGGTATGCAATGTATGTTTGCGTTCGTACTTCCTACGAATGTGTACATGTGTGTATACACAAGTGTTTGTAATAAAAGAAAAGCAAATCAAATCGAGTTAGTCCATAAGTTTTGCATAAAACAACGAAAGTACTGATTTGTTGTGGGAGAAAAGTACTGATTTGTTGTGAGAGAAAAGTACTGCTGGCTGGCTGGTGGCTGGTGGCTGGTGCTGATTTGTTGTGAGAGAAAAGTACTGCTGGCTGGTGGCTGATAAGCCAAGCGAACAGGCAATGCAGAACACTAGAGAAGCAAAGAAACAGAAGCAAACAATTTCGTATTTGATTTGCTGTGAGTCTGGGACCCACTCCCACCCCACTTTGGCCGAGTCAGACAAAAAAATACAAGGACAACTTTGTCTACCGTATAAACTAGTGTCTAGCTCTAAATCATTTAAAAAACAATTCTTCCTCAACTCATAATATAAATGATCCGACACATCATTCTCACATGGCTTTAAAGTGTGTATGAAGAGATAATTATAATTTTTCTGTCTTTTCAATAAAATATTGCATAACATTCCTTATAACTAGTTCATAACAAGCCATTGGAGGAGGACTAAGAAAAAAACGCAAAGGCGAATCGGTCCTGGAGCACCGGCTGGCCCAAATAAACTTTCTCGTTGTCCCACCTCACGGCCCGCGCCAATTCGGCACGGCCCACCTCTTGATTCAGCACCCGAACGGGCCAAGGCCGAAAGAACGAGAACGAAAGAGCCGCACGGAAACCTCCATTCTGTAGCGCATGAAGGCCCACTGTCGGTCCAATAGCCCACGAACTCAAAACCCTAGCACCAGCTCCGCGACTCCCTCTCCCCACTATAAAGTCCCTCAGCTGCGCCGCCACCACCCTCCTTCCCGAGCCGGAGGCGGACAAGGTAAGCAACCGAAGCAGCAGGAACTCTAGCGCCGCCGCCGAAGCCGCAGCCATGGTGAGCACCCTCCCCCTTCCTTTCCCTTGCTTGAGGTTTTCCACGCTCTGTTTGTGACCCTGATGTCGCGTTGCTGTGTCTTAGGGTATCGACCTCGTCGCCGGCGGGAGGAACAAGAAGACGAAGCGCACCGCGCCCAAGTCCGACGATGTCTACCTCAAGCTCCTCGTCAAGGTGCACCACCACTCCTTGTGTTCCTCTAGTCATGTTTAGATGTTGTGTTCGGCAGATCTGCCCGTGGTTGCGCTCTTGGTTCCTGAAAAATGACCTTTGATTTGTAGCCTCGCACTCTCAGCTTATCATAAAAGCATCTGATTGAGGATTAGCTTGTTGGGTAGCATGCCAGTTTCATAGCCTTCATAGGCTTGGGGAGACGTCCGTTGTATAGGCAGGGATTCATATTTATTCATTTCTGTTGGGTAGATGCGCACTTCTTATCAGGGCCTTATTTTTTCGTTGTATGAAGCGTTCCATGTCATTAGGTTTGTATGTATGATCTGGTTTTTATTTGTATATGTTTTATGGAGTGCAGCTGTACCGCTTCTTGGTCAGGAGGACCAAGAGCAGCTTTAATGCTGTCATCCTCAAGAGGCTCTTCATGAGCAAGACCAACCGCCCTCCCATCTCCCTGCGCCGCCTTGCCAAGTTTATGGCAGGAAAGGTATGCAAACCGACACTCCCTTGAACACTGACTCTGATTCTAAAATCTACTGTAACGGGCACTTCTGTTATGATAGTTTTATGTAACTTAATAGTGACATATTACTCTTAATTTGCAAAAAGTTTGTTCTAGTGGTTGAATATTTAGTGTGGTAGCTTATGACCATGTGTATGGTGCTGAGATAATATCTTTTATGGTAACAGGAGGAGAAGAACATCGCTGTGGTTGTTGGTACAGTCACAGATGACAAGAGGATCCAAGAGATTCCAGCAATGAAGGTTACTGCACTGAGGTTCACCGAGACAGCAAGGGCTAGGATTATCAATGCTGGTGGCGAGTGCCTCACATTTGACCAGCTTGCTCTCCGTGCTCCACTTGGCGAGAACACGGTATGCTTAGTTTCATTGCTTGAATATTTTAAGTTGCGAATTTAGTTGGCTCCTCTCTTAAACAGCACAATAGTAAGCCTCTTGAACCTAACAAGCATGAACTGTTAGCATAGTAACTTTGCTAATACTGTTGGTACTCTTATGGTTGAGCAGGATTTCACATCAATATTTTGTAGAAAATCAAAGTTTCAATAGTGTTTGAGCTAGTTTCATTGATTGTGTTTATCATTTTTTCTGGTTCCCCGTGATGGTATAAATTAACCATGCTAATACTGATGTTCTTTGACGAGTATAATAATTTGCTGAGGGAACCATCTATCTGAATTCTTTCTTCAAAAAAGGTCTTTATTCTTTTTTTTCCTCCTAGTTCAAAAGTTGGAGTAGCAGCATGTTGTCTTGAATGAAGTTTGCAATGATGATATTCTTTCTACCCAGCTCATTATGAGACTTCCCTCTGTGGGTTGTCATGATATGTGCTTTTCCTTTGTATCTGAGCTCATTCAAGAATTTTTTATTCAGTTTTTTTGTATTGTTTTTTCCTCCTTAGCAAGTTCTACATTCTTACTGTTCATTTCGTTGCCTGAGAAAAATTGGCATAGCTGGGGCTATGATTACCTTGCTGTGATGATAAAATTTCTAATCCCAGCTCGATGAGACTTCCCTTTGTGGGTTGTCTGGGATCAAAAGAAGACCTTACTATCTGAGCAGGCATAGTTAGCGATCTTTTAAAAGTGTGATGTATTCTGTACTGTACACATATTAGTTCCGAATAATGTTTAGCAGCTTGTTGTCTTATGGTTTTTGACTTTTTGCAATGATGATACTCTTTTACCCAGCTCATTATGAGATTTCCCTATGTGGGTTGTCATGATATGCGCTTTGTCCTTTGTATCTGAGCTCATTTGACAACTTTACCATGAGCCCTTCGGTATTTGCTTTTTTCATAACATGCTTGTGTTCTTTTGCCTGTTACATTTAGTTTCCCAAACAACTTGATTTCTTCTGCAGTGATGATAAATATTCTAATCCCAGCTCTATGAGACTTCCCTTTGTGGGTTGTCTGGGATCATAAAGTTTCCTAGTATCTGAGCAAAGCATGTGCATGTGCATGTGCAGTCAATATTTCAGCATTCATCTAAAATGTGCAATGCATCCAGTCCTGTATACTACCATTTGTGTAAAACAAACCCTACCCTGCATGATTTAGGCTTCCTTTTACTTGATGATAAGCTGATGTTGTCAATATTGGCCTTCTGTAGGTCCTCCTTAGGGGACCCAAGAATGCACGTGAGGCAGTGAGGCATTTTGGCAAGGCTCCTGGTGTGCCACACAGCCACACCAAGCCATACGTACGCTCCAAGGGAAGGAAGTTCGAGAAGGCTCGCGGCAGGAGGAACAGCCGTGGGTTCAAGGTCTAAGTCGTTGGACTTTGTGCATGCGTGTTGCAATCAACATTCTGTGGCAGTTCTGTTTGAGCAATCGACAGTAATTAGTAATCACTTTCTACCAAGTACTAGCACAATTTGTTGCCCTGGTTTGAATTTTGAAAGATATTTGAAGGATTTGGTGGTGCTGTATGCTGTTTGACTGAGAAGACAATGTACTATTGCACCTCTTATCTGAGCTTCAGATTTCTCATCCATGTTGATTCTGAGCGTCTTTATGTGCTGTGATTGTAAATGTTTGGTCTGGTATCTGCTTGGTCAGTTCCGTGACCTAAATATTGGCATGGGGGTTTACGGGCATGTTATTTCAGACGATTTCTACCATTTAAAGTTCCTGCTGCCGTGCAAACATTGCTGAACATTATTGTTTGGCTACCTCTTTTGAAGTGTCTTGTTTTGGCATGGTATCTAACATCCCCAAGATTAAGTATAAACATGGAAAATTTTATAAAAATGCTACTGTACCAAGCCTATGATTTAGCATAAGCATGGTACATGTCCTAAATGGTTTCTCCAAAGCAGATCTCTTCCCAATCAGACTGACGGAGTGTAGTGAATTTAGAGACAAGCATGTTATTACTTTTTACACCTCACAATACACAACACTATCGTTTGTTTTGAAACCCTAAATGGCAAAAATCAATTCCTAAAAAACATTGCCAGTTACATCTGTATTTTGAAGACCATGTTATAGTTAGGCTATCTATTGTACCATCTGTTAGACCAGTTGACTTTGTTTTTGGGACACTAATATATACTATATAATCACAGTTCACTCAGGCTTCGTTGACAGTGTAAGCATTTGTCAGACCAAAGTTTTCCGATTCAGCTCAAGCTCATGAGCTATCTTTAAAGCCATAAGCATTTCACTGTGGTTCACTTGTTTTCCTCGTGTACATATCAGCTTCTTTCTGCTTCTCTCCACCAAGGCACCAAGACTACTGTCTACTACACTACAGCACCCCTAAATCACCAGCAATAACACCCTCATGTCACAACTTACACAACACTTGAGTCGAGCCACAATTTCGGACTCGCAATAGTGCAGAAGCAGCATCCTTGGCGAGAGCAGGATAGCTCTGCAGCCTGCAAGTGGGGAGAGCGATATCTACCATAACATCCGTACACCAACACCGCCAATGCAACTATGAATCATGATCGTAAAATCGGGCTCATGACCCGCCTCCCGTTGGGTGAGTTTTACCTCCATAGATTATTGTCATACCATTGACTGGTAGCAAAGCGGAAGAATTGTCACGTCTGATGATGCATCTGGACCTACAGTTCCTTGTTTTGGCTGGACAAGAGGATTAATTCTTCGGAGGTTTGCATTTGGTTTATCAGATAGGCCTAGCTTCACAAAGAATGTTGCAGTACAGCCCTTCCCTACACCGTCGCTTTCAAGCCAGATGTTCCCTTGCATAAGTGCAACAAATCTGGAAGCACCAGAAGCAATTATATAATATATTAGCATCGGAGATCCATTGTTTTTGAGGCTAGAGGATGCATATATAATATATTAGCATTGGAGACAAAATGTTTTCGAGGGAAAATGCATATGAAAAAAAAAATCTTTCCAAGTATACCTTCTTGAAAGGGCCAGCCCCAATCCATTGCCACTGTTCAATTTGTTTGTAGCATTTAGTGGGTGTGCAAATTTTGTGAAGGTGTGAGGCATATCTTGTGGGTTAATTCCACAGCCGGTATCTTTTACCTGCAGCATTATATAGTATCAGATTTGCTGTAGAAATTGTACAGAACAAGAAGCAAATCATTGCTTTGGTACGCTTGATCGTTGGTTTTCCTGCAGACTCAGACAATAACCTAAAGTCCTGCAGAAAATCTCTCATAATTTTAGGTCTTCCTTTTGAAATTATCTAGATGAAAGGCCAGTTTCTCCTCATATATGATATTGATGGTATGGTTCATAAACATCCTTTATTAATTCAGTGTAGCATGTTGAACAGTGCACACTAGAATCCATAGCGCAGATTGCTAATGTATATGCCTATTGCTTTGTAACACAACTAACAAGGCGGTAGCTGGTATGTATAGGCCTACAACCAATGCAGTATTGCACAAGCTAGCTGGGCATGATAAATAGTAGTAGACATCTAGTGGCTCTTACTGCAGCAGCCTATGAAGCATAACAAGCAAGGCCGAAGCCACACGTGCACAGATCCATAATTATAAGGCTTAAACCCACATAGGAAATGTTCATCAGCTAACCTGCACAGCCAAGTAAAAAGATCCATCGGAGAGAACTGGATGGAAGTCAGGAGCATGTGGGTCCCTCAAAGAATCTGGCCTGGCAATGGAAGCTGTAATTGAAATGTGACCCTCCTTTGTAAACTTAACGGAGTTCCCAGCAACATTTAGTATTATTTGCGTCAACCTCTTCTGATCACCAATTGCACAGGTAGGCAACTCTGGAGCCAAGTGAACCATTACTGATAGCCTTTTGAGGGCAACTACTGGCTTAATTAAATCAATCACCTACAACATTAATAAGTGAGTTAAACTGATTTCCCTTGTGCATAACATAAAACTCAATTGTAAAGCATGGAACTGCAGAAAAGGCACTTACATCTGTAAAGGTGGCGTGTAGATTAAAAGGTGCCATTTCCAGCTCAAGACTCCCATCCCCAAGCTTTGAGATATCCAAAACATCATTTGAAAGAGTTTCTAGAAGATCGCTACTTTTAAGTATACTCTCAATCATCAGGCGCTGTTCTGCAGTAAGTTTTGTTTCTAACAGGAGGGATGACATAGAAATTATTGCTCGCATGGGAGTTCGCATTTCATGATTCATGACTGCAAGAAAATCATTCCGTGCACAGATAGCCATTTCTGCCTCTCGACGTGCTGCATCCAGAGCAATATTCTGTTCCATGAGTAGATCACGGGCTCGCATTGACTCTTCCAAAATGGCAGCATGGGACAGTGCAACTGCTACCTAAATGAGCAAATGATCTTATTTAGTTATAATATTTATAATGAGTTAATGACAAGATTTTCACAAACAGCGCAAAACAGAAAGGCTCATCTATATGCTAAGTGATAACAGATAGGCTCCTCATCACTAAGAATTGCTTATAGTTAAGTGAAAAAAGTGAACTCATCGCTGTCAATCAAGGGCATGCTGCACAAATAAAACGGAAACAAATAGGATGGTTATTCCAGAAGACTTAGCAAGGCAACTATATAAACCTTATATTACAAAAAGGAGCTAATCGTTTCCATAATGCAGTAGTCTGGATATGCCAGAACTATTTCTTCAATAAAAATGAAAGTGTCATTTAAAGCAAGTTAGCAACTAAGTCGTTGTAGACGATTCAGACTACAAACTGAAAAGTGCTGAAAGGCGCATAACTATTTCAAAATAGCATATTATTAAGATAGTAAATAAATATCTTTCAAGAAAATTTATTTTGGGTCGAAACTAAAATGGTTCAAGAGTTCAAATTAATCTCAAATCCTTGGACTAATGTTTCTCTTCCTCTGTGGTTTTTTGTTATTCTAAACCTTATAGTTGTAAGACACCCAGGTACAAAATGCAGGAATTTACTGGACAAAAATGACATGTATGCACGAATACACAGCAAAGATAGAATTGATAGCCACCTGGTCAGCAACAACTTCAACAAGCTCCAGTTCATGCGGACGCCATTTTCGCGCACTATCTGGAGGAAGCATTAAAACCATAACTGCAAAGGCTTTTGCAGATCGCTCAGGCCAATCATTTATTTGGAAATTTGTAAGCTGCAGCAGTGGAACACGGACACCAACGACCTCTGGTGGAACATACCTGCTTGTCTGAGTGTTTATTGAAGCCAATGGGGAATTATGTGGAATTCTCTCAGCATGATTACTATTAAATATTGAAGTGACAATTGGAAGATTGATAGGAACAACTGATCCAAGCGGAGCATTGTTATGGATCGTATGTGAGAGCTGAAGGGTTGTTCCAGTGCGTGATGGCATCCACAAGGCACATTCTGCTAAACCAAGGGTTCTTCCCATTTCAACAAGTGTAGTTCTCAGAATAGTGTGCCTGTCAAGCGTGCTTCTTATCTCGTGTGTGAGCATGTGCACATGTCTTCCTGTCTCCTCTTGTGTTCTTATTATCCCCATCTCCCTATCAAGCTGCTCAGCCTTAGCCTTTAGGAAGCGCTCCCTCAATTTCACACTTAACAAATCAGGAATTATATGAACAAGCATCAAAGCTGTTATGCATGACACAACTGCTGTTGCCACTTTTGCCACCGTCAATACCACAGCTATGGTCTTGGTATATGTGGTGAAAGTCCACATGTTTATCAAGTGGGTTGCCCCACAGAGAACGATAAAAGCACCAAACTGTATGAGTACCCATCGGTATGGAAAGAAAGCTGATTTCTGAACAAAGTATATGAGCTCCAAAGGGATTGAGAAGTACGCTAGTGCAATAAAGAAGTCAGATATGTACTGATACTTCATTAGGAGATCATCAGCCTGCCAGAGCGGCTCAATGCAATCGCAACCATCCATCTGCAGTGAGCTAAAACAGTAATCAAGAAGCTTCAGTTCTTGAAACAGGCAACCACCAAACGTCCACCTGTGAGAACATAGCACCATACACTAAGATTCACTCGAATATAATGCCCATGAAACCAAGAAAACTTAGCAGTACAACTATCAGAATGCAGCATGAATAAGTTCCAATACGGCACCCTGGTGCAAACAAAATTTGCACATCCAAATTTATGTTAGACTACTTGGTACAAGCAGGAAAATACAGTCAATATCAGCGAGAGGTGCAAATAAGGTATGATCAGTCATCTATCTGACAGAAACCAATATCATGTTTTTTTTTAGTGACGATATGGTTTCATGAATAAAAACATCAGCATAAATACCATCTATATTTTCCATCGGCAGAGACTAAAACCAGAGTACGAAGGAAAAAATTTAACCTATACACCAATGGCTAAAATCTACTTCACGCAACCATTTCATAAAGAATCAGTAGCAACAAATATGCAACTTATCCTAGCATGGACACATGAATTAGTTCGATACAATCATGGAGACTTCTCTGGAAATTGGGCACGGCGTGAAGTGAAACTAGCGAATATAAAAAAGCTTAACCTGTAATCTCCAAGGAAGACCAGACGAAACTATGCGACGGAGCAGCCCGAGCCGAGCTCGAGCTCAAGCTCGAACTTGGCAGGCTGCAATCCGCTCCAAGAACAGCGCAAAATGCAAATAAGGCGGAACCTTAGTCCACCAATCGCAAGAAAAACCTCCTCCACAAGCGCAGCAAAACCAGTGCCGGAATCAAGAGCCGCGCGGCACCAAGAAACCACCGAAAAAACGCGGACTTTCGCCGCAAATGGAGGGAGTACTCCGGGTGTTGACTTGAGAAGCAGCTGTGCGACTGGGGGGAGATTGAGAACTCGGTGTTGGATCGGCGTGGAGCAGCAAAGGAGGAAGAAGATGCGAAAGCGTTGAGGCTGCAAGGGAGCAAGGAAAAAAGCGCCTTTTTGGTGATGGTTGGATGTGAAAGCCCAGACGAGTAACTCCGCCGCTAATTGGAAGCACCGAGCGCCAATTGCGCTGCTCTCTTTTGTTTAAGGCGATGAATAAAATACTGGATGAGGTAGCAAGGCTGCAATTCCATTCTGTCACTGTGCTTGCATTTCGATTTTCGAGCATTGGCTATACTGTACTCAGAGAGCAACGAGCAGCAATAATATTTTCTGCTAGATTTATGCTATTATTGGCAATTATTGTCATTTTTAAATGTTAACACGCAAGCACCGTTGTAGTCATCTTGTTAAAGGCTAATTTGGTTAGTAAGGATCTGCTTTGAATGTGGAATCTTTTTTTTCCACAAATCATATAGAAATTGAACGCATTTCTGTAAAATTTCTGTATTTCAAAAGAGGTTCTGTATTTCAAAAGAGGCATAGAACCTGCATTGTATAGAAGAACTAATCCCACTAATATTAACCATATCATGGGGACACAAAATTTTGGGCAACTAGGTGGTTTACTTGTGAAGATATCAGCTATCATATAGGAAATAAAATAATTATTGAATAATTGTTTTTTATTGGGGGGATTAGGGAAATCCTTGGTGACAGCGACTGCGGGGGACTGGATGCAGTGCACCTGCTTAATGTATGGAGATGAGGAGAGATCTGAAGAAGACTTTTGGACTTGACCCAGGCAGAGCCGGCAGCCAAGGCCTTTTTTGACCCATTGCCATGTGTATGATGTCGACACCGACGCGTCTGGCCTCATTTTTTTGTTGTCGTTCACGATAATTGATTAATTAATTAATGTACTCGGCGTCACTGAATGCAAGGGCCGCCGAGTGCGCACTGTTCTTCCCATGGATTCGTAGAGATTCTTGAGAAATTTAGTTCTCCTTCTGTTTAAGGTTTTATTTCGTGATTTATTAAAATGAGTAAACATTTGACTTATATAGTTACCATATTAATACATAATGCATAAGTGTCAGTAGACTTGTACTAAAATGGTTCTTAGAAATATACTTTTCTGTATGAAAATAAAATATTAATAGAGTAATTCTTGGCCAAGGTATTGTCCTACAAAACGAAATATGTTTTATCTTGTAAAGAAAAGGAGTAGTGAAATTTTCTTCCTTCTGTACAAAACATATTAGCAGAATTTTTCTATAAAAAGTTAGTAAACTACGTAATTGCTACTACGTACATGACTCAGAATAAACAAACATGAATAACACAACAAAAATAAATATAGATAATGCTATCAAACGGATTACAAGACTCTATCTATTCAGAACTATATGATACTCCCTCCATTTATATTTATAAGGCGTGACAGGATTTGACACGGTCTTCAAAATCACACTTTGACCATTTATTTATTTTATATTATATTATTTATAATTATAAACTTATGATCATTGTAAAGTATATTTGATTACGAATCCAACCATATAAAGTTTGTATTATAAAATAAAAAATTATTAGCTAAATTATTGGTCAAAAATTATAAAGTTTGAATCTTGATATGTGTGCACGTCTTATAAAGAAAACGGAGGGAGTAGTTAAATGGAGATATCCCCCCTGTTCTCCACGTATGTTTCATAGAATTCTGTGCAAAATTTATTAATTCCCATAGAGATAACGTACGCTCCCATCCCATATCTCCCACATTCATTTCTTTGACTATATGAATTTGTGTTATTTGATTTCGGTGAAAATTACCTTCATAAGGTCAATAGAAAGTATAAGGTGAAACAATTGAAAATGGATATATGATGGAATGGTTTGGAGTTCGTGAGAATTTCCACCTTTATGCCAAATACGGCCGCATTCTGCCACGCGCTGTATGTGGCGTAAAAAAAAAGTGTTTGCGGTGTCCGTGAGTTAATGAGCAACCGAACGCTAGAGTCGATTTTTGCATTGCTGCATAAACTGTGGCGGGGCGATCTCGGTGGCGGAGAAGCAAACACGCCCTAAGACACAAACCATAGTTTCTTTGGTTTCACCTGAGTACAAATGGTAAGATGGGCACATGTTTTGTACAATTGTAAACCTCAAAAACTTAGTGTAAATATGCAAGAGAACAAGCCACGCTTAAACTAAAAGATGTTACTACAAAATAAATGATGTATAGTCTTATTTTACTTTTTGTTAAGTCCCATAGTCAAAAGTTGTGCCACAGGTCAAAGGTGTCAAATTTGAAATCGGAGGTAGTATGTCAAATAAAATAAAAAGCGATTGTGGCAAAAAAAATTATATTGATTAATTTGTCGCCCACAACTTTTAGAAGAAAAAAAAATCTAAAGATTTATGCGTTCCAAAGAAGTAGGTTGGGGCTTTTGATGCCAAAATAGGCCCAAAACAAAAGGAACTCGCCCGCTGGGCTGGTGCCTGCTTCGGTGCTGCGCATCTCTAGCCTGGCCCATAAATGGCCAGCCTTCAGGCCCATTAGACCAGCCGACCTAAAGACAGAAGAGGAGAAGCAGGAGAGAACAACACCACGCATCGAGGAGACGATGGCCATGGCGAGGCGGAGGCTTCTCGCGTTCGCGTCCCAGCTCCAGCGGAGGGCTCCGGCGCCGCCGGCGACACAGCCGTGGCGCCGAGCCCCACCTCGGTTCCTATCCTCTGCGGCGGCAGGACCCCTCGACCGCCTGAAAACGCCGCCTTTCGCACGGCCAGCGGCCAGGAGCCCGACCCCTTCTCCATGGGATCGATTCGGAGGTTAGGGTTTGCTCTCCCACACCATCTCTGTTTGTTTAGCTTAAAGGCGTGGATTTTACAGCTCGTAGGGTTGGATTAGGGAATTAGTTTTGGCTGGCTGGGTTTCTTGGTCCGACTATTGTTGTCGTCACGTCGCTCGTTGTGCAAAAGATGCCCATTTCATTCGTTTGAGGAATTAGCATGGAGTAGAAATTAGCATGATCTTTGATTTTAACGTCCATGAGCCGTGTGCAGAGTTGAGCTCTGATGGACGCATATTTGTTTGTGATCTGGTTCTTGTGATGAAGGCATGGATCCATTTGCTTGCATATATTTGTTATTGTGGGTACCTGATCATCTGCTTTGGATTCTTATTTGTGAAGAATTAAAATTGTGTCATATGCAGGAGGGCAGAAGAGGACCATGTTCATCCAGACACAATCGACTCCGAACCCGCAGTCGCTCATGTTCTATCCTGGGAAACCAGTTATGGAGGTTGGGAGCTCTGATTTCCCTAATGCTCGGACGGCGATGACATCCCCTTTGGCTAAGGCACTGTTTGCGATTGATGGTACATTATGCCTCTTTCCCTGGTCACCTTTTGGATTCATTTTTGTTGCATTTTCACCTTTCCTTATCTTCTTGTTCTACAAACTTCATATTCAGTTAGTTATTCTTAAATGCCCCATTGTTGACATGTGCCAGTTCTGTATAGAAATGAGCTGCTTACACTTTCATGCTTTGGTGCTAATAACAGTTTCCAATGCATAAACAATAGGGTTTTCCATCTGTTTGGTCAGTTCCTAATATCCCTTTCAGTTTGTCTTGTTGCTAACAATAAAATTTTAGCTCCAACAAAAACCTTGTCAATCACATCTGAAGAAGAGATGCTAATATATGTTATTGACTGCCAACTTTAAAGTTTACCATGCTAAGCCCTTCTGTAGATTCCATGGAGAAATTTAGTGAAGCGAAGTGCCTCACAATTTGTTCATCCATCTATTTCACCCTATAAGCTATGTGAACACGAAGGCAAAGCTGGGTGGCCTGATCACCAAACTTTGGTGGGATGGGTGAAGTATGAAGTATAAAAAATTGACAAGCATGATACATGAACGGGCACAAAATCTGAAACTTTCCATTTAGCGTACAAGAAAGTCAGCCCCAAAGCAATAGTTCTAGTTCCAATCGCATTTCAAGATTCAGTCGGGAAAATTGAGCTACTGGTTCTTAGTTCAACGAGAAAGATAGGGTTCTCTTGCAAGACAACACATCAACGGAAATGCTCAGTGTTATAGTTTTTTAGTGAAATCCTAAATTCTTTGACACAATATTGGAATCTCTATGCAGGAGTAACCAGGGTATTCTTTGGGTCTGATTTTGTGACTGTTACAAAATCAGAAGAAACTTCTTGGGATTACCTTAAGCCTGAGGTTTTTGCTGCGATAATGGATTTTTACTCATCTGGGCAACCACTTTTTCTGGACTCAAACACTGCAGCTTCTATGGACACAGCAATTAATGAGGTATCTCATTTAGCTTCTGTATATGTTCTGCCTTGTATTTGTCTTGCCTTGTGTTTTATGAACTTCCCCGTCTTCCCTGACATTTTATTAACACAAAACCGTGAAAATTACTGTATATTGTAAGAGAGAATGTCTATTGGACATTGGCATAATTTTTGGATGTTACTCCTACCAGCTTTTAAAATGTGAAGTACTGTACTGGCCTACTGGGTTTAGGCAAGATATGGATGTCCACACCACACGTCATACTAATGTTAACAGTATATTGCGAAACTATGGCCTTGTTTAGTTCGCGAAAGTCGCAAAAAGTTTCGCATTGGAAAACGTGCCCCCCTTCTCTCGCGACATGCTTCCCAATGTAACTTTTTGCAACTTTCGCGAACTAAACAAGGCCTATGTATGATTCATACATGGTTAAAAAGTACAGATTAGGAGTGGAATAAAATGGAATTCCATTTGTTCTGACTAAAGTTGCTTAAATTTGCTTCATTTTGGATGTGTTGAATTAATCCTGTATGTTATCATATGACTTGTCACCTATCGCTAGGAATAAAATGAAATTATGATTATCATATGACTTGCTGTTTTGGTAGAAATTGCATAAGTGCTTCATCTTGAATGTGTTGATTCAATCTTGTATATACACCAGTTGGTAGAAGTAAAATTATTCTGATCATCAACTTATTTGAAGCTGTGACCTATAATGATCAGATAGAGATACCAAGACTCCCGTGTGTGCTCTTTACACTAGATGCTTGCAATCTAATCTGAGTAATCTACAATAGAGCTTTACTGCTACTTAAATAAAAAATGTGGGACCCTGAATCCTCTGAGGGCCTGTTTACTTCACCCATTTTGCATAACGTTTTGCATAATACGCGCTTCCCAATGCACTTTTTCTCTCTGTAAACACTATGCATAACGCCGGAACTAAACACCCCCTGAGATGCTATGTAGCACTAACAACAATTTGTTATCTGGATTTGGCCATTTTGGAACATTCCAAAAACTGCCTATGTTATATCGGCCAGTGGCCAGCTTTTGCTTGTGATACTGAATCTGTTCGACACTTTCTACTTCTAGGATGATTCAGAAATAGTTGCCATGATAAAAGAACTGTTGGAGACTCGCATTCGGCCAGCTGTTCAAGATGATGGCGGTGACATTGAATACCGAGGATTTGATCCGTGAGTTTCTCTCCCTCCCTCAGTTACACAGTCTGCTGATATTGAGAATTTGGATTTCTTACTAGGATGCTATCCTTGCAGAGAAACAGGAATAGTTAAGCTTAAAATGCAAGGTGCCTGCAGCGGCTGTCCAAGTTCGTCAGTCACATTGAAGTCTGGTATAGAAAACATGCTTATGCACTATGTACCTGAGGTAATGTGACATGATTTATTCTGTTCTTGCTGATGGCTGTTAATGCTTGTGGCTTACTTATAAGATGTTTTCTATTTGACAACTAGATTGCTTGTCACGTAGTAATGTTCAAGAAACCAGTTCCTATTGCAGTTGTTCCTTATGCTTGTTTTTTCTTGAAGGGGTAGATTATCCATTGATCCATGTGTTCTCTGTGGCAGGCCTTAAGATTTCTATTATGCTAATTTATCATACTACTTTGGCAGGTGAAAGGAGTAGAGCAGGAGTTTGATGGTGATGAGGAAGCTGAACTGGCTGGACAGATGGAGTGAGAGTTTTTACAGGTTATATAAGGGTCAACACATCCTCTTAAATGTTGCAAACTTTGCACGTATGATATGTTTGGGGGAGTTTCAACGTACCAAAGGGTTATCCATATGTTTGTTTTTTTTATGAGAAAGACTTTTGCGATGATTAGCCGTCAGTAGCAGTCTTGATGTATGCAGGAGGCAGACTGCCATAGATAGCTGAGGCGCAGTAGTCTCAAGTCTGAACCAACATTGATTGCACTAGGATCCGAATAAAGTTACACTGAATTACTTTTACTTTGCTGAATTGCTGTATATATGCTGAGCTTGTCTAATCGATTATGAAGGAATTTAGCGTGGCAAGTATAGTTTTATGGGGTGCTTTTGTGTGTACGTGTACATTGTACCTGATTATCTTCCTATCATCCATGTAATTTATGCTTTATATTGCTTCGGCAGTCGGTTGAGTATTGCAAATATTTTTCGTAATTTGGGTGCTCATCTAAGATGTAATTTTTGTTCTTTTATTATCAGAAGTCTGATTGCCACATACAAGCACAGAAATTTTACTTTATTGTAACTGAAATTAAACAAGAAGAAGACTTTTATTCACTTGACCTTTTATTACACATGAAGAAGGGAGATGCCTGCTTTTGATCACCCATCCTCAATCAAAGGGGTAACAAAGAACTTACATATGAATTAATCAAGGGGGATAAAGGATAAAACACATACAATGGGAGGCAAAAAGGAATAAGGGAGAGACATGAGAATGAGGCAAAAGGGTCTCTTAGCTAATCACAATTAAGGAGCCCATCAACAACACAGGCAAGGACCACCATCTTACCATGTAGGGCAAACCTGTCTTCCCCAAGTCACCTTCCCTTTCGGATTCGAGCACGACACTACACAACACAAGGAGATCAGAGATCTACAACACAAGAGGTGGATGAATCCCCAAAAAAAAAAAAAGACAAATCCAGCCCTTTCAACATCAGCTTTCATCCCGAAAGCATCCCATCCTGATAATCCGAGAGTTACATGGTTGGCTTGGAAACCATTGGGTGGTCTATGTTGTGTGCCCTGTATCAGGTCTGTATGTACACATTGAACAGCAGCCCTTTGGGTGGTGTTGAGATCCTAGCCATGCAGCAGTGTGGACCTGGATGAGGAGGACAAGGCCATGAGCAGGATTGCAGCCTCCTCCACTCCCATCAGGACCCTCCGCTTCTTCACCACTTGCAGGCCGCTACTTGTGCTGTCTTTGCCTGCACTTGGTGCCTGACTGTGATCTTGATGTTGCTGCTGCTGCTGTGGCTGTTGCAGCGGCGCCTGCGGCTGCTGCTGCTGGTGGTGGTTTTGTTCCGGTTTCTTGTGGTTGTCAAGACCCAGCTCTTGCCTCCTCTTCTTCCTGTACCGGATCCCGCACGCATTGCAAAGCGACTGCAACCAAACCAAAGAAGATTTTGCTTAATGCTCATCCAAAATGCCAAACTACGATAAGATCATCTCTTAGCATGCTATCGACAATCACTGCATTTCAGAGTTTTCTAGATTGTTTCCTGCAGATTGATTGCCTGGTGCTGCTACTGGATAGGAACAAACAACTGTGATGGAGATATGGATACTGGATACCCCTAAACAATTGACTGGAGCAATACAAAATTGAGATTAGGAACTAGTAGTAGGAGGGTATCAGAGAAGCTAGTAGCTTGGCCCTCATATTTTTTTTAAGCGTTCACACGAGGTTTGGGGCTGGAGGTTAGCACCGTTGCGAGGAACAGCTCACCTAACCACCGAAACGGAATCAAAGCGGCTAAGATTCTCGACATCTCATGCAAGGGCGGTTAGGCTCTAATCGGAATATGATTGAAACAATCATCGCCACATCATTATCCCACCCATCTCCTAAATTCGAAATTACCATCTAGATCATCTACCTCCTATGTGCGATCGTCGCCTTACTGTGCGATCCATGAGGATGAGGTGATCGATTGCTCCGATCACGCTGTGGCACGACATGATCGATCGAGAGCTCTGATCGTCTCCAGACAGCGCGCGCGAGAGAGAGAACAGAGAGGAGCGATATATATAGAGAGAGTAGCGCTCACCCTGGGCCCCGTCGGCCCGCCGCGCCACATGGGCGTGGTGGTGGTGCGGCACTCGACGCAGCACGGCCTCCCCGGCTCTGCCGCCACCGGCGCCGCCGCGATCCCGATCACCTGAAGGAGCGAGAGCAGCCAAACCGACCAAGGACATCAACTCAAAGAACCAGCTTTTCTCTCCTCATACAAAAGAAACAGAATACAGAATTGATCAGGGTGGGAGAGAGGGGGCACCTTGTGCTCGGCGGAATCCATCATCTGATCCTGGATCGATCCTGCCGAGACGGCCTCGCTGCTCTGTTTCTTGCGGAGTACGTGAGCTGTTTGGGGAGGGAGGGAGAGAGAGAGAGGGTGGCCGCGGGTGGGGAAAGGAGGAGGCGAGAGACCAGACGAGTCCAGCGGCAGCGGCAGGAGTGTGGAAGGAAGCCACGCCAACAACGTATTAAGAGAGATAGATGGATAGATAGGGCTGCCCTGTGGGCCCCACGCAGGGGCAGGTGATCCTCCTAGGCTCTCTCGTAGCGCTCATCTCATCTCCGATCGCTCCCCAACAACCCTTATCCGCTAGTACATGTGCATATACACATCGCCAGAGTCACTGTTGGTGTGGATCTTCTCAAAAATTGCGTCTAAAACTGTCCTGCAGTCATGTTTAGCACCTTAGCAAATTCACGATGTTTCTTCAAACTGGAGCAAAATAAGTGTCACAGTTTAGAAGATGCTATACATTATGGATAAATTCTTTTACGGTACTCTATACTACCCATAAGTGATATATAATATAAACCACCATGAGCAAGAGATAGTTTAGTAATTTCATTTGATAAAAATAGAATTAGAGATCGAAGATGTAAAAAGATATATCAAAGATCAAAGTAATTTTTTTTAAAATGTAAGTATTTCAATTACGCCATTAATTTTCCCATATTAGTTCTTTTTAGACAGTGCAGAGTAGTATAGAGTACCGTCTTTATGCATCTCATTTTTCCAATTTCTCTTCCATGTTCAGCACAGGATCATTATGTGTACGGCACAATTTCACTGTTGCAGCGTCAGGATGTCTGCAAGACTACCTGCCAAAGTTTCATAGCGCTCCATTGATTTCCACGTGACAGGTATTTCGTCATCCAATGGGCCTGTTTTGTTTAGTTGGTGGAGAAAAGTTTGCGAACTTTACTGTAGCAATTTTAAACCGAAAATTAGGAGGACTAAACATGATCTAATTATAAAACTAATTACACGGATGGACGGAAAATCACGAGACGAATCTATTAAGTCTAATTAATCCGTCATTAGAGATTGTTTACTGTAGCACGACGTTGTCTAATCATGGCCTAATTAGGCTTTATTAGATTCGTCTCGCGAACTTACCCGGGGTTATAGAATGGGTTTTGTCATTAATCCACGTTTAATACCCTTAATTAGTATCCCAACATTTGATGTGACGGGTGAATAGTAAAAAGTTCGAAAAGTTGGCACATAGCCTTGTTTAGTTCGCGCAACTTGGGTTGCAACTTTACTGTAGCAATTCTAAACCTAAGATTAGGAGGACTAAACACGATCTAATTATAAAACTAATTACACGGATGGATGGAAAATCGCGAGACGAATCTATTAAGCCTAATTAATCCGTCATTAGAGATTGTTTACTGTAGCACGACGTTGTCTAATCATGGCCAAATTAGGCTCATTAGATTCGTCTCGCAAAGTTAGGGGGTTATGAAATGAGTTTTGTCATTAACTCACGTTTAATACTCTATGCATGTAAGATTCCCTTTTATGAATAGCGAAGTTGGATGAATAGTGCAGTTTGTTGTGGGAACTAAACAAGGCCATTGCGAAGTTAACAAGAGAGGGAAAAAAATGGATCGCACGCTTCCACGGCATGAGAAAATTGGCGTCCTTCAAATCATTGATCCGCACATGCTTAAACAACAAGGACAACCTACGTATATACTGTACATAATAAATCCGACCTGCGCCGGTTGACACGCATAAAACAGCCCCCCAAAAAAATGGATGCAAGTACTGGTATTAATAGAAGACCAGCTCAAGCTCCAGTAGAAAATTAAACTCTGCAGAGGGAGCAGCTGCAGGATGCATGCATGAACAACCAACATGTTCGAAGGAAAGGAGGGGGAGAGAAAGGTGCCCAGGCCCAGCACTGCTGAAACAGGGATCTCAAGAGAGGGAGAGAAATTAAGTCCAGCCAGGATGTGTGTATGACGGGTTGCTTTGTGAGACAGGGACAGCTGAAAACAAGGGTCAGATTTTTTCTAGACCAAAAAAAGGGGTAGATTCTTTACAGCCAGAAAAAGGAGAGAAGAAAGGTGCTAAGTACCATGTCAACACTCAACAACAGAGCCAGCACTATTTCCAAATGTAAACAATTTTTCTTTTCGACCCAGTCGAAAGAGATTTACAGGTAGAGGTACCTCCTTCAGAGGTTCACCCTACACTTTGCTAGATTTTCTGTGTTATTAAGATTAGTATATATTTGGGTATAATCCTAAAGTAGAAAATGTACTGATAGAATCACACTTTTTAAGACATTGCTAGAAGAGAGCAGCATGCATCACTAGCAAAGGAGAAAATGGCAAACAGAGAGTAGAAGTTTCTGCCCCTCCAAGCACCCCATAGTTTTGTCCCTTCCTTTATGGGGGCATCCTCCATGGACCAACAAGGCATCCATGATCCATTGCATCAAAGACCAAAAGGGGTTATGCAGTTCAGCAAGTACACACCAAGCTTTACTTATGCAGTCAGGCTTCTCACCAACCATGAAAAAGGAAAGCAAATGCAGCAGGCCTGCAACAAATGAGAGGAAACAGGCAAACAGCAATGGAAAGGTGGGACAAAAGGGGAGCACACAGCCATGCTCTTGTTGCCATTGCCTTCCTATCATTGCCATATTGACATTGCCTCCCTATCATTGGTCCAGCGCTAGATTCCCTCATTGCATTTTTTAAAACTTATTAAACCTGTAAATCAATTGTTTAGCTCTTACTTTGAAGAAATAAATTTGACCAACTTCGTAATCACTTCCGTGCTTGTATGAAAATGACGCACAAACTATATGGCTATCAATGGAAGAGATAGATAACCTACAATGCTCGCAATGATGAGAGATCACAGTGAAAAACATGTCCAAAGAACCATCCCATTCCCAAAGGGGGTCGAGGGAAATTGAGGGTGATTTTGAGTTGTTGGAGATTTAATCGATGCCACTTTCCTCAAATCCCCTTCTAATTCCTTCCAACCAAACAAGCTCTCTTTGTGTATGTCTGACTAGAAAGTTCGCTGCCGTGCGAAATGGCTCAAATGGTGAAGCGTGAAATGAGCTAAACCTGACAGAGGTCGTCATATTTTTCTAGATTTATTTTAAGACACTAACTGCATTATTCTTTTTCTGCTTTCATCAATTTGCCAGCTCGGTGGATTTCGCAAGGAATAGGTTGGTGGGGGTGAGCGTGTATATGGTCTGTACCGTGTTTAAAGAAAGCATTGCCAGAAATGCGTCCTACAGTATCCCTCAGTAGTCTCTCTTCACTAAAATAAAATGAGTTGAGACAGAGCTTCAGTAACAATCAGAACAGAGCTCCCTTTGTTTAGACATCTGACACTCAAAACACAACGCCGAAACAGAGACCGACTACTTAAGCCTCATGATAGAAGCTTCAATCCGCTGGCCCCAACCGGTGGCCACCCACATGCTTGCTAATCATTGAAGAGACGTGGCTGCCACCATGATTGGATACAGATGAGATGCAATCATCCCGTGGCCCTTAACAAAGTGCAGGAAGGCAGCAACAATTGCCTCACAGAAATGCATAAAACGTTCCACGCAAAAAGACAAGGAGCCAAACCCAAAACAGGCAAAACACAAGCAACATGTATATGGACTAAGCTTCCTTTTCATCTCCTTCCTTTCATTTGCTACAAAGTACAAAGGTTCATGTCATCTGATACAATGTTAAACCAGGTTCCACCATAAAACTAGGAACCACCTCACATGAAGTGTCACACAGATTACCTGGAACCAGAGAACGTTCAGACGACATGACATGGATTCTACTATCCTAGACAGGAATGGAGAAACTTTGAGACAACAATGGTCACACGAAGACAACACAACACAGACAAACCTGTTTGGACCATACAATAAACCAATGAATAGACTCTCAAGAGAAAGCATGGGACTCCCATAACCCAGTTGACATTCATGTTTTATAAGTTGAGCCAATACTCATGCAACAAGTTATACAGCACAGGAACGCTTTGATAAAAAAACCGACACATTCCCTATCTTTCAAGGTTCTTCCTACCTCAAACAGGTAAAACAATATAACTCATCCATGCTATATTGGAGGCAAAACCCGACTCCCGACAACACCTGCGACTCTCCATGCTCCCACCATAGGTGGTGCGAGCAAGAGCCCAAATGATCCAACCGGTTGACCTTGAAGACTGACCACTGACCAAAGCTGCACCACTGGTGATGCAGCCCAAGGACTGACCCTGCTGACTGGGACTGACTTTGACGACTCCCCGAGACCAGACCAATGGGACCAAACCATGCATGACTTGGACAACATGACTACCCCAACTTGTACCTCTGACTAGCCCCAGCCAAAGTACAATGGCACAGTCGCCATTCCAAATCGGCATCTGCATGTACAATATCACATCAGAAAATGCCATATGCAATGCACACCAATCAATATACCAGAATTACTACAGTACATACCTTCAGCCAAAGTTGAATCCACCTGATGGAACAGGGGGCTGGTTCCCAAAGTTGAAGCCGTTCTGAGGATTGTCGCCTGCAGGCATGGCATCGTCTTCCTCCTCCAACCAGTAGGATTCAAGCATCTTGACTGCCTTCTCGTATATCTCAGTGTTGTCATGGCTCTGAAGGTTCTCAATCTTGTCAAGGCCCTCAGCATCATCGATCATCTGTGCATATACGTTGACATCACCTGCCCCAAGGTTCTTCTCTGCTTCCCCAACCTTCAAGATGTTCTCAAGACCTTCCAAGCAAACTGTGACAATTCTGGGGTCTGGGCAAACAAGAAGATCACATAGGGGCTTGATGCAACCCTGGGCAACAAGGTACCTATGTTTCATACAGTTGCCAAAGTTATCAGAAACCTTTTTAAGAAAAATGAAAAAAAGCTACTACAAATAACAAAGCATGTAAAAGATAAATAAGAAAACGCAAATGTTTCCATACTTAATCTGGTCATGGGTACCACCAGAAGTGGCATTGGAAATTGCCCAGGCCGCCTCTTTCTTGATGTCAAATTCAGCAGTTTGCAGAAGATGCACCAGAGGTGCAATTATGTTCGCATTGATCACAGCCTACAACATGATGGTATTTTAGAACATAAACCAGCAAGGGATGGAAGAGTTTGCAGAAAATGTTCAACTTTGTCCCCCCAAAAAAAAAACAGGTCACATATACAGGATTCTGAATTACACATTAATCTGCTCATCTTTTTTAAATAGAAGTTCATATATGCACAGCATTGTAAAGATTTAATTTATCAACAGAACTTCCGCGCATACAAACCTGAATCTGTTCCCTGTTACCAGCTGTGATGTTTGAGATGGTCCAGCAGGCTTCCTTCTTGATGCTTTTCTTGTGGTTGGTAGTCAAGAGATTCAAAAGGCATGGAAGTGCTTGATGATCAATGACACACTGCAGGAAGAAGAAACATTGACAATCAACAATAACAGTTAGTTTACAGTTTTATCATTCTCAAGGAATAAATGGCACCGGTTAGTTTCTATTTATTAATTAGACGATATAACAGCAGGGCATGGCCTTCAAGTGCATTTGTATTACAATATTAGACAATGTTGTTAATTGACTTTTCATCATCTCAAAGGGACAAACCCTAAATTGTATAAATGATTTGTAATTAATTAAATATCAAAGCATCAACACATTGACAAGGCATGTGGGTTAACTTCTTAGCCCGGAGCCATGGCGAAGTGGATAGGTGCTATGAGAAGGGCATAGAGGTCAGGAAGGGAGAGTGAGAAGATATGAATGGAAAATACAATAACTGTTTATTTGTTGCTAAACTAATGAGATGATGACTCCCTTGTACTCTCTGACAATATTGACTTGACTACTAGATAAGGTCTGGCAAATAAAAAAAAATTAATCAACATTATAGACCCAATGGGACAGACTAGCATGACATAGTTTAGGTGGACCTGTCTGCCACCTGCATGGACCCATTATGGGCACCATGACTACACCTGTGTAATATTTACAATACTACAAAATAACCTTTCAAATCTGTACTACAAGGACAGACAGAATCTTAACCTCTGTGTGTGTGTGTGTGACAACACAATCTCTGGTTCACATTCATTTAACAACAGCAGGGTGAAAAGGAGGTATTTAAAAGAGATTCAACTTGTCAATTGAGTTTACCTGAGTCTGCAGATCATCACCAGTTACAATGTTACCCACGGTGCGCAGAGCTGGAATGAGAACTGAGGCCGAAGGGTGCCTAAATTTTTTTTTGAAGAAAAATAAGAGTTAGTCAACCATCTCGCATGGATTATCTTTAGAGGGCGATAGAGAAAACTAACTAGAGCTTTGTACTTACATCAGAAGTTCGATGAGGCGAGGGAACACGCCAGATTCAATCACGGCTTGGATCTTGTCATTAGTTCCATCAGATAGGTATGAGAGAGCCCAGCAGGCATCAGTTAGGACCTCCTCATCCTGGGAGTGGATGAGACGTTGCAGTGCTGACAGAGCTGGTTTAACCTATTCAATCACAAATAAATAAACCAAGTCATTCAATTAATCAACTTTGGCTGACAGAACCAAAAGAAGCATCATCCCAGATAGAAACCTGATCAAAGTTCGGTTGCGGTTTCCCACGGCAGAAGTTGGATAGAGTCCATGTGGCATTCCTGAGCATGGAGAGTTTAGCGTGCTCATTAAGCTGCTGCAGCAAAGGGAACAGCCCACCATGGCCAAGCACGAGATCACGGCACTTTGGGGAGTCACCAGCAACATTTCCTAGAGCCCAAACAGCCTGAAAAACAAACCAAAAAAGCATAAGCCTCACTCTATACAAGTCGAAGAAAGAAGACAATAACTCTTGTGGATTCTGTTCATGCCTGCTCACGGACATCCTCACTGTGGGAGTTGAGGAGCTTGACAAAGATGGGCACAGCACCACTCTCAACCACAACCTTGGTGTTCTCTGATGTGCCTGATGCAATGTTGGTGAGCGCCCATGCAGCCTCAAACTGCAGCCAAAAATAAAAACAAAAAGTTATATAGCAAAATTGTCACTGATGAGCAAATACAGTAAACAACTTGATCTGTGACATTGTTCCAATACCTGGAGCTGGGGATGATCCTCTCGCGTGAGGAACTCAATAAATCGAGGCACCACTCCTGTGCTGATCACCTCCTCAATTGGAGGACTACGCTCTAGAGAAAATTAAGAAACCTCAATCAGCATAGATAAAGATTCATATGTATTAAGAAAGAAGTGTTATGCGCTCAACTAGATTCACCATATTTAATCCAAAAAACCCAACAGCATACCTATGTAATTATCTAGGATCTATAAACATTGAAATACATGAATGAAGAAATAATTGCCCTGGCAAGAAAGCTCAGCAGAGCACTACTGGAAGAATAGCACAATTCATAAAAATCAACTGCTTTTGAGTGGTTAACTTTTTGTTTCAAAATTTCTTAAAGAGAGGTTGCAAAAGCTGGATAAAATTTACAGTTATCATTGAATTATCTCAAAAAGGACAAGGGGGGCTGCAACTGAGTAATTTTAGTCACACAGTAGGAGTTTTTCACCCCAATCACTGGCTCCAAACCCTTGCGTATGGTATATAACTACACCGAAATCGCCCAAATCTCACCCATAAACTCTGTCTATCGCAAAATATAAACTCAAACGGTAACGCATAAGATCCGAATCTCACCGATAGAGAGCAGCTTCCTGAACTGCGTGGTGGCCTCCAGCTGCACGTTGGGGTCGTTGGAGAGCACCGCCTGCACCAACGCCGGCAAGCCCTCGAGCTGCACACGCGAACAAAGAAAAAAAAATAGATCCGAACCCGTCAGATCGAGACCACACCGGCACCCAAACCCTAACCAACAGGCGGGCGGATCAGATCGGGAACATCGAGCGAGAGAGAGGGGGCCGCCGAACCTTCTGCTGTAGCGCGGAGGAGTGGCCCGTCGCCGGCGCGGCACCGGCGGCGGAGGCGGCGAACCCGACGTGGCGTCTCTTCTGGAGGCTCTCCTCGCGCTTGGCCTTGCGGATGTCCACCATCTGGCCTTCCCGGCGGCGGCGGCTCTCCTCCGCGTCCACCGACTGCTTGTAGTTGCCCTTCCGCATCTGCTCCCGCTCGTTCGGCCGGAGCGACATCGCGGCGAAACCCTAGGGGTCTGGCGGTGGCGGCGGCGGCGGCGGGATGGGGTAGGAGCGGGGGGCTGTGCAGGCGAGTCGCTCGCGGACCGACTCGATTCGATTTCGAATTGGGGAACGGGAGGGGAGAGGGGTAGAGGAGGTGGAGGTGGGGGAGGTTTTTATAGGAGTGAGGAGAAGAGGTTAGAGGGATGGACACGGTTTCGCACGGGCGATTATGGTAAATTGGTAATTGCATTTCTTTTGGGCCAAGTAATTGCTTTTAGATTTTATATCAAAGAATAATTCTTTCTAGCTGCCAGTGCCAGCTCAGATATTAACAATTTTTCGAATCGTGACGACGGATTCATAACTTCATTTGCACCTCGCGGCCATTGAGTTATGTGTTAATAAGAGGCGGTAGAGGTTTTCCAAAAAGATGGTTCACAAAATCCACTATTATTGAATTTGTATCGGTGCAATTTCTCGTATATAAATATAATGAAGAATAATTCTTCTTGGTCAATTTTTCACTTTGCTCATAGCCGTTAGAGATGCAATCAGGCTCGTGAATGAATATATGAATATACCTCTCGAACCATCTATAAATTGATGCAAGCAAACTTGTTGTGGATTTTCGTCCGCCGTGTGGTTACGACAATTTCTAGACTTTATCACTTCTCTGGTAAGAAAGGACTGTAATCATATTTGTCTCTTTACCGGATTATATAAACTAGTTTATGGGTCAAGGGCAGCATCAGCATGGTAAAAAAAAAACACCTTGAACCAAAAGATGCTTATTTCAGCTTATTTTGGTGTACATGGTGACTTTTTACCATGCTGCACTTAATTCATAAGCTAGCTTATTATGCAAGTGAACCTCTCCTTGCACACAAAAAAAACTTGTTGCAAAATTTATGATGTTTATAGTAAGAGAAACCACTAAAAATAGATTTTAATTAGCAACTATAGTAAAATGATGGAGATTATATAAAAGATTAATTTTTATACTCTAAGCCAAGGGCGGAGCAGGTGCTAACTTTTTTTAGTGCTATTGAATATGATGATATATGTTTATAGCATAACCCCAACCCCACCCCACCCCACATGCCATGGCATGCTTACTCTTTCACCCTGGTGCAAAGAGAATTTAGTGTTAGACTTACGATCAAAGATAAATTATAAAAATATAATCTAATAGAAAGTTCAATATTTTGAAAATACATAAATTTCTATCTAAAGAACTTCAAAGAAAATAGTACAGACAAGTTTATAAATTGGATGCTCTATCAAATGATAACTCCGACAATTTTTTTTTCCATTGTGCGTTCAGCTTGATTTTCATTACCAAGGCAGCAAAAGTACACTAATTTTTGTCACCATATCTTCAATATTTCAGCAACATAAACATGTAAAGTAAAGTTGACGTTAACAGAATATAGACCAGCTGTGACACCCCTGGTGTCACTAGTGTAATTAAGAATTTAAGACCTTTAATGAACTCAATTAAACCAATAAGACATTCATCATTTCATAATCATGTTGATTGTGCATATTTGTGTGTATGTGTTGACTTAGTCAACCAAAATAATCAAAATAGTCAAAATACAAAGATTATACCAAAATGTCACAAATAATGTCCACTACATGTTTATGAACTCAAATGAGTATGGAAAGTTCAAACAAAAATTCGAAATTCAATTTTGAACTCCTTTGATCGTCATTTCATGTGTTGCAAGTTTTACTTTTTACCCTTCTCGAGAGGCTAATATCTTTAGATTTTGCCTAAACACTTGAAATTCCACCAATATAAAAGTTGGAGTACAAAGTACCCTCTTTACAATGATGGTGATGTGGATCAATGAAAACTTTGTTTGATTGCTCGAATTCTTGGTCAAATTCACGTCAAAATGCTGAAAATTCAGCATTCAACTGAATCGTCTAAGTCCCGGAAAAACGTGATTTTGCCTATTTTCACAGCCCCGTAACTTTTAAACCGCTGCTCAAAAGGAGTGACACCCTCTGTAGAATTTGTAGCCTGATGTACCATCTCTAACTTTCATATTGGACGAATCAAATGTTTATGTATGAAAAGTTGAGTTTAAGTCAGTTGAAGTCGGGTCCGTGGGCTGAAACTGGACTCTGTAAATTTACTGAAATTCGATTTTCGATGAAATTTAGGGCCCTGCAACTTCCAAACCATTGAGCAAATGATATAAGTTCCTCTGTAGGAATTGTAACCCTATGAATCCTCTGTAACTTTGGTATTGGCAGCTGTTTACATTTACACACAAAATCGGAAGAAAACTGGAGTTAAATAACGGCCGTCGCGTGGTCGCCGAACTGGACTGAACCCAGAACCGGTCCGACCGGATCAGATAACCGGTGAGACCGGTTGTCTCCGACCAGGGGCAACCTCGACGCCGTCGACGCAAACCGTCGCCCTCCAGCTGTCCCGACACGCGTCCTCGAGTCCTTGCGCCGCTTGTGCCAGGCCAGGAGGCCGTGCCTCGCTGTCCGGCCACGTCTGGGCACCTGAACGGCCGAGCGGCCACCTCATCGGACATTAACGAGCTGAGTAATTTCACCACCAAATTCGTCAAATATACTCAGCCATTGTGTAATTAACCACATCCAGAGCCTTATCACCTCGCCCACTCCGCTCTCCACTCCCTAGCCCACTCCGCCAGAGCTTCCCTTGCCGGGAATCCGAGAAATTCCGGCCGCCATTGCCATAGCTCGTTCGAACTCGACCTCCACCGTGGTCGTACCTCCTCGCTCCTCCTCCACCCAAACCAAGCCTCAAGATGGATTCCCCATGATTCCCTGAACCTCCCCGGTCATTTTTCCTCTTCCTTCCACCTCCGACCGGGCCGGGCCGCCGCCGCCGTCGCTGGCCGTCGGCCACGCCCAGGGCAGGGAGACGCCGCGGACGGCCACCAGGCACGGCCGAGCGAGGTCCCAGGACCACGCCTGCCTCTGCCGCGCGCGCCCGGGCCTAGGGAGGGCCGGCGCCGGTCACCACGGCTGGACAGGGAGCAGGACCGAGCCTTGCTCGGTGTGTTCTGAAGGAAGAAGAAGGTGGATCTTGGGGTAAGAATTAAGAAATAGAAAAGCTAGGGGTGTTTCATAAAATTTTCAAAGTTATGTTCTAAAGTGAAAAATATGCAGGGGGTTATCTGCAAGTTTCCAGGGGCTGATCCGCGAAGAAAGGACCTCTCTGCAATTAGTTTAAGTTTTGCAGGGACTTCAATGTAAAGACGTTTTTCCTTTTGTTTGTTTTCTTTTCCTTTATTAATGGTTGAACTTTAGTTAATCACCAAAAATCACATAAAAAATTGTAAAATTACAAACTTGGACTTTTTGGAATTCTTGTAAAATTATCTTTCCAGTGGTATATTATATGCATATGTAAACTGTGTAATGCCTGATGTGTTGCTTTATGTATGAAGGAGTGCTTGAGAGATTGTTTATTGCCTTATAAATCACATGCATGTGCTAAAAATACAAAACCACATTTGATGGTTCTGTTATGATTAGTAGAGTTAAGTTGAGTACCTGATGGCTAGAGTAATTTCATGATTTTGGTAGATTTGGAAGTAGTTAAGTTAATGGAGTACAAAAAGTAATAAATATATATACTACTCAATAAAATTTGGTAAATTTTATTAGAGCTTCTCTGGAGTATAGGAATCCTCACAAAAAGAATCAGCTTCAGAAAGTGTATAATTTTTAAGTTAGGAATTAAGTTTTTTCTAGCTAATTGAGAGTAGATAAATCACCAAATATTCTGTATAAATTATAAAAATATGAAAAATTCACAGAAAATGTCTCTAGTAGAATATTAGTTGCAGCAAAAATTTCAGCTGCAGAAAGTATTTGTAGAATTTATTTTGATTTTCTAACTATTGGTAAATATTGGCTGTTAAAAGAAATAGAAAACAAATAGGTAAAATACTGAAAAATTTCTGAAAAATATATTTGGCTGTAAGGAACACAAAAACATGTTTACTTTAATTTTTATTTATATAAATATATTTTTTAGGCTTTATTTGGTAAAAACTAGCTAGGAAATGCTTAATTAATAATTAGTTTTCTTGTTGTAAAATTAATTCTAAAAATATGTATAGCAACCTGGAATGCTGAATGTCAGATTCAGCCATTGAAACTCCATTGTACTACTAGTGGTCATATATAGATGTTTTGTTTAATTTATATAGTAGTTTAAGTGTTTTTAACATATTAAAAGGTTTAATAAAACTTCTTAATACGTTAATTCAGTTCTAAACTAGGCATAATCAGCAACTAAAAGCAACCCACCCAGCTTTTTTTGTGAGCTTCTTAATTGTTTATACTCCGTAAATGATTGCACAATGATGTATTAATGAGTTGTTGCAGTTATTCCTTTGATGGATTGCTTGTGCATTACTGCATCTCATGCATCTGCATTTAATGTAGATAATCCCATTGTTGACGGAGTGTACGAGATCGAGGTCGAGCACGAGGGTGATCCCGTTGCGGCGGAGCTGAATTACACTGCTGAACAAGACCCGGGCCAAAGTCCGGAAGGGCCCAAGGCCGGTGATCAGGAAGGCAAACCCCGGAGCATAACCCACTGTTAAACTAACACTTCTTACTTTATGCCTTAATTTGTGCATTTAAGTTTTGAGGAGTTGAATGAAACCCTAGTTGCATGATCCCTAGGTACCTATGTCCGAATACTAGTATGTGTAGGTCGTATAGAATGCCATGCTTAATTAGGACCGGTAGAGTCGAGTGATTGCCTTGTCACTCGCGAGATATAGGTTTTTACTTTATATCAGTTATGATGTTCGGCAAGCGGGGCTTGTGCGATATTCCTGTTTGGTTGAATGTCTCGCTTGCACAGTTAATGGTTGGCTAAGGCATTGATTGTGTGGCGATGTTGGTCAAGATTTTGAAGGTACTAATCGTATACCGGGAAATGTGGTAAACTGGTAAACCTAGTACTTGATTCAAACTGACGTCTGACGGACATGTCCACTCCATTGGGCGAGGGGTTGATGGCGAGTGTAGCAGTGGCCGCGGCACAGGTTTGCCTGGGGCACCTGGGGTTCGTTGGGGCGTGCACTCGGGTGGAGTAGTACCCGATGGCAGATGGCAGGGAGAGATGGGAACGGTTGCCTCGTGCTTGGGCAATGGGTTTAGAAATGTGGTTAGTTGAGAAATGTTGATATCTTGTTAATCAATTGTTTTTCGACACTGATTGTTGTTGGATAGTTTGGCGAATCTAGTAATGGTTAGTCTCACTTTAAACTTGGCTAAAATATTGAAAATATGGATCAACTTGTAGATGCTTTTGGCAAAACAAACCCCACAGCCATAAAGCCTTGCATGTCTAGAATTTAACCTTGTCGGATAAGTCTTGCTGAGTATTAGTATACTCAGCCTTGCTTGTGGCTTGTTTTTCAGATAATGGTGTTGGCTATGATCCTGTTGCTGCTCTGACTTGGCCATGTGTGTTGCCCGATGGTTGGACTGTGGAGCGGGTGCCGTCTGAGTCCGACTCAGGCCGCGGGGATTGAATGTCATGTGAGGGCTCCACATGATGTTATGTGTACCAACGTTTGATGTTATAAATCACATGCATGTGCTAAAAATACAAAACCACATTTGATGGTTCTGTTATGATTAGTAGAGTTAAGTTGAGTACCTGATGGCTAGAGTAATTTCATGATTTTGGTAGATTTGGAAGTAGTTAAGTTAATGGAGTACAAAAAGTAATAAATATATATACTACTCAATAAAATTTGGTAAATTTTATTAGAGCTTCTCTGGAGTATAGGAATCCTCACAAAAAGAATCAGCTTCAGAAAGTGTATAATTTTTAAGTTAGGAATTAAGTTTTTTCTAGCTAATTGAGAGTAGATAAATCACCAAATATTCTGTATAAATTATAAAAATATGAAAAATTCACAGAAAATGTCTCTAGTAGAATATTAGTTGCAGCAAAAATTTCAGCTGCAGAAAGTATTTGTAGAATTTATTTTGATTTTCTAACTATTGGTAAATGTTGGCTGTTAAAAGAAATAGAAAACAAATAGGTAAAATACTGAAAAATTTCTGAAAAATATATTTGGCTGTAAGGAACACAAAAACATGTTTACTTTAATTTTTATTTATATAAATATATTTTTTAGGCTTTATTTGGTAAAAACTAGCTAGGAAATGCTTAATTAATAATTAGTTTTCTTGTTGTAAAATTAATTCTAAAAATATGTATAGCAACCTGGAATGCTGAATGTCAGATTCAGCCATTGAAACTCCATTGTACTACTAGTGGTCATATATAGATGTTTTGTTTAATTTATATAGTAGTTTAAGTGTTTTTAACATATTAAAAGGTTTAATAAAACTTCTTAATACGTTAATTCAGTTCTAAACTAGGCATAATCAGCAACTAAAAGCAACCCACCCAGCTTTTTTTGTGAGCTTCTTAATTGTTTATACTCCGTAAATGATTGCACAATGATGTATTAATGAGTTGTTGCAGTTATTCCTTTGATGGATTGCTTGTGCATTACTGCATCTCATGCATCTGCATTTAATGTAGATAATCCCATTGTTGACGGAGTGTACGAGATCGAGGTCGAGCACGAGGGTGATCCCGTTGCGGCGGAGCTGAATTACACTGCTGAACAAGACCCGGGCCAAAGTCCGGAAGGGCCCAAGGCCGGTGATCAGGAAGGCAAACCCCGGAGCATAACCCACTGTTAAACTAACACTTCTTACTTTATGTCTTAATTTGTGCATTTAAGTTTTGAGGAGTTGAATGAAACCCTAGTTGCATGATCCCTAGGTACCTATGTCCGAATACTAGTATGTGTAGGTCGTATAGAATGCCATGCTTAATTAGGACCGGTAGAGTCGAGTGATTGCCTTGTCACTCGCGAGATATAGGTTTTTACTTTATATCAGTTATGATGTTCGGCAAGCGGGGCTTGTGCGATATTCCTGTTTGGTTGAATGTCTCGCTTGCACAGTTAATGGTTGGCTAAGGCATTGATTGTGTGGCGATGTTGGTCAAGATTTTGAAGGTACTAATCGTATACCGGGAAATGTGGTAAACTGGTAAACCTAGTACTTGATTCAAACTGACGTCTGACGGACATGTCCACTCCATTGGGTGAGGGGTTGATGGCGAGTGTAGCAGTGGCCGCAACACCGGTTTGCCTGGGGCACCTGGGGTTCGTTGGGGCGTGCACTCGGGTGGAGTAGTACCCGATGGCAGATGGCAGGGAGAGATGGGAACGGTTGCCTCGTGCTTGGGCAATGGGTTTAGAAATGTGGTTAGTTGAGAAATGTTGATATCTTGTTAATCAATTGTTTTTCGACACTGATTGTTGTTGGATAGTTTGGCAGATCCAGTAATGGTTAGTCTCATTTTAAATTGGCTAAAATATTAAAAATAGGGATCAACTGGTAGATGCTTCTTGGCAAAACAAACCCCTCAGCCATAAAGCCTTGCATGTCTAGAATTTAACCTTGTCGGATAAGTCTTGCTGAGTATTAGTATACTCAGCCTTGCTTGTGGCTTGTTTTTCAGATAATGGTGATGGCTATGATCCTGTTGCTGCTCTGACTTGGCCTGTGTGTTGCCCGATGGTTGGACTGTGGAGCGGGTGCCGTCTGAGTCCGACTCAGGCCGCGGGGATTGAATGTCATGTGAGGGCTCCACATGATGTTATGTGTACCAACGTTTAGGCTTCCGCTGTATTATAACTCTGGTTTGTAATAACTAAAACTTATGCACTGTGTTTGTATAATTATCCCTGTGAACCTTCTGTTGGTACTGCCTGAGCCCATCTTCGAGTGGGACTGCTGCTATTTTGTTTCGGTCATGAGAATTGGTGGTTTAATCGGGAAGGTATCCGACGGATTGCACGATTAGCTCGGTTCAAGGGTGTGGAGCACCACAGTGGAGGTGGGCCCATGTGTTTGAGTCGGATTAATTGGGGCCGTCTGCCACACCAACAGCCTCACGGGTAGAGCAATGAAACAAATTACACTATCAAAATCATGAGCGCCTTCAAGCGTCGAACTCGAGTTTCAATATCCACCAAAGAAACCTCATCAACTGAGCCGCACTCAGTTTGCGACATTGCTGACAAATGACACTATCATGTTGTTGTTGGGAGATATTTGTTTCTTGAACTTAATAGCATATTATAATATTATACTGCATGTTAATTTTAAAACTACTAACATATCACACTTTGCTGGCATGAACAACTTGGAGATAAGGAACAACCACTTTTATATTCGGTCATAGTAACAGCTACAAAACTCCTTTCAATAGCATCTACCACTCTCCTAGAGAAATTAGAAGTTAGAAGCATCATGAGTCATGACCACATAAAAGGCATCACAACTTCATTTTTTAAAAAGAGAAAACTTACGACTTAGCTTCAACTAAGCTTTTTTAGATACATTGCACTTCTATCCACAAGGAATTGGTGAACCCAGTAATTTCGAATTCCTTAGTTGTAAGGTTATGATCATAATAAAGAAGAGTATGTCATAGTGCTATTACCCTATTCTTGCAAAAGAATGAACTTCATTTTTTAATATAAAACATTGACACGCCAACAAAAATGCTGCAAACCAAAAAATTGAAAACACCCAAACAACGTAGTAAATCTTATGGATTACGCTATACATGCTCCATGATTGAGAAAATATTGTTTTTAATATAAAACACCCATGCAAATGTAACAATAAAATGTTGGTGACGAAAAATTGAAAATAACCAAACATTATATTAAATCTTATGGATTTCACTATATCATGTTCCAAATTTGAGAAAATATTGTAATAAGTATTATGGGTTTTATAATCTCCAAAAAATAAATATAAAATCCTCAAAAATGCTTGCTAACAAAAAATTGAAAACACTATAACATTGCCACTATAACATAAAAAAGAAAATAAAAATGAAAGAAAATAAATCAACTAAAATATTTTTTGAAGGAAAAATCAATTAAAATGTTGCGAATAGAAAATTAGAAACACCTAAGTATTGTAGTAAATCTTATGAATTTCAATATATCAAAAATAAATAAAGTGAAAAGCTAGAAATGTTAGCTAATTAAAAAAATGAAAAACCCTAACATTGTAGTAAATGTTATGGATTTAACTATATCATGTTATAAAAATTGATTTTTTTTTAAAAAAGTTAGGGATTTCACTATGTCATTAAAATTAAAATAAAAATAAAAATAAAAATCTTATGGATTTAATTATATCATGTTGTAAAATGAAAACACCCAAACATTGTAGTAAATGTTACGGATCTAACTATATCATCCTTTAAAATTTAAAAAATATTTTTGCAATAAATTTCATGGATTTCACTATATGATAAAAAAGAAAATCAAAATTAGTAAATGTTATGGATTTTACTATATCACAAAAAAGGCAATAAAAATTTAAATACCATTGATTTAACTATACCATGTGGTAATTTAGAAAACATTTTTACAATTGTTCATAGTATGATAAAAAATAAAATAAGAGATTAATAAATGTTAAATATCCAAAAGTAAATTTAAATTAATGTTATGTATCTTCCTATATCATGAAGAAGAAAATAAATATTTAAATATTGTCGATTTAACTATATCATGTGGTAAAATTGAAAAACATTTTTGTAAATGTTCACAGTATGATAAAAAAGAAAATAAGAGATTAATAAATGTTAAATATCTAAATGTAAATTTAAAATAATGTTATGGATTTATGTGTCACAAAAACTGATTAAAAATGCTCTTGTTGAGAGTTGAACTCAAGACCTCCCGCTTACTAAACGGGTGCTCTAACCAACTGAGCTACAAGAGCTGAAGTGTTAAATTTTGTCGAATGTTTAGTTTTGTTTGTATTTAATACTATACATGTTCTTTTATGCAAACTATGGGTCAACTGCTAATGGGAGAAGACGACCAAAATGGATAACACCGTCGTCACCATCGCCGGCGACGAAGACGACTCCGACCGCCACCGCCTCCTTCCCCCCCCGACCCAAGAGATCCACCCCTACGCCGAACCCCGCTGCTCGCAGCCCCCACTAGAGGCCGCGGCGGTGCAGCCCGAGCAGCAGCGGAAGCCGGAGAGAGTGGCCTCGCTGGACGTGTTTCGTGGCTTCACTGTCGCCGTGAGTGGAGATTCTATCCGGATTACTCTACTTTTCGCTCGGCCGCCCCCGGATTTAGGCTCGAACTCTGATTGCGTGCGCAGATGATGATACTCGTGGACGACGCGGGTGGGGCGTGGCCGGGCATCAACCACGCGCCGTGGTTTGGGGTGACTGTGGCGGACTTCGTCATGCCCGCCTTCCTCTTCATCATTGGCGTCTCCGCCGCACTAGTCTTCAAGGTAGGATACTGAACCATGGATAGCTACTAGGTGCTTACTGCTGCAAATCTCTGCAATAAGGATGTTAAGCGACTATAAGTTGTAGAAATGGTAAATGTTTGGGTTCATTATCTTGTTATTAGTTGGTCCCTGTGTAGTGTATCCTGAATCGGGCTACTGCCTGCCCTGGTGTATCGATTCCACCATTTGGGTTCGGCAAGTCCAATTCTCGCTCAAATGAAAGGGAAGTTCCAGAGAATTTGATTGCTGTACGTTTTCCAATTACAATTTGTACACTAACCTTTGCAACAAAGTCAACTTTACTTGTTAATCAAGCCCAGCTTAAAGTTTGAGTACCTGCAAAAATTTATCCTCCTGTCAATGCTGGACTATTGTGCACCTCTTCAATGCAAACCCATTGACTTTGAATACCTTTTCTGCTTAAAATAGGTGAACCATTTCATTTTCAGCTCATATGCCAACTATGAAAATATAATTAATTGTAAAGATTGTCCTGGCATAGTCATGGGTTGTCGAAGGAATGCTAACTCTACATGGATTCCTAATAACATTACAGTTCATTTGTATTACTTCCTTTGGATGTTTGATGCTCTTTGTGTATTTGACCGGTGCCAACCCTTTTATAGAATAACATCTCACAATTGTAGATGGTGAACTGCAGAAAATGCCAAACAAGAAGGCAGCAACTAAGAAGGCTGCGGTTAGGGCTATCAAGCTTTTCATCTTGGGTGTGATTTTGCAAGGTTATACTTGCCCCTACTTCTCCTACTTGCCCACACCAGCCATTTTTTCTTCATTTATTTTGGGTTGGAGTTTATACTTATTCTGGTTTTCTACTTGTAGGAGGATACATTCATGGACGACACAAATTAACGTATGGTGTCGATTTAGATCAAATTCGATGGCTAGGTGTGCTGCAGGTGATATATAAAGCACACATTTTCTTTCTAAATTGTATATTACATTCCTTTCTATTTACATAACGTTTGAATTTCTTATTCTTACTATGCTTTTGACTTCTTGTAGAGGATAGCTATTGGATACTTTCTAGCAGCAATTTCAGAGATTTGGCTTGTCAACAATATTTTGGTGGATTCACCTGCATCATTTGTGAAGAAATACTTCATGGAGTGGTTAGTCAATATGGGTAACATTTTAATCCGGAAAAGTTTGTTTGTGTGTTTTAGAATTTTCACAATCATTATTCAGTGTTTCAGAAGCATATACTTTAAATTCCATTTTAGTTCTTCAGCATGATTGTATCCCTGGTTCACTAAAATGAGCTCTGCTTCGCATGATCTTTTCTGTGATATGGAATGACTTGTTTAATTATCTGTTCACTATGTCTGCTGTGTTCTTTAGTTGATTAGTTCCTTCAATCGTGTAAGTTTTAAAAATTCTGGTCCTTTTATATGTTCTGTTCATTTAACCTCTAGAGATGTTTAGAAAAAAAAATAGATGTATAGCCACAACCTATAAGTACTTTGTAGTTTGGTTGAACTTCATATGAGATTAGTTTATTCTTAAAGAAAGGTAGACTAATACCAATACTGACATTTGTTTATCTTCTGAAGGATCATGGCCATAATGCTTACAGTACTTTATGTTGCCTTGGTATCTGGCATTTATGTTTCAAACTGGGAATTCAATGTTAAATCTAGCAATTCAACCCTTTCAATACCAAGCAATTTAGTTGAAATGAAGACGGTAAGAAGAGAATCTCCCTTTCAATACCAACATTTTAGCAGTGAGCTGTATGATGAAAATTGTCTTATGCGACAGTGTTATCCACTTTTGATACTATAGATAATTTGAACATTTTAAGAACATGATGTTTCACTCTCTATATGTGGTAATATGTTTGAAAGGATATGAAACCTACTCAAGCTGCTGCAATTTTTAGCTATTTTGATTGATGTATTTTCCCACCTAATAGGCTAATATGCTATGAGACTATTTGTGTTAACTCATTGACTAACTCTCTTTGCTCTTATATTTGCAATGCTAGTTTATAATATTGGTATTATTTGAAGATTCAAAGTTTAAACAATCACCATAATGTTTTTGTTTTTTTGTTGGAAGTTGCACTAAGTTGGTTGGTATGAAAGCAGAACTAAGAACCTTGGTAGCTACCAACTGGATTCAAACTTATACAATTTAAACCTACAAATAGTTCCGTTGCAGTTATCATGTTGAACCAAAATTTGAACTTAAAGTTTAAATGCAAATTAAGAAAAGATCAGCTGCTTTTCTAAAGGCCGGTTCGAATCACCATTTGCTTATGCAATATCAAAACCTTGGAGAGAAAAAGCGATTACAATTCATCAGTAGTTGCTCCCTATATTTTTACTGTCAAACTACCCATCATCATATTTACCTTGCTGCACTTGTTTTGGTGATTTGCAGGTCCACTGTGGAGTTAGAGGTAGTCTTGGACCACCTTGCAATGCAGTTGGCTTAGTAGATCGAGTTTTGCTTGGTGAAAATCACCTGTACAAGAATCCAGTCTATAAAAGGACAAAGGTCATTCAAGAAATGGACTAGTGTTACCATTTTTACTCTTCTTCACTAAAATCAAAGAGTCAGTAATATTTATAGGAAATAAATTTGGTAATACTATATCCTAACCATCAAATTTCTTTTTTCTTTTGTTTTATCCCATAGGAATGCAGCATCAATTCTCCTGATTATGGACCACTTCCTCCAAATGCACCAGACTGGTGCCTGGCTCCATTTGATCCTGAGGGTTTGTTAAGGTTGTTATGCCTTTTGTTATGATCTATTGGTCCATAAAATAAACATGTGGATAAAAACATCTAATCCTATCTGAACCAGATTTTTGTCCACTGCCCCAACCAAAATTAGCTAATCACATCTGTTGCAGGCATATAGGATATGGATATAACACCCCTTTCTATATTTTTTTTTGAGACAAACACCCCTTTCTATATTTTGCAGCACGCTGATGGCTGCAGTAACTTGCTTTGTTGGTTTGCACTTTGGTCATGTTTTAATTCATTGCAAGGTATGCCACTTGAAATGCAGTATTTTCTGTACCATAAGCTCGTCTATAGGAACCCTTGAGTAATGAGCAGAAAGGAACCGTAAAGTAAAATGACCCTTCTAGACTAACCTTGATTCTGCTGCAGAATCATTCACGGCGAATGCTATTCTGGCTGCTAGCTTCGACGGTGTTGACAATCTCTGCGTTTTTATTGCTGTTATTAGGTAATTACATATTTTTCCAGAACGTGTCATTCAGAAGAGTTCATTATGTTAGTTACTCCTTCCATTTGAGTCTGGCGCATGTGTATGCTGGTTTGTAGGCATGCCTTTCAGCAAGCCTTTGTATACAGTGAGTTACATGCTACTCACTGCTGGAGTATCTGGATTCCTGCTGCTGCTGCTATACTATGTAGTAAGTATTATTTATGTGCTTTGGGTCCTATATCTCAGGTTTGTATGCTACATTGTGAACGTTGAACCATTTCTGATACTGTACTGAAGAATCGTAATATCATTCTTGATATATACTCTGTATTATTTTGTATAATCTTGGTTTCCCTGTGACTAGTGGTGTCTGCATGATAGTATATAAAAGGTTTATGTATCATACCGTAACAAACTTGAATTTTATGAAGGCGTTGCTTGATATTCCTGATAGGATCCAAATGCAGCGTATTAATGAACTTACGCTTCGCGCAGGTTGATGTTATTCATATCAAGAAGCCATTCATTCTATTCCAGTGGATGGGCATGAACGCACTTATAGTCTATGTTCTGGCTGCTTGTGAGCTGTTCCCTACTCTTATTCAAGGGTTTTATTGGCGGTCACCTGAGAACAACCTGGTACATGTCTTTTTTTTTTGTGTGTTGCAAAATTTACATGTTTGCACGTTTACAGCTATTACATATATCCTGCATGTTTTCAGCAATTTTTATCCTGTTTTAGTAGGAGCGAGCATCCTGTACTGTAGGTTTTGCCCTTGCTATCTAATTTCAGATTCAGAAGGGTGTGCCAAATATATTACTATTTCTCGAGACCTGATTATACGAGAAACCTGTTTTTCTTTTCCAGGTGGATGTTACTGAATCTGTGCTCCAGGCCGTCTTCCACTCGAAACGATGGGGCACCTTGGGGTTTGTCATCCTGGAGATAATCTTTTGGTGCTTGGCCGCTGGCTTCCTGCACATGAAAGGCGTCTACTTAAAACTGTAGAACCAATCACGGCCACATGTACTGCGGTATTCACCTCCCTGTAAATATCGGTGCAGCGTTTCCACAGCTGGTTACATTGTTTCATTTGTAAAAAGCGGCGTGGGTTGGGACCATGGGTGTTGCGGTTAATTTCAGCAATTGACCCCATGATCTTATCTCATCCTCCTCCAAATAAAAAAAAAATCTCCCTGGAAGCTGCGCCTGCTGCAGTGCTGCTTGAGAGTGTCCGTGCTGGGAGGTGCAGCCGCCCAAGGCTGTGTGGTAAACTCTTAATGCAAGTCGCCGATCAATTTCTTTATATCTTAATGCAAAGACACGTAGAGCTCCTGTGTGTTCGATAAAAAAAAAAAAGGCTTTGTGGGCCTTCGTTTGTTAAAGTGCGATGGAAAGAAATTTTGTTTCTGCAGTTGTACTCCGTTGCCATGATCAATGTTCAACGATAATAGGTGGATCTTGACTGGGTTGAGGCGGCTGCTATTGCCATGAACATGAGAGGAATTCCGACTGAAGAAAAGAGGGGCCAGGCCAAATCAGAAGCCCATCTCGGCAGCCCACCAGGCTGCTATTTCGGGCCTGATTAGGCAGCGTGCACTCGAAGCCCAAAAAGGCGAGAGGGTCGAGGAGCTCTTGTGGCCCACGAAAGTGAGCATGCCCTCGAAGCATATCCGTACCGGCCTGGGATCTTCTTATCCCAGTGATTCTGTTTTCGAGTTGAGGGATTAAACTTCTGAGATTTCAATCGCTGATCAATTCATTTACCAATCACATGGAAGGCAATTAGGTACTAATTTGATCTTCGATATCATTATCTTCTGTGCTACAGTATCACAAATTAGCAGTTGCGCTGTTGGTACCCTGACTCAGTCTAATATCAAGCAAGTCTGTTTTGTTGATAAGCCAAACACCTTTATAAATGAGACCCTTTGTTTGCCGCCTCTAATGTGCATTACTTGTTGACAGTATTAGTTTAGATGGTAATATATGGTCAATTTGCTTAATGTTTTGTACTTGATGCTATGGACCTATGGCAATTGGTCGATGATATATAATATATTGAGTAAAATGCATCAGCGGTCCCTTAACTTGCAAGGGTGTATCGTCTAGGTCCATGAACTCTGAAACTACAGTTTTAGGTCCTCAAACTTGTGAAGTTGTTCATGGCAGGTCCAAAGTGTCTTTGTCAGCATCTGCATGTCTACGTGTCATGCTGACTCTGTGACTCTGTGCTAGCATGGAATGAATGTGGTGGCTGATAGCTTAGGCCCACATGGAAGCAGTTCTCTTCGTCTTTTCCACCCTGTCTTCTTTCTCGCCATAGCTGCACACCGGCGGCGAGGAGCGAAGGTGATACCCCAGCGAGCTGGTCGGCAGATGCGATGGGGAAGAGCCGCTCCATGTGGCGGCTGGTCTACCTCCGCCGTTAGCATCACCCCCTCCTCGTACCCTCCTTCGCAACCTGCACCACCTGTGCTTCGCGCCGGCTTAACCACCGCCCCGGCGTGCTCGCAGGCGGTGCCGTGGAGGCCAGTCAAGCGAGCATGTGGGTTGTGGCCGGACGGACATGCTGCAGCATGAGCGGTAGGTCGGGGCATGGTCCACGCAATGGAAATGGAAGCGAGCTGCCCCAGCCATGGTCGTGGCTGCCCGCTGCCCGTCGCCTCGCTACCTCCGGTGCTCGTGCGAGAAGCTCTGGTTGCCTCCACCACCGAGCACCGCCTGTGGCCAGCTCCTTGAGGATGTATTCATGCATCTCCCTGCCAACGGAGAGCTTCTCCAGCTGTGAGCACACTGAGAGAGCGCTTGCAAACGTGAATCCAACTTGTTGTTCATCTCTCTTACGCCCACAAGAACTCAATGGGCCTGCCGACCAAATTCGAGTGACTCATACCCTCTCTGATCAATTCCCTCCACCCACACCTCAACCTCAATCTCCCCTGCACCATTGATGGGAAGAACACTGTCACAATCATCGGAATTGTGCCATCGACACTGCGACCCCTTTTCTGCTCTACTTCCTGCCACCGGTGCAATTGGAGAGTTGTAGGCCATCTTGTTTTAATTCCTTCGTTTATAGCTCCTCCATGTTCTGTATGACTCATCCAAGGCATGAATTGCATATATACGAGAAGGAGTGTGATGTCTCACTTCATGTCCTGACCTTTTGGTGAGATGGATGCCTTCCAATTGTGGGGGTGACTCTCACGATCCAAGAGGTTCCAATAGCCAAGCAACCGATGTACCAACCCTTTAGATGTTATCAGCCTAGCCAGAACCAAACTGACCTGACCACTAGGGTCTGTTCCTACAAGAAATGGAAGAAAACCAGCAAGAACAAGGTGCAAGCAATCTGAAATTGCAAATATGTAGTGAAAGATTAAGATGGGGCTTTGAGTAGAGGTTGATCTGTTGGTCTAACCGACACAAGAGACAACACAAGCAGTAGTTTCCAAAGGAACTGAACTGAATAAAACAAAACCCGAGTCTTACATATGGAGGTACCCCTCCTATTTATAGGATACAAGCTCTAGGACAACTCAAGTTGAGGTTGTCATGACAACTCATGACAACTCAAGTTAAGAGTTGTTTACAACTCAATATATGTTCTAGATTGAACTTGATAACTTTTTTCTTCATGGTCAAGAAAAGAGAGCAAATTCAATTTGACTTCTAGGTACTGATGTCATTGTCCATGTTGACATATGGGATGACCTCAGGCTAACATAATATCTTGATCTTCAACACCAAGGTTCTTGATTAGGAGCACATTGCGATTTCTTCTTGTGTAAAATTTGTGAATTGCTGGCCTAGCTTCAGGTGGTGGAATGGATGGTAATATAGCTATAGGTGGTGTGGTTATATCTGTGGAAGTGATGTCCTCATCATCCCCCCTTCTTGGAATGGAGTCGTCCTCGACTCAAGTTCATCTTCATTTCCCATATATGGCTTCAATTCTGAAACATTAAAGGTGGGACTACCCCCAAAATCTGTAGGCAGATCCAGTTTATAAGCATTATCATTTATCTTCTCTAGTATACAAAAAGGACCGTCAGCTCTCGGCATTAACTTTGATTTTCTTAAGTTTGGAAACCTATCCTTCCGTAAATGTAGCCAAACAAGATCTCCAGGTTCGAAAGTGATTTCCTTTCTACCCTGACTACCTGCAATCTTATACTTTTCATTCATGATTTCTATGTTCGCTTTAGTAATTCTATGAATTTTTAAGATAAGCTCAGCACGTACTTTAGCATCATGCTCATATAGATCCTTGATAGTTTCTAAACCAAATATTCTACAATCAAGTTCTGATAACATTGTATAATGCCTAGACAGTGCATCAACAATTATATTTTCCTTTCCTTTCTTGTGTTTTATGATGTAAGGAAAAGATTCAATAAGTTCCACCCATTTTGCATGTCTACGATTTAGTTTGTTTTGACTTCTAATATGTTTGAGGGACTCATGGTCAGAATGAATTACAAATTCTTTGGGCCACAAATAATGTTGCCATGTCTCTAAGGTCCGAACTAAGGCATATAATTCTTTGTCATAAGTAGAATAATTCAGACTAGGCCCACTTAATTTCTCACTGAAATAGGAAACCGGCTTACCATCTTGAATTAATACACCTCCAATGCCTATCCCACTAGCATCACACTCGAGTTCAAAAGGTTTACCAAAATCAGGAAGTTGGAGTAGTGGAGAATTGGTGAGTTTCTCCTTGAGGAGGTTGAAGGCATTCTCTTGTTCTGCCCCCCAATGGAACGGAACCCCTTTCTTTGTCAACTCGTTCAATGGAGCAGCAATGGTGCTGAACTCTTTGACAAAGCATCTATAAAATCCAGCAAGCCCAAGAAAGCTCCGCACTTGTGTGACTGTACTTGGAGTTAGCCAACTCTTGATGGCTTCGACCTTGGTTGCATCAACTTGAATTCCCTGTGAAGTCACAACATAACCAAGAAAAGATACCCGATCTGTGCAAAATGTGCACTTTTCAAGGTTACCAAACAAACTGGCCTCCCTTAATGCATAAAAAACAACACGTAAATGGTTAAGATGTTCAGAAATTGACTTGCTATAAATCAAGATGTCGTCAAAGTATACCACCACAAATTTTCCTAGGAAAGCATGTAGAACTTCATTCATTAATCTCATAAATGTATTAGGTGCATTAATTAAGCCGAACGGCATGACTAACCACTCATCAAGCATGTCATCTAACCTAAGAATAGGGTGACGATACCTAATGGTGATATTATTAATAGCCCTACAATCCACACACATACGCCATGATCCATCCTTTTTTGGAAGCAAAATAACTGGAACAGCACAAGGGCTAAGGCTTTCACGTATGTACCCTTTGTCAAGCAACTCCTGCACTTGACGTGCAATCTCCTTAGTCTCCTCGAGATTGGTCCTGTATGGTGCACGATTGGGTAGGGGAACTCCTGGTATTAGATCAATCTGATGTTCAATTCCCCGAATAGGTGACAGCCCAGGTGGTATCTCTTTTGGAAACACGTCTCCATACTCCTGCAAAAGTTTAGCAATAGCAGGAGGCAAAGAAAGAGGCATGTCCTCATATGAAAATAATGCTGCTTTGCACATTATAGCATAGCAGACATAATTACTTGCTTCCATCTTAGCAATATCAGATTTTGTAGCCAGCAAAATGGAACCCTTTAACATGATTTCATCTTTCTTAGCGCTAGGTTCTTTCTTTTTATATGAATCAAGTTCTGTAGCTATAATCTGATTTTCACTGTTACTGGTTTTCTTGTTCTCTCTGTTCGCTCTTTCTGTTTCATCTTTCAAAATAGCTTCAGGGGGCATAGGCAACAAAGTAATTTTCTTTCCTTTAGACATGAGAGTGTATTGATTAGTTCTACCATGATGCACGGTATCTCTATCATATTGCCATGGCCTACCTAACAACAAAGAACATGCTTGCTTAGGAACCACATCGCAATTAGCATAATCATGATATGAACCAAGTGAAAAATGTATCCTCACAATACGAGTTACCTTCAGCTTACCACAACTATTGAACCATTGGATATAGTAGGGTCTGGAATGTTGTTTCGTGGTTATGCCAAGCTTCTCAACCATGTCCATGCTTGCCAAGTTGTTACAACTTCCCCCATCAATGATCACTCGACATGAACAGTTGTTGATGACAAATTTAGTTTGGAATAGATTGTGGCACTGACTTTGTTCAGCTCATTCCATTTGGACACTAAGTACACGTTGCACAATGATACTCAAATACTTATCTGCTGCTTCAGCACCATATTGCTCTTCTTCTTCCCCATTATCTTGATGGTTACCTATAGGATCAGCTGCAAGCATGGCATATTCTTCCTCAATATCACTAGCTGAAGTGTACTCACCGTGGTCTTTGATTAGAAGAGCTCGCTTGCTAGGACAGTCCCGCATCATGTGCCCGAAACCCTTGCAGCGATGGCATTGTGTATCTCGTGATCTTCCTGACGAGTTAACTGAAGAAGCACTTGAAGCAGGGGCTGGTGCTAGGCTCATGTTTGCCTCAGGTGCATGTATAGGTGTAGTAGAAAATAGTAGGTTGTGCACGATTGTTGGGAAAACTTGGTGCAGGTGTGCGGTTGGAAGAGACTGCAGCAGTCCTTGCTTGCCTTTGATTTGACCATCCTGTAGAAAGAACCCCAGAAGGGCCCCTATTCCTTTGCCTATCCTGCACTTCTCTTTCAGCTTTATAAGCAAGATGAAACAAACGATTGATAGAATTATATTCTTTATAATCGAGTATAGTCTGAATTTCCTTGTTAAGCCCCTGAAAAATCTAGCCATCTTAGCTTCTGGTGTTTCTTGTAACCCACAACGTAGCATACCAATTGCAATTTGCAATTCCTGATAATAATCTTCTACAGTGTTTTTGCCTTGTTTCAAGCATTGTAGTTTATTTAATAAATCACAAGAGTAATATGATGGTACAAAATGGGCTCTCATAACTCTCTTCATACCCTCCCAAGTAGTAGGCACATTATTAGTTGTGCGACAGTATTCTTGCCACCAAATGGATGCAAAATCAGTAAACTCACTAGTGGCAGCCCTAATTCTTTTATCATCAGGAATATCATAACAATCAAATTTTTGTCCTATGGCTAATTCCCAGGTTAGATATGCATCAGGATCATATTTACCAGCAAAAGGAGGTACTGAAAATTTTATTTTTAGTAGAGGATCATCACGGTCTCGTACCTCTCGTGGTGGTTGCCATCTCATACCTTGTTGGTGTCGGCGGTGGCGTCGTTGTTCATGGTCACTACTTGTATTGACCACATCATCTAGTTCAGTATCTGCAGCGTAGTCATCAGCACCAACAGTAGCACGAGATGTTGTGGCAGAAGATAAGCTTGCTTGTTCAAGCTTCACTATGTGAGCGTCAAGGGCTGCAATGGTGTTGTTGTTGTTGTTGTTGTTCATGGCCTCTCTGGTCTCATTCACCACTGCTGTGATATTCAGTGTACGATCATTCAACAAACGTGCCAAGTAATCCCTGGTTGCTTGTCTCTTTGGTGTGAGGGGTTCTTCCTCAACTTGTTCACCTGCCATTGTTAGCAGAAAACAGCAAACAATACAACAAGATTATATGTGCCTACCACCTACTAGGATGTGGAAAGTGGAAACTCAAAAGCACTCACACTCAAACTCTTACCAAGCACTTACAGGCTCTTACCAAAATCAGCAGGTGGTGCCACTGGCATCTGGGTTAGCCTCCAACGATCTTTAGGGTTGAGTTCAGCAAGTGCAAGTTTATGTTACCTGAATGGCCAGTAGAGGGTGTAGCTAGGGCTGGTTTACTTATGTAGCAAGGATTAGACAAAATCAAATCAGTAGATACTAAGTTGAAAATCTGCTCAAAGTCCTAGTCAATATTGCTGGCCCTAGTGAAAAAGAAAAACTGGCTAACAAGCTTAGAAGGCAAAGGATGGAAAAGAGCTGCAAGCCTGCAACAAGGCTACCACTTTTGTTTTTTCTCTCTCTCTCTATCTTTTTTTCAGAAGAACTGCAGCTCAAACACAGGCTATAACTAACTCAGTTTTAAAGTAGAACAGCAAAAACAAGTGCACACTTGCTGTTATTCAAATAGTCTAACACTAGAACAATCCAGACAGAATATGACTCCTCTTTTTTCTTCCTTCCTTCTTTCTTTCTTTCTTTCTTTCTTTCTTTTTCAAGATAGATCCCAACTAGAAGCTTGAAGAAAGAACTATGACCAGCAATGTCGGAGTTCTAGTCCGGCAGTCCACCCGGGGGTACCCAGATGGTTGATTTGTAGGCAAAGGGAGATCGCCAGACCAGGGAGCTCGAGGTAACACTGGGACACAGGGATTATACAGGTTTGGGCTACCCGGAGGTATAATACCCTACGTCCTGTGCTCGGGGGTCTTGTATTAATCTGCTCGGCGAGTTCCAGAGAACAGCGGCGAGCTCTTGGTTACAATGGGGGATTTGGTAGCCAGGAATCGAATGAATAAAGGGGTCGACCTAGGCCGCCTTATATAGGCTAATGGCCTAGGGTTTACAAGTCGGTTATCTCTAATTATGGTCCGGCTCAAATCAGAAAACTAATCCAAGTCGGTTACAATATAATCTCCGTGATCTCAGGGCGGGATCTGGACGAATCGCCGAATGCCTTGCGGGCTAAGTCTTCTCCAATCTTATCCATCAAGTCGGGGATCCTCGTGGGCCGGCCTGGGGTCGACCCACATCCTTGTCAGACATGGGCCCAGGCCGACTACATATCCGGTCGGTAGTGGGCCCAGGGGTACCCATATCCCACAAGTCCCCGAGCAACGTGCAGGCGCGTGTCGGACTGTCGATGAAGAAACGAAGCCTGCCAGGTTGGCTGAAGCATCTTGGTCGGCAGGCCGACACAAGGGTGGGCGGTGCTCAAAAAGGAAAACCGCAGGGCATCCGGGGATGACCCTGGACAGACCCGGGGGCGGAGCCCCGAGTGGCGTAGCGCCGAGTCGTGGCCGAGTCAGGTACCGAGGAGCTGCACCACTTGAAAAAAGTGACACATCCTGATGGGGCATATGGAGTAGTCCCTGAGCATTGGGCCAACTAGAAAAGTTGGGCTAATGGTCAAGAAAAGGATCTCCATGCTTCGGGGCAGTCAGGCCGCCCAAAGGACAATCTTGCCAGACGAGTCATGACAAGAACAGTGTTCTCGTGAATGCACAGAGCACTCCCGTGGTCGAATGAAGCCGAAGGCGATAAGGGCGGACTGAGCACCTCGAAGAGAGGAGCTGCTGCGTGGCACAGAGCTCACGCGCTGAACAATGCAACCAGGGTCACATGTTATCGTTTAGCTCGGAGCTATAAATATACACCAAGGCCCTGAGCCTTGCAGTCATTAGAAGAGAGGCATAGCAACCACCTAGCTTGAAGAATGTTGGGGACTTCCACCTGGATTCATCCTCCAGGGATGAATCATGGGGACTTGATAGCCTGGTGCTAGAAGAGTGCTTGCGAAGATCCTGAGGTGTTGATTAGCGTCTGAGTGCTGTCCCATTCACCCCTGCATTCCCATGTGACGAGGGCCATGTGGGGTGAAATGCTTTGTAGAGCAAGGGATACCCGGAGGCATTCGCTAACAGCCCTCTATTGGTGCTGTCCCATCGACGGCTGCAGTGGTGCTACAAGAGAGCTTGCGAGGAGCTCATGTGGGCCAAGCTTGCTACGGATGCAGCACTGGGTGCAGGGACGAGTGCCCCAGGCCGTCATCTTGACGGTTGATGTGTTTGATTCTTGTAACTGGCCCTTTGACCGGCTCCCTTTGTAATTTGTAATCCTTGTATTGAATCTTTTCTCCTTTTCGTTTCTTATAAACGCAATATCTGTGTCCCTGGACCTGGAGGTCAAGAGAGGCGTCGTAGGTTCGCATAATAGTAACAAGTCACGGAGTCTTCTTGGTCGAAGTGCCGAGTCCTGAAACCCGTTGACCAGAGTCAAGAGCACCGAGTCCCGAGAGTTGGGGCTGGCCCAGTCCGGAGACCCGTTGACCGGAGTCAAGAGCGCCGAGTCCCCGAGGTCGGGGCTGGCCGAGTCCAGGGACCCGTTGACCGGAGTCAAGAGCGCCGAGTCCCAAGAGTCAGGGCTGGCCGAGTCCGGAGACCCGTTGACCGGAGTCAAGAGCGCCGAGTCCCCGAGAGTCGGGGCTGGCCGAGTCCGGAGACCCGTTGACCGAAGTCAAGAGCGCCGAGTCCCCGAGGTCGGGGCTGGCCGAGTCCGGAGACCCGTTGACCGGAGTCAAGAGCGCCGAGTCCCCGAGAGTCGGGGCTGGCCGAGTCCGGAGACCCGTTGACCGGAGTCAAGAGCGCCGAGTCCCCGAGAGTCGGGGCTGGCCGAGTCCGGAGACCCGTTGACCGGAGTCAAGAGCGCCGAGTCCCCGAGGGTCGGGGCTGGCCGAGTCCTGTGGCAAAAGAGCCATTGGCACGCAGAGAGCCGTTGGCCCGCAGTTAACGGAACTCCCGCGGATTCCGTCCGTTTATTACGGCGCCGTTAGGGTAATTCGGATCGGCGGAAGGGGATAAATCGGATCTGTTCACCGGTGGCTTTTACCACAGTTACTTTTCCAAATCGAGAGGCATCCCGCGCCTCCATCACCGCTTAGTGCCGCCATAGGAGCGATTCGCTCGCCGCCCGTTCGCCGCCACCGAAGTTCTAGCGCCGTCGCCGCCGCTACTTGTCTACATCGTGCTTGAGCACCTCGGTGGAGATGGCGGACTCGAGGGAGACGCTGAGGACGCCGGCATCGGGGGAGGAGGTGCCCCCGGCGACAGAGATGGTGGACGCGGGCGTTTCCGCGGGCCTCGGAGAAGGTGACGCGGAGAAGAAGGTGACGCCCTCTGTTGGCCAGGCTGGGGCCGCGGGGGATGCCGCTGCCCACGAGGGCGGCGATGCTGATGCGCCGGTGACTGCCCACGGGGCAGACGCCAAAGGGCAGGGAGTGGCCTCGTCGGAGGAGGTCCCGGAGCTGACGTCTGTGCCTGGAGGAGTGCCGCCCCAAGAGCCGGCCTGGGGTCAATCCTCCGTCATCGAGGAGAGGCTCCAGGATATGGTTCGCCGCGGCGTGCTCGGGCCGCGGGAAATCCTGTAGTGGCGGCCCGCCGGCGATGATGCCCGGCCGTGGGAGCGCTCGGAGACAGAGATGGCCATCTTCGCGCCGTTCTTCGAGTGGGGGTTTGGATTGCCCACAGAGATTTCTTCCGGGGGCTTCTTCACTTTTATGGAGTCGAGATGAGTCATTTGAACCCCACCTCCATTTTATCGATCTCCATCTTTATCCATTTGTGTGAAGCTTTTCTTGGGATCCCGCCACATTTCCCGTTGTGGCGGCGTTTGTATCGGATGAAGATCATCGGGGAAGGTTCCAGGAAGGGTCCAGCTAGGATCACCGGAGGGGCTGGGTTCTCGTTGAGGGTCGGTATGTCTAGGAGGTATTTTGTCCTAGACATGAACGATTCCAACAAAAACTGGAGGCAAGAGTGGTTCTATGTCGCGAACCATCCCCCTGCTCTAACTGCCCGGACTGGCCACCGGCCAGTGAGGAAGGATTGCTGGGAATCACAGCCGGAGGCCGAGGAGCTGCTGAAGTTGATCGCTGAGCTGAAGGAGCGGAACTTGACCGCGGTGGCTGTAATGATCTCCTTCGTCCGGCGACTGACACAGCCTATCAAGGACCGAGTTCATCCCGGGTACGAATTTTCGGGGGGCAATGATCCGACCCGGGAACAGGCCCGGACGGTGTCTATCCCGGAGACTTGCGAAAGGATCTCCGGCTTCATGCGCGGCAGGATCTATAATGAGGGCACACCGATGCCTTTTTCATTGCATAACCCCCCTGCGGTTAGTTTTCTTACTTCTTTGCGAGCTGTGTATCTGATTGCTGAACTGTTGGATGTCTGACAAACTGCACCATTGCTGGCGCCGTGCCTTTGTCTTGCAGGACCGAGCAACAAAGTACTTCAGCCCGGCACCCCTGCCCGAGGGCAATGTCCGGGTGGAGAAGCTCATGACGGTGGAGGAGGCATCCCGGGCATCTCGAGTCGTGGACGAGGGACAAGCCGCCTGGGAGGTGGCCGACCTCATCTCGGCTCCCCGGGATGGGGCGGGGGACGACCCGGTGGCCCAGGTGCTTGGCGGACTGGGGCGGCAATTGCGTCAGGCTGTACGCAAGCTGACGCCATCCCAGAGGGCGGCTCGGGAAGGGTCCCCCAAACCGGCTCCGCAGCTGGGGCATGCCGCGCGGGCCGAGGCCGAGGCGCGGAGGAAGAGGAAGGCGGCAAGTGACGCGGGAGGTGGCACCGATGGGTCTCCCTCTGGGCTTGAGTCGGAGCAACCCACGCAGGAGACTGCAAGGGGCCACGGGGGCCCGTTCGCCCAACCGGCGTTGCGGCCAGACGCGACCCTGCTACCGAGCCAGACGCCTCCGCAGGTGCTGCGGGGTGTGTAGTTCAAGCGTCCACGCAAGGGCTGGTAAGTTGTCTTAGCAACCCGGTATGTTCTCGATGAGCCTGTCTTGAGTTGTTGGAGTATTGGATGCAGGCCCGGAAGCCGAGTGGAAGCCGGTGGCAAGGCGCCGCCAAGTCGGCCTGCCGTCACGGAGGCGGGGTCAGGGTCCAGCACAGCCTTGGTCGTGCCGGAGCAGGTGCCGGTCAGCCTGTCAGGGCCGCCACTCCCACCGAGTCCTCCGCGCGTCGCAGGGACGGGCGACCCGGTGGAGAATCTGCAGGCCGAGATGTCCGAGGTCGCCCTCGAAGAGGAGGAGGCGGGGCAGTCTGCAGAGGCGGAGCGGCCGAGCCGCCCCATGCCGGCGCTCGAAGATGATGATGACCAGTTGCTAGGGGAGCAGCTGGATGCTGGCGTTGGCGCTGTTGTGACGCCAGTTATTGAAGCCGGCTCGGCCGGGCTCGGGGACGGGGCGAGCTCATCTGTACTGACGCCGGAGCATGGTTTGGAACTGGACATCGCCGACCACGAAAGCGAGCTCCAGAAGCTGCAGAACGTGGCTGGCGTACTGAACCGCGTGGTCCAGGTATTCTCGTGTCACGGTGTTGAATTCGTAAGCTCTGTAGTGGCTGATCACTTGTTTTCTTTGTTAAACAGGGCTTCACAGCTCGATCTGTGAAGGATCTTCGCGTCAAACAACAGGCCTTGGAGGACCGCCGGGCCTTGGCTCAAATCCACACGGAGCGGGTCCGTGAAGCTGAAGCCGCCAAGGAGTACTAGATGCAGAGGGAGCGGGAGCTCGCCGACCTGCAAAAGACCAACGAGGACCTCATGAAAGACATGAGTGTTCTCACCGAGGGTGAGTTCTTTGTGCTTTTGCTTGCTGATGTATCTCTACGGGCGGCCTATGCTTATGGGGGTTTCTTTGTAGTGGCGAGGAAGAGGGAAGCTGCCCTTCAAGGGAAGGTCGACGAGCTGGCCGGGGCCAGAAAAAATCTTGAGGACGAGCTGGCCAAGGCCAAGCATAAGCTCGAGGAGGAGGTGCGGGGGCTGAAAGCAGCCAATCTTCGCCTGGCGACCGAATCCGAGCACCTGAAGGAAGCCAATCAGGTCCTGAAGGATGCACATGACCGAGGGTGAGTTTCCCTTGCCGAGTCTTCTGGAGTTTTTAGGAAGTCGAAGTGCTTATGTGCATTCCTTTGCAGGGCTTCGGACGGAGCTGATGGAGCTGAAGCAGGCGGCCGAGTTCAACGCCAATTCGTTGGTGCCCGCCGAGTCAGGCCCGGCGACGTTGACGTTGGTGGAACGGCTCAGGGCCGGTCCGAACCGCGCCGCCCAGTTGATGCAGCAGACTGCCATTGGCTTCAGGAGCCGATACTGGCTCTGTTCAGAATTCACTTCCCGACGCTGGAGCTGGCCCCGATCGCCGATGGTATACCCGAGGAGCTTGCCGATGAAGAGTTCGATGGGTTAGTCGACGAATGTACCCCTCTGGCCGAGGCTGTGGCAATAGAACTGGGCCTGTAAAAACAATTATAGATGTAAACTCTGTGATATTCGGATATGTATAAAATTCCAGGTTTATTTGAGGCATTGATGTGCATTGGTGTTTTGTTGGACCCTTTTCCCTGCCGAGTAGTACTTTGCGTCACCTGACTGGCCACTGCCTTGTGCCATTTAAGCACCCTTTTTGACCTGCTGACCACTGCTCACGGAGAGGATGACTTACCCTGCTACACTGCTCAGCGGGGAGGCTTATGTGTAGGGGGCGCGCAGGTTGAGCGCGGAACTCAGGGTTTCACAGTTGGGGACTCGGACTAGCCGGGTTAGCTCAGTAGTCGCCGGGGGGAACATAGGGTTGGGCAAGGACTTGAAAGTCGGAGTAAGCGGGTACTCCCCCAGGTATCGTGATGAAGGAAACATAGTCTGGGTCGGGCCCAGTCCCCGAGCATCAGCATGGTTGCCGGGTAAGGAGTTGATAACAAGCCATAAAGTGAGGCAAAGATACTTTCATTGATATAAGACAAAGGATACATAGCTTTGTTAAATTCTACGGGTAGAACTTGACGAGGTGCTCGATGTTCCACACGTTCGGGACGGGGTCGCCTTAGCCCACTGGAGGCTATATGTTCCTGTCGAAACAACTTCTTTGACGATGAAGGGGCCCTCCCAGGGGGTCGATTGCATGTGCTTGTCTTTGGTGGACATGACTCGGCGCAGGGCCAAGTCGCCAACGTTGAGGGAGAGTTCCCGGACATTTTGGTCGTGGTAGCGCCGTATCTGCTGCTCGTGTCTTGCGTGCCTGACCAGTGCAGCGAGTCGATGTTCTTCTAGGCAATCAATGTCGACCTGGCGGCCGATTTCTGCTTCACCTTCCTCGTAGTGCTGGATGCGCGGAGCACCATGGGCGATGTCAGCTGGGAGGACGGCTTCGGAGCCGTACACTAGGAAGAAGGGAGTATATCCCGTTGCTCTGTTCTTTTGGGTGCGTAGGCCCCACATGACATGAGGTACCTCTTTGGCCCACCGGCCAGGGTGCTTATTGAGTTCGTCATACATGGCTTTCTTGAGCGAGTCCTGGACCATGCCATTAGCCCGCTCAACCTGGCCATTGCACCTGGGGTGCGCCGTGGAGGAGTAGTAGACGTCGATGCAATTGTCCTGGCAGAAGTCCCAGAACTCGTGACCTGTGAACTCGGAGCCGAGGTCAGTCACGATGCGGTTTGGGACCCCAAACCGGTGGGTTAGCTCTTGGATGAACTTGGCTGCTGTGGCCGACTTGGTGTCGGTCACAACCTTATATTCAATCCATTTGGTGAACTTATCAACCGCCACCAAGATGTGCTTGAATCCGAGCGGAGCGGTTTTGAAGGGCCCGACGTTGTCGAGTCCCCATATGGCAAATGGCCAAGATGGGGGGATGGTCCTTAGCGCCTGAGCCGGCAGGTGCTTTTGTTTCTGGAAGAACTGGCAGCCGGTGCAGCAGCGCACCAACTCTCTTGCGTCGGATAGGGCCGTTGGCCAGTAGAACCCTGCCCTGTAAGCCTTGCCGACTAGGGTGCCGGCTGCCGCGTGGTTGCTGCAAGTGCCCGAGTGGATATCTTGCAGGAGGGTGATACCTTCATCGCGGAGGACACATTTCATGAGTATGCCTGTGGAGGCGGCCTTTCTGTACAGGGTGTCGCCGATAATGACGTAATTTGTCGCTCGCCGAGTTAACTTCTCGATTTCTTCCTTCGTATCCGGCGACCAGTTCTCTGTGAGGAAAGCGATAAAGGGGGCGCGCCAGTCTGCTTCCACCACGAGAACTTCATTAGTCGGCGGGCCATTCGGGGGTGGCTCCGAGTCGGGCATGGGGCTACCGTCCTCAAGCATCTTGATGGACGGGGCGCGTAGGTCTTGGACGAAGACGCCGACTGGCACTTGGGCTCTGGTGGATCCTAGCTTGGATAGAACATCAGCGGCGACATTGTCTTCCCGGAGGACATGGTGGAACTCGAGCCCATAGAAGTGGGCTTCGAGTTTGCGTACCTCTGTGCAGTACGCGCCCATGGTTTCCTTGGTCGCGTCCCAATTCTTGTTGACTTGTTCGACGATAAGCTTGGAGTCGCCATAGCACATTAGCCGCTTGATGCCTAGTGACACCGCGATCTGGAGACCGTGGATAAGGGCCTCGTACTCGGCCCCGTTGTTGGTGGCCTGGTAGTGTATCTGAAGAACGTATTTCAGGTGCTGCCCCTCCGGGGAGATGAACAACACTCCTGCGCCGGCTCCCTCAAGGTTGAGGGCGCTATCAAAGTACATCTTCCAGTGCGTCGGTCGTTCCGTGGGGGTCGGCGTCTGGGTTTCCGTCCATTCGGCCACGAAGTCGGCCAATATTTGGGACTTGATGGCCTCCTGTGGCTCGAAGTTTATGGTGTGCTCGCCGAGTTCAACGGACCACTTGACTATGCGGCCGTTGGCATCCCTGTTGTGGAGGATGGCTCCGAGGGGAAAATTCGAGATGACTCGAATGACGTGTGCCTGGAAATAGTGACATAGCTTCCTGGCAGTGATCAGGAGCGCGTAGAGCAGCTTCTGAGGATGGGGGTAGCGGACCTTGGACTCGCTGAGTACTTCGCTGACGAAATATACAGGGCGCTGGACCCTGTATGGGTGGCCTTCTTCTGGCCGCTCGACGACCAGGGCCGTGCTGACCACATGAGTGGTAGCCGAGATGTATAGCAAGAGCTCTTCCCCGGGGGTCGGACCCATGAGTACCGGGGGTGTAACTAGGAACTCCTTGAGGTCGGCCAGGGCCTTGCTTGCCTCAGGGGTCCATTCGAACTTGTCCGCCTTCTTGAGGATCTTGAAGAACGGAAGTCCCTTCTCGTCGAGCTTGCTGATGAACCAGCTCAGGGCTGCCATCATCCCAGTGAGCTTCATGATGTCTTTCTTGCACGTTGGTTCCTTGAGGTTGCGTATGGCGTCCAGCTTGATTGGGTTTGCCTCAATGCCGCGTTGGCTGACCAGGAAGCCCAGGAGCTTTCCTGACGGCACCCCGAATACGCACTTCGTGGGGTTAAGCTTCCTTCTGAAGCGGCTCAAGTTGTTGAAGGTTTCCTGGAGGTCGGCGATTAGGGAGTCGGCGTCGTACGTCTTGACAATGACGTCATCCACGTAAGCCTCCACGTCGCAGCCGATCTGGCTCTGCAAGCAACCTTGGATGGCCTTCTGGTACGTGGTACCGGCGTTCTTCAGCCCAAACGTCATCGTCTTGTAGCAATAGATGCCGTGCGGGGTGATAAACGCTGTCTTGTCCTGGTCGGACGTCTTCAGGGCTATCTGGTGATAACCCGAGTAGCAGTCGAGAAAGCACAGGAGCACGCAGCCGGACGTAGAGTCTACGACTTGATCAATTCGCGGGAGAGGGAAGGGGTCTTTAGGGCAGTAGCGGTTGAGATCCGTGTTATCAATGCACATTCTCCATTCACCGGATTGCTTCTTTACAAGTACAGGATTTGCAAGCCATTCAGGGTGTTTGCATTCTCTAATGAAACCAGCAGCTAGGAGCTTATTCAGTTCTACCCTAATGGCCTCCTTGCGATCTTGAGCGAATCGGTGCAGCTTCTGTTTGGCAGACTTTGCGTTTTTGCTCAATTCCAAGGAGTGCTCAGCCTTCTCCCTCGGAACACCCGGCATGTCTGATGGCTTCCATGCGAAGATGTCCCAGTTGTCCCGAAGGAAGGAGGTGAGCGCGTCTTCCTATTTAGGAGTGAGCCCTGGCCCTATGAGTTGGATGGGTCGTCGAGCCCCAAGCTTATCGCTTTGGGGGCGTCTGCAGGTGCCAGCGCCGTGGGCTGCTGCTTCTGCTCCGGGAGTGCAGGCTCTCCGGTGGCTGCCTTAGAGCTTCTTCTGCCAGCAGGGTAGCGTTGCCGAGTTGATGAGACAACTCGGCTATCTTGATGGCCTCCCCGTCGCACTCGAAGGAAGTCTTGATGTCTCCACGGATAGAGAGGATGCCGTTGGGCGCCGGCATCTTCAGAACCAGGTAGGTGTGGTTCGGAATCACCATGAACCGGGCCAACATGGGCCTACCAAAGATGGCGTGGTAGGAACTCTTGAAGTCGGCTACCTCGAAGTACAGGAACTCTGTGCGGTAGTTGCCGGCAGTGCCAAACGCGACTGGTAAGGCGACTCTTCCTATCGGGTAGGAAGCTTTGCCTGGCACAATGCCAAAGAACGGATCTTTGGCGCTCAGGAGCCTGCTGTAGTCGAACCCCATGCTGTTAGGGCGCTCCCGCCGTCAATCAGGACCTTGGAGAGGAGGACCCTGTCCACGACGGGGGCGACGACGAGTGGGTAGGATCCTGGCTCGGGGAGATGGACCCAGTGGTCAGCGCGGCTGAAGGCGATGGGCATCTCTGACCACTGGAGGTATTTTACCGGCTTGGTGGAAACCAACTTCACTTCCCGCTTGTGGAGCTTTCCCTTGCGCCGATCTGGGAAGGCGCCGGGCCCCCCAATGATGACGTTGACCTGGCGTTCCGCATGCTGGAATTCGCCGTTGGCGTCGCGGCTGGGCGCCTCCGGCGGTGGTGGCAATCGGCGTTCCTCGTCATGGTGGCGTTGATCATCCCGGCGAGCCGGAGCATCGCGGTCGCGCTCGCCACGGCGGTAGTCGTCGCGGCGGTCGCGGTCTTCTCTGCGGCGATAGTCGTCCCGCCGGTCGGTGTTGTAGCCATCACGGCGGTAGTTGTTGTAACGACCACCGTTGTTGTTGTAGCGCTGCTTCTTGGTTGGTGGCAGGGCGCCGAGTTCTTTGAGTAGCGCATGACAATCACGGAGATTGTGTTTCGCGTCCTTGTGGAAGGGGCACTGATAATTCAGCGTATCGTGAAACTCTTCGGCCAGGAACCTGGGTTCCGATCGGCCTTCTTCTTCTGCTAGGGCTACAAGGGGCTCGGGGCCTGCCTTGCGCCCATGTAACGGCTCGTGGCGCTTCGAGCTTTCAACCCAGTCATCATCTTCCGTGCGCTTCTGTTTGTTCTTGAACTGGGCCTGCTCAGCTTGATCGGCCTGAACTTCCAGGTTGACCACCTCCATCAGGTCAGAGACCGTGACAAGGTTGGTTTTGAACAGCGTGCGGAATAGCTGATTGTCGATAAGACCGCGCTGGAATGCATCAATGACATCCCAGTCCTCGACCTTGGCGATCTTGTTCCGGTTGTCGAAAAAATGGTCGGAGTAGTCTCGGAGACTCTCACCCTTCTTTTGCTTGATGTTGTCCAGATCGAATCTGGTGCCTGGCCGAGTATAGCTCGTCTGGTAATTCTTGGTGAAAGCATGGCAGAGGTCTGCTCAACTGTCGATGGTGTTCCGGGGAACACCCTCAAGCCATAAGAGCGCTTCCTTGCCCAGCATCACGGGGAAGTAAGCGGCGACTTGGTCGTTGGTCCCGTGGGCGGCTTTGACCGCTGTGTGGTACGTCTTGAGCCAAAGCTTGGGGTCGGATCGACCGTCAAACTTCTCCACGAGTGCTGGCTTGAAGGACTCGGGCCAACGGATGGCGCGGAGTCGGGCGGAGAAGGCGGCGAAGCCGTCAAAGTCGTCCTCATCGTCGTTGTAGTAGTCGCGGCGGGGAGGTCGGATCTGGTCGGCGCGGGGCCGAGGATCACCGCGCCCATGGCGGCGGTCGTCCCACGGGGGGCCGTATCTTGCGTCGTACTGTTCACGCTTCATGAGCTCGTGAACAACGCGGCGCTCGTTCTCCTCTGCCGAGTCGTCACCTGCCTCGCCAACCTGCTGGCGGTCGGGTCGGCCGTAGTCTCGGTGGTACCGCTCGCGACGCTCGAGCTCGGCCGCGTCGCGTTCTCGGTGTCGAGCATCGAGGTCGGCGCGGATGTCGCGGGCGTAGTCCCTCAGGCGATCGCGGAGATCGTCAGGTTGTTGATGTCGTTGGCGCCTATCGCGACGCTCTTGGTAGCGTTCACGGCACTGGTCCGCGTTGCGCGGGTTACGCCGTTCCTCTTCTTCATCTTCATGGTGGTTCTGGGCCACCTCTTCTTCGACGACGGGTAGTGGGGGGTTCCTCTGGGGAGGATGATCCCGATCCGATCTGCTATGAGCAGAGCGGCGACTTGCAGAACGAGTCGAGTTTGATCGCCCAGACCGGGATCTGGCGCGATACGATCGCTCAATCTGCTCCTGTGCTGCCTCCAACTGAGCTCGGGCCCTCTGCACCTCTGGGGTGTCAGGCATGTGACCCAGTTCGGCGAAAGCGGCGGCAACATTGGCCTGAGCCGTGCGGAACGGTACCCGGGCGAATGCGCCATCGAGGTTCTGGGGCGCGACTCCGTGAGGACCCCGAGGTGGGGGTTGCCGTCGTGGTGGAGCCCCAGGCGGGATCTCTCCAGCTGGTACAGTGGCTGCAGGTGCACCGGCGGCAGCGGCGGCTGCGGGATCACCGGGAGCTGCAGCAGGTGCGATGTTTCCGGCCGCTGCCGGGGGCAGGCCGGCTTCTTCGGCGCGCCGTCGGGCTCGGCCATGGTTTCGCTCTTGTCGGCGATCCCTGGCCAAGTCGGTTTCTCCATCCCGAGTTACGGAATCCTCGAAAACGAAGACTTCACGCCCCGAAGGCGTGGTGTAGCTTGAGTCGTTGCTCGAGTCGGCCGGGGCCGGCAAGAGCACGCTGGTAGCGACCTGGAACTCGCTGCAATCCGGAGACTGGGCGGGCTGGGGTGGGATCTCAGATCGGATCTGAGACATGTCTTCTCGGACCTGGGCCGAGTAGATCGATGAGGCGTTGCGAAACCCTAGCGGGAGCGCTTTGCGGGGTCGGCACAGGGCCTCCTCCGACATGGAGATGCACTCGGCGATTGTGTCCTGGACACGATCCAACCCGGCGAGAAGCTCATCCGGGGGAGGGATTCTTCGGCGAGTGGCCAGGCCCGAAGCCTGGTCGTTGATGGAGATTGCATCGAGCCGCTGCTGGAGCGGAGCGATGATTGATGAGGAGATCGGCGACGAAGTCAGCGCGGAGCTGGTCGGCGTGGGAACGTCAGGCGTCATGGTGGAGTCGGAGGCGGCGGTGGTGGCGGAGTGAATCTCAGCGAAAAAACTGATACCCTCCAGATGCGTAGCGTAGTTCTTGATGGAGTCAGGGAAGATGACGGAGCGACGATCTGCCATCGAGCTAGCTTTATTGCCCGGCGATCACTCCTACCTGGCGCGCCAACTGTCGGAGTTCTAGTCCGGCAGTCCACCCGGGGGTACCCAGATGGTTGATTTGTAGGCAAAGGGAGATCGCTAGACCAGGGAGCTTGAGGTAACACAGGGACACAGGGATTATACAGGTTCGGGCTACCCTGAGGTATAATACCCTACGTCCTGTGCTCGGGGGTCTTGTATTAATCTGCTCGGCGAGTTCCAGAGAACAGCGGCGAGCTCTTGGTTACAATAGGGGATATGGTAGCCAGGAATCGAATGAATAAAGGGGTCGACCTAGGCCGCCTTATATAGGCTAACGGCCTAGGGTTTACAAGTCGGTTATCTCTAATTATGGTCCGGCTCAAATCAGGAAACTAATCCAAGTCGGTTACAATATAATCTCCGTGATCTCAGGGCGGGATCTGGACGAATCGCCGAATGCCTTGCGGGCTAAGTCTTCTCCAATCTTATCCATCAAGTCGGGGATCCTCGTGGGCCGGCCTGGGGTCGGCCCACATCCTTGTCAGACGTGGGCCCAGGCCGACTACATATCCGGTCGGTAGTGGGCCCAGGGGTACCCATATCCCACAAGCAACTTAACAAATGACAATGCAACCCAGAGATTCAACAAAGCATAAACTAAAAAGAGATTGCAAATTAGGCTCAAACTGGTTTGGATATAGTGTAGCAAACTCTCTGTTCCTTTTTTTTGGCTTTTTCTGGATTATAGGTAAAAGAACACTACAAGTATTAAAAACTCAGTCTCACCGATTAACCTTAGCTCTGGTCCCAATTGATGTCTCACTTTATGTCCCAACCTTTCGGTGAGATGGATGCCTTCCAATTGTGGGGGTGACTCTCATGATCCAGGCTACTGACTAAGAGATTCCAATAGCCTAGCAACCGTTGTACCAACCCTTTAGATGTTATCAGCCTAGCCAGAGCCAAACTGACCTGACCACTAGGGTCTGTTCCTGCAAGAAATGGAAGAAAACCAGCAAGAACAAGGTGCAAGCAATCTGAAATTGCAAATATGTAGTGAAAGATTAAAATGGGGCTTTGAGTAGAGGTTGATCTGTTGGTCTAACCGACACAAGAGATAACACAAGCAGTAGTTTCCAAAGGAACTGAACTGAATAAAACAAAACCCGAGTCTTACATATGGAGAGACCCCTCCTATTTATAGGATACAAGCTCTAGGACAACTCAAGTTGAGGTTGTCATGACAACTCATGACAACTCAAGTTAAGAGTTGTTTACAACTCAACATATGTTCTAGATTGAACTTGATAACTCTTTTCTTCATGGTCAAGAAAAGAGAGCAAATTCAATTTGACTTCATACTACATATTATACAAAATATGATGACCTAGGTGCTGATGTCATTGTCCATGTTGACATATGGGATGACCTCAGGCTAACATAATATCTTGATCTTCAACACCAAGGTTCCTGATTAGGAGCACATTGCGATTTCTTCTTGTGTAAAATTTGTGAATTGCTGGCCTAGTTTCAAGTGGTGGAATGGATGGTAATATAGCTGTAGGTGGTGTGGTTATATCTGTGGAAGTGATGTCCTCATCACAGTGCAAGGACACCAGAGCCAGTATACCAAAATCTCAATCCCACCACGGCCACCCGCACATAGTGGCACCTGCTGCCGCCTGTCTTCCACATGATCTAACTATGTAAGTGAGCTTGTTGTCGGCCCTAGATGCTCAAGCGCTCATGTGTTAGATCAATGCATTTCTTAGGAACGCCTTGCCATGCCGTCGCCATGCCCGCCATCGAGGTCAGTTCACCATAGTGCCACGCGAGCTAGTGCTCACAGGCCACATTGTCTCGCCTCTGTGGTTGACCACCCAACGCTGCATCCCTGTCAACGACCCAACGCTGCATTCGAGCTGACGACCCGACACCATGGCCCCGTCGCGATGACTCGACCGTGGCCAATGGATCTGGGTGCGCTCCCGCCCTTGGCACTGATGTTGAAGGAGCAAGAGGTGACTGGCATGTGGACATGAGCGCCAGGCCACCAGCTGGTGGATCCTCGCTGGCCTTGCATATTATTGCCTCCATATTCCCCAGTGCGCTGGATCCTGGAGGCCGGCGTGGTCAACCGTCGAGAGAAAGGTTGTGGGTGACGGAGAAATGAAATGGAAGGGATGAGCCAAAACACCGTGGCACACAATCAGCATGCCACCTAGGCATCTAGATGCTGATAAAGGCACTTTGGACCTACAGTGAACAACTTCACAAGTTTAGGGACCTGAATCTGCAGTTTTAGAGTTCATGGACCTAGATGACACATGCATACAAGTTAAAGGACTGCTGATGCATTTTACTCTAATATATTTGTGGCACATGCTTTTCTATTTGATCTGTACTATTTATGGGATAAGGTCAATGTGGAAAGGATCAGTACTTCAGTATGTGGCATAGGTGTAGTTTTTACTCTGAGTTCTCATTGCTTCTTCTATGCACATAGAGGATGAAGTAAACGTTTCAGACTTAGAGGTCCAGGTCTAGCAGATTGGTGGACTAGCTGGATCGTGGAATCATGTAACTCCTGTCGGCAGGATCGTTGCTTGGGGGGTATTTAAATCCGGTGAATTAGTGAAAAGTGGTGAAAAGTTTATGTATTGGGCCACGTGCACAGAGAGAAGAAATGAACTGACACGGTTTTCAAAGTAAAAACTTTATGCAAAGTTGCCAAATTTAAACACGCCCTTGGTTTCTTATTTTTGCGTTTTAGTTCTCTATAAAACTATCAATGAAGTAGTCCAGTTTTCACTGTGAATGCTCCATGAAAAATGTTGATTGATTATGAAGTCGCTGTATAAGCAGATTATGAAGTCGCTGTAAACTTCCTTCTTCTTTTAATAAAATACATGACAATCACGTTCTCTAAAAAATATTAAATCTACAGGGCTCTGTAATATCTTACGTAGCTGCTCATTTGTCCGTTCCGAACAACCTCTAGATTTTAACTTTCTTTTGCATGAAAACGGGAATCATGGATACAGCCACAGGTCATCGTGGGAGCACGCTGCAAAACTTGAGAAAGTGGGTGCTGGGAACAGGAGGCCTCTTGAACTGTATTACTTACGAGGATCAACAATGGCAAGCATATCACTAGGATGCTGAGATCGATCGACAGATGCATAACATTTCCCAAATAACACACCCCAAACCAACAATACTTGTGCCATGTTATTGGGGTAGGAATTTCTTCTGCTACTAAGATTCACTTTTGTTTTTCTGATTATGTTATTTTCATGAGCACCAATGCACCATGCTTCCAATCCAATGAAATCTGTTCTGTCACTGAACTCCAAACCGTGGTTTACGCGTGTGTGTGTGTGCGTTGTGGGGGGTTGGGGGGGGGGTGTTGGGTATTATGTCACTTTTCATTTCTGTGAGAAAATCATGAGAGCAAGATCTGACCAGCTATGTACGTTAGGCACCATGAAAGGACATCTATTTTTTTGCAGGAAAAAAGGACACCTAATTAGTTGTACTGTTATGAGGTGCTATGAAACGTCAAGCACCAAACAACAGTCACATTCTGGACTCTCTACCATACATATCATAGAATTGAAATAAATATCCATCTCTTTTCATAGCTCATGGACATTGAATTGGAGCATGAGTGCAAAAGCAATGTGCCAACCTACCATCTTCCTAGACATTGTTTGAGGCTTATTGAATCACCTGTCAGGCTGTCACCATTGGTAGGTTATTTACTTGTCGTGACTTCTGCCGTCTATCTTATATAAGTGTGTATCCTTATGTGGAGAATGTCCAAGAAGATAAAAGTTACAGAGAGATGAGATAGATGGAAGCAGGGCACAGAGTTTTGCATTATTGGGATCAGGAGGCACCTGTGACAGCATCACCTGTGCTACCGCAACTTACAGGAAAGTCACCAAGATGGCCGAACTTGGCATGTGTGTCCCTGGAGCGGAACGGGACGGCAATCCCTCTCAGGATTTGCTGTTATCTAGCGCCATTGTATGTATCGAAGCACGCTTCTATCCACAACGTGGCGGATGTGTGATCGACTCGACTAGCTTTACGCCTGTACCGAGCTATTACGTGGTGACGCCATGATCAGATGAACCTACATGGTCTCGCTGCCCATACACTTGTTTCTAAATTCCAATGGCGGATCATTTCTCCCCAGCTCTTTAATCTGGACAGCTAAGCTACCACTGATGAAAACCATATTTTTCTTCTCTCTGCCATGTCTTCAGCGACAACCTGAACAGTTAACGGGGTGTCATGTTTCCAGCGAAAAAAAAAAATACTATAGAGGGCTGATAAAAAGAGGATGAAACTTCTTTGCCATTACCATGGAAACACAAACTTATATAAGCTAGGCAGAGGTCATTATAACTTATATGAGTATGTATCCTCATGGCCATTGTCTTGATTCTTGAACGAACATTATTAAAAACTTTTGGTAATTCTTCAGTAGTTTTTTTTTGGGGGACCAAGGCCTTGTAATCTGCATTACTAATATTTTTATATGTAAAAAATCCAGTACTGCAATGGCAGAGAGAAACTACCAATTAGGGCAAGAAGCACGACCCCATGCTTAGGGGGTGTTTAATTCGGCGAAAAGTAGGAAATGTGGTGAAAACTTTTTGCATTGAGAAACGTGTTCTGTGAGAGGAGGCACGGTTGTCAGTGTGAAAAACTTTTTGCAAAAAGTGGAAACTTGGGGGAATTAAACACCCCCCTTATATTAATTTGGAACAGGAGGAGTAGCAGGGTTACAGAGGTTGTAAATGTCCGGCAGTACGTTCCCTCTGCCAGTACTGTAACTCCCCGTTGAGCACCAAACTTGGCATGTTCCTCTAGCCAGCATTGCAGTTGCAGATCGAACAACCTTAAGCTCGCAGGGGTAGTCACAAAAGTTCCCGGGTCCACAGGTCGAGGAACGGGAACGTGGGACCTGATACACTCCTTTTGAGTAATTTTTACAAAAAGGGAATGAAAGTATTCTCTCGGAACAGGACAAGGAACACGGCCCGGTGACTAAGCGCAGGGCACGACGACACGTCTATACTGGAGCCCTCAGATCACCCTGTCACCCTCTCTCGACTCTCAACATACATACAAATAGAAGTTATGTGGGTACCATTTTAAGGCTTTATCGTGCATGAACATGCATGGTACATCGTTTTAATGGAGATCAAATGCAGAAGCAGTGCACCCCACCCACCGGCCTGTAACTAATATCATGACCCTGCCGATGTGTTAAGGCTTGAAGCATGACTTGCTTCTTATAAGAGAGAGACGTTGCCTTGCCCATGTCTTCTCGGTCTCATTGGTAGTGTCTTCTTCCAGCGATCGACGTCCTCGGTTCCTCCTATTTATTATAAGGCCTCTGATCTATTCTCGTGCGTGAATATCTAGCTAAACAAATGAAACATAGAGTAAATCCATAGACAGAGAGAGATAAGAATGGGGAGATGGAGAGGTAGATACGTACTGTGTGCTCGGATTAGTAGGCATCTGGAACTAGCTAGATCACCTTTAGTACCACAAGTACGTGAGGGAGATCATTAAGATGGCGGTAGTTGTTGGGCACGTTTGGAGCAGATCGGACGAGCTCCTTGTGGAATTTGGAGGTGAATTGCAGAGCCACCGAACGCATCGGAGCGCAGGGCCGTCAGAACGTGCAGAGCGGCCGCCGGTGGCGGAGCCAGCATCAGTTCAAGGAGGATGCTAGATGTGTTTTGTTACTTGTACTATTTGAGGGCCACCCTAGAGTGTAGATCCAGTGTCCTCTGACCCGCTCGTACAATCAGTTCGGTGCCCCTTTTCCCGCAGAAAGCAGATCCAGCTTCGTCAACATGGATGACGCCGTCGGTGGTCGTCAGGAGGAGGGGCTCCCCCCTCTGGCGGCCGCGGCTGTGGCCGCTGCTGCCGCAGCGGCAGGTCAAGCTTCCTCCTCGTGCCACCCGGGGACGCCGGGCGCCGGGGGTTCCCTGAGCCCGCTCGCTCCTCCATTCGACCAAGGCTCTGGAACTCCAGATTGGCTCCGTTTCAGCTGCTCCTCGGGCTCGTCGCTGCGGTCCCTCGACTCTCCACCGCTCTCCCCTGTCGTGGAGGCGGAAGCACGTCGTCGCGGGAAGCAGGTCGTCGTCGACACCTCCCCTGCGCCGTCCCCGGCGTGTGGTTCAGCCCCGCGTGGAGGGTTCATGGCCGATGCTCTCCGGTCGTATCAGGTTCCCCCACCCGCTCCTGCTAGGCAGGTCGCCTCGGTGGTTGTCGCCCCGGTCGTCCATGGTGGTCCTCTGCATTCCGCCCCCCCAGGAGGCCACGGAGGGCTGGACCGAGGTCCGTCGCCGGCGCTGGAGACGCCAAACTCCCCCTCCCCGTCAACCTCGGCCGGTCCCGCCGAATCTCGTCGGCAAATGCTTCAACTGCCTCTCCACCGACCATGTCGCGGCCGCTTGCAAGTTTCCCTCTCGCTGTCTACATTGCCTACGGGAGGGGCATCAGGCGTGACACTGCAAGCGTGACCGGTCGCCTGCTCGACGTCATGCTCCTCTTACCCGTACGGCGGGTAGGCAGGCTGCCTGGGTGGCTGCAGCTGCAAGGGTGGCCGGCAGGTCTGTTGCGCGGTCCCCTAGGGACACCTGTTCCGGGCGGTCGCAATCCACTAGGAGATCCCCCTCCCCCTGCCGGCGCGTGCGCCATCCCCGCCTGCTGGGGGAGCCGGCCTCCACCGCCGCCGTCGCCTCCTCCCTCACCGAGGAATCCGTCGCGCCGGCCCTCAAAGGAGCTCTGCATTGTACCAAGGACGCGCCAAATTGACGATGCTGAAGCTGTTTTATCTGAACGCGCCTTGGTTGCTCTCGTTGGAGGCACTCGTCCGTATGTATCACCTGAGCAGATCTCCAGCCTTCTTGTGGATGTGCACGAACTCGCCCCTGGGGCCTTCTCTGTTCACAGATATGCGCCAGAGGATTTTCTAGTTGAATTCTGCGAGGCTACGGATGCTCATCGTATTCTACATGCACCACAACATCCTGCTGCTCCTTTTCATCTTTCCTGAAAAAGATGGCACAGGCAATCCATGGGAAGCCTCGCATCTCTTCGTTTCCGAGTGTTGATCAAGCTCACTGGCATCCCTGGACATGCAAGAAACGTCAACACAGCACAGATAATACTCGGTACTTCCTGTGCACAACTTGTTGAAGCGCCTGCCCACATTGTTGGCAATGATCGAAAGTCCTACTTTGTTGCGGGTTGGTGTATTCACCCGAACCTCATACCAGTTCAAAAGATGCTCTTCATTCCTGAGCCAGAAGAGCCTTATGTTGAGCGCGGCTTGTTTCTAAAATCTCACGAGCTCATGCATACCAAGCAGGATGGGTTGTGGTATTTGGTTGATGTTTTCGTTCGAGAGGTTCAAGACTGGTATGATGACTCCTCAGACGATGGCACGCCGCCGGACAACCACGATAGTTCTGATGAAGACGACTATCCAGGGTTTACGCAACGTAGTCGATCCAATCCCTGGCCGAAGAGATTCAGGTTCGGCTCTGATGGTGACTCTGGAGCCGGTGGTGGGCCTGCTCTAGGTCCAGGATGGGGAGCACCGTTCATATCTGGCGCGGCGCTTCCCATTGGAGGGTCCCTGTCGCTCCCTTGTAAGTTTGGGAAATTGAAGATGTCCGCACCTGGGGGTCCTGTCCCAACGGTGGCGACAGGAGGTGATTCACAGGCGTGCGCCACAGTACCTTGGACGGAGCCCAGCATGGGTGTTCTAAGGAGCACCTCTGAGGAGTCGATGATGGACCCCATGATGGTGGAATGCATGCAATGGCTATCTGGTCCGCGTGTGTTGGATGTTGCTGCACCCTCCCCCCAACAAAGCACAGAGAAGCAGGCCAACTCCCAGGAAGAGCATGGAGGAAATGAAATGGTTGATGTTCCAGATATACTCCAATATCCGGACTCTCATCTCCTGGTTGGGTCCACAAGCGTTGGAAGCCCAACTCTGGAACGTGTTCGATTTGTAGACACTTTCCCGCCTGACCCAGTGGATGCTCCGTGTGAGCTCGCTAATGTCACCACCACGCGCGGCTCTCTGCCGTCCCTATCGCTTGAGCTGCTAGGGGCGGATTCTCCCGCTCGAGCTACTGCTCAAACGCTGACTGAGGCGGTGATCAACCCCCTTCAAGCTTCTTCTCTGCACGCCTCACCACCCAAAAGAAGAAGGCGACCTTCTCCGACAAGGAAGCTAGTTGTTCATCGTAGCACTCGGCTGGCCACTAAAAGCCGGGCTCGTGCGTCCAAGCCTGAAGTTCAAGCTCAAAATGTGCTCATGAGAAGTCTAGGCATTACTTCGGATAGCCGCCCACCGGATGCCACGGCCTTCCAAGAGTTCCTGGAACTCTTTTCTCGGCCGCTCTCCGCTTCACAATTGAGGGCTCTCAACCTGTTGTTCCCGCTGAGCGCGCCGTCCATCGCGGTGCTGGAGGACGATCGCGAGTGCTGATCACCTGGTGCTCAACTTTCTATCGCAAATGTGTGTGCCATGAGTAATGAAAACATTCTCGTATGGAATGTCCGTGGGCTAAATAGCAGAGCCCATCGTAATGCTGTGCGTGAACTTGTAAACCAGGAGCGTGCTTCCCTGGTGTCGCTTCAGGAGACAAAGCTCTCCATTTGTAATGATGAACTGATCAATGATATGCTAGGACTAGGTTTCGATTATTTTTTCCACCCTTCTCATGGGGCGTCAGGGGGGATTGTTTTCGCGTGGAGGACGGATGCGTGGATTGTTTCCAACCAAACTTGCCGTGACCATTCCCTAACTGCCAAGGTGGCTCTGGTCGCTGGGGGACAGTCCTGGTGGGTAACATCCGTTTATGGTCCGCACCTGGAATTGGATAAAATAGTTTTCCTACAGGAACTTCGGGACATAAGAAGCTCATGTTCTGGGGACTGGATGGTGTGCGGTGATTTCAATCTCATTTACAGAGCGGCTGACAAAAACCATGGTATATTGAACATGCGCATGATGGGTCGCTTTCGTCATCTTTTGGATGATACTGAGCTCAAGGAAATTCACCTACATGGTCGCTTATATACACGGAGTAACGAACGTGATGATCCAACCCTTGAACGAATTGATCGGGTCTTTGTTAGTGATGGCTGGGATGATCTTTTCCCTGACCATAAACTAAGGGCACTTTCTTCAAACTATTCAGATCATGCCCCCTTACTCCTGCTCACCAACAACGCTTTCATGCCGGCCAAGCGTTTTCACTTCGAAACCTTCTGGCTTAGGCTGGATGGATTCCTCGACGTGGTCAGGGATGCCTGGGAGCAGCCTACCCCGCCTGCAGATCCGTTCCGGACCCTGGACATTAAGTTCCGAAATGTCACGCGGGCTCTCAAGAGATGGAGCGCAGCTCACATGGGGAGTGTGAGGCTACAGCTTGCTATTGCCAAAGAACTTGTGCTGCGACTGGATGCTGCCCAGGACAACCGCCAGCTTTCTCCGGAGGAGCTTTGGTTGCGCAAGGATATGAAGCTCAAATGTCTTGGCCTGGCTTCACTCCAGCGCTCTATACGGAAGGCGATGCGAATACTCGTTTCTTCCATCTCCAAGCATGCCATCGCAAGCGAAAAAAACACATTGACTCCCTTACTAGGCCAGAGTCGGATTTGGTCGCAGTGCATGAAGATGCCAAAGCAGATATTGTATATCAGCATTTTCAGTCCATCTTTGGTGAGCAACATGGCCGTTCTGTGTCCCTTAACCTCCAGCATCTACTGCTGCCCTCCATCGACTTGAACCACTTGGATATCTGCTTCTCGGAAGAAGAAGTGCTGCAGGCTGTGATGGACATGCCCCCAAACAAAGCTCCCGGACCGGATGGATTTACAGGGGCATTCTATCGAGCTGCATGGTCGATCATCAAAACTGATATCCTTAGCGCCTTTCATGCTCTATGGTCTCTGGATGGTCATAGCTTCCATCTTGTTAATCAAGCTTATACAGTCTTGCTAAGGAAGAGAGATGAAGCCAAAGAAGTGTCAGACTTCCGGCCGATTAGCCTTGTACACAGTCTTTCCAAGCTGGTAGCCAAGGTTTTGGCACGCCATCTCGCCGCGAAAATGGACCTTTTAGTTCAGCCCAACCAGAGTGCCTTCATCAAGGGGCGTTTGTTGCATGATAATTTTCGATCAGTTCAACTAACGGCGAAGATGTTGCACAATGCCAAAAAGCCAAGTGCGATGTTGAAGCTTGATATTGCCAAAGCTTTCGTCACAGTTAATTGGGTGTTTCTTCTTGAAGTCCTCAAGCATATGGGGTTCTCGAGGCGTTGGTTGAACTGGATCAGCATTTTGCTTTCCACATCGAGCACAAAAATCCTTATCAATGGGAAGCCCGGACGCCGCATCTGTCATGCCAATGTCACACCCGGATTTACGAAGGAAATCCGAATGCTACTATATGTGTACCCAGGAAGTCTTTACACACATATAGCTCAGAAATGAATATCAAAGAAAGGGGAAACAGTGCTCGATAACATAAATCATAACAAGTCTTACATCACAGGCATTACATTTATTAACGAGTTTATCAAAGTAGCGGAAGCCTGATGTAATCTAACTCCAAGACATCTCCACAGGGACTCTGACTGGGGGAATGCACTGCCTAGAAGTCCGGGAACTCCTCGGGGAAGACAAAGGCATCCACAGGTGGTTCATCTGAGTACCCATCCGGGATTTTGTTGATATGAAGCAAGTGTAAGTAATCCATCATACTTAGCAAGCATAACATGAATATATGAGGCTCAAAAGGCTAGACAAGGTTTAAACTGCGGTTAGCATTTTTAGTTGATTGATTTTAGAATTAACCTGAATTACTAGAATTATATGACAACCCGGTTGTAACCCACATTATGAAAGCATATGAAGTATTACGAATAAATAACATCATATTTAACCAATTATCCGAAAAACAAGGAACCGCTCAAAAAGGATCCAGGCCGCTCCTGACCATGAGCACGGCTGTTATAACAGTTTTACACTTTGCAGAGGTTGTACACTTTCACCACAAGTCACGTAAAAGTTCAGAAGAACTTTAAACCCAACCATGCAGTGCTGATCAGGCACATTCATCACACTACCTTTGGTGTGACTGCATAGGGACGCTACGAGGCCTTTCAACAGACACCCTAACAAGTTAGTGGCCGCTATGGTTTCCTGACAGGCGCATGGACCCCTCCAGGCTCCAGCCTAAACATCACACAAATCCATCACACACAAACCCCAATGAGAACTGACCGAGGTCCACACTTAAACCTGGAAGCCCCACTTGCGCCTTTCGGTAACCACTAAACAAGCTAGAGCCGTACAATGTACTTAGCCAAGACCAGAGCCATGTGATCCTTGTGGTTGTACGGTTTTCCTGGGTGGCCGCTTTAAGAACCGTAACCTTAGGAGAGACACTAGAGCAATCCAAACACATGCTCTAGTTCCCTAAACCATGTTGGTAAAAAGCACATTTTAATAAGGTTCCAAGTATAACATTAGTCAGGATTATTAATTCATAACGAACATTAGCGGTTGGCAAGCATAGCGACAACTAACATATCTACCCATATGCATAACCCAGGGTAAACAAGGAATATAGGATAAACAAATCTAGTCAGCCTTATGGTTTAACAAAATTAGACACATGTATGAATGAATAAAATGATTATAAGGTGAATAGGTATCAAGGATGAATCATGTTACACTTGCCTTCCTCAAGGTATTGCTGCTGATCCGGTTCTTCAAACTCTTGATCAAAGCCGGCCTCGAATTGCTCGCACTCTAAACACGCATTCCAATCACCACACATACATCCATCACAAGCCAGTACATGTAAACAAATATAATTCTATTAGAACAGTACATCATATTGCATAAACAGAAGCAAAAAGCTATTCTACGCATTCCTACGAACACAACAACGCGAAAATCACTCTAATCGGATCTACGGTGATTAAACTACGCTAGAAACAAGACGCAAGGACTACGCTGCGATAACCGAGGACTTAAACGTGATTAACCCTAGATGTTGAGGGGTAGCAGAGAACTTTTGCAGCACAGGGATGGGGATGGCGGGTTTATTAGTGTTTTTCTCGGGGACTCTTTAACGAAAAGCGAAGAGTTATCTGGGTTCTAATCTCAGCCGTAGGATCAACAATGGGCGGCTACTGGTGCTTCTGCTCTCTTGTTCGGTCCACCAGGAGGGGGCGACGGCGTCCGACAGTTTTCACGAGCAGAACACGACGGCGCTTCTGTTCCTCGCCTGCAGGACTCGCCGGAGACAAGGGGCCCCAGGGCTACGGGCATCCGATTCGCGAAAGGACAACAGCCTGAGCAAGAGAACGACAGCGCGAACCCATCTTGATCCTCACCTAGAGCAGCAACGCAGCAAAGGAGGCGGGCCTTGGGGACGGGCGGACTGGTTGGGCGCTGTCTTCGGTCCTCGGCGTCGGGATGAGGTTCTGCAGTACCTGCGCCATGGATGAAGAGGAGGAGGGTGAAGGGAAGGCGCGGGCAGCGGCAAAACGACGGCGACGGCGGCAACTTCACCTCTGCTGCTCCGGCGACGAGTTCCGGCGACCAGAAATCAATGGGGAAAGCTCTGTTCTTGGGGAATTAGAGAGTGAAGGAAACAAAGGGGAATGGGGGAAGGCTTGGCCGTGGTTTGTAGGAGGGGAGAGAGGCTCTAGTGGTCTGAATTGAAGAGAGGAGAGGGCTGTTACTGCTGTGGCGTGAATGCCATTGAAGGGGGCGACGATTCCTGCGTGAGAAGGGGGTGGGGCGACGCAGGGAGAGAAGAGGGGCGTCATGATGGGAAAGGGGAGGAAGGGTGGATCTGTTTTGGGCTTGGGTTGGATCTGTTTGGGCCTGGGTTGGATCTGTTTGGGCCCAAGGGGAAGAGAGGGATCAGCTTGGGCCGAGGAGAGATGAGGCCGGGCTGACTTTGGGTTGGGCTACGAGACTTGGTTTTGGGCCAAGGAGAAAAAGAAGAAAGGAGAAAGAAAGCCGGGCCGGATTTGGGTAAAAAGGTTTCGTCTGGGTTGAACTGGGGCTTTGGGTCTTTAGGGTTTAGAACTAGCACACAAAAACATACATATATGAAAACAATGCATCGGCATGAAATGCACAAACAAGTTTCTAAACCTAGGGTTGATTTTAATTTCCAAAAAAGGTTTTATATTTACCTAACTTTTGAGAATGCACACACAAGAACTTAGTAATTTAATTACTATATTAGAAAAGAAATTTTTAGGGTGTTACAGCCAAGGGTCTTCATCAGGGGGATCCCCTCTCCCCTCTTCTTTTTGTGCTTGCAATGGAACCTCTAAACGCCCTCATCCGTTTTGCGGACTCGACAGGCCTGCTTCATCAACTCAGTCCCAAGATCAAATTTCGCGCTGCCTTGTATGCTGATGATGTAGTAGTCTTCCTCGCCCCTGAGCAGCGTGATCTGACTGTCATGAGGTCCATTCTACATATTTTTGCTGCTGCTTCAGGCCTTCACACTAACATTCAAAAGTGTCAGATCACTCCCATCCAATGCGACCTCAACCAAACAGTGGCTTTGCTAACTCTTTTCCCAGGTCGCTTGGCTCCTTTCCCCTGCAAATACCTAGGGATACCTTTATCCATCCACAAGCTCTGGAAGACAGATGTGCAGCCGCTGATTGATGCAGTGGCCGATAGGCTTCCCAGTTGGAAAGCCAATCTTCTAACCAGAGAAGCCCGAAAGATCCTCACCTCTGTCACCTTGTCGGCAATGTCAACACATACGGCTATTGCTCTGAACATCTCAGCCTGGGCAATCTCTTGCATCGATAAGCGCCGCCGAGGTTTCTTGTGGAAAGGGACTGAATCGGTTTCGGGTGGTCACTGCCTAGTTGCCTGGCCCAAGGTTTGTAGGCCGCCAGAACTGGGAGGTCTAGGCATTCCTGATCTCACCTTGGTGGGTCTTGCTTTACGTCTGAGATGGGAATGGTTGCGTCGTACTGATTCTTCACGATCCTGGGCACTTCTTCCGTCACCAAAAGAACCTCTTGTTCAAGCCATGTTCAATGCGTCTGTGTATGTTGAGGTCGGGAATGGGCGTTGCGCCCTTTTCTGGGAAGACAAATGGATCAATGGCAAATCCATCGCAGACTTGGCTCCTTGCCTTCACCAATCTGTGACCGTCAGAACTAGAAAGCTTCACACTGTTCAGGCCGCCATTCAAGGTGATCGATGGGTCCAGGACATCAGAGGTGCACTCACAGTTCAAGTTATTGTCACACCCAATTTTGAGAACAAAATCGAATGCATCACATATGTGTGCTAGGATCAGTTCATCACACACATGCTGACTTCATCAGTGTACATATCACAAGACCATGTTCGAAAAGTAAAGAAATTACATAACATAGTACACTCACGATAGTCCGACACAAATGTCTTAAACGCACACCGAATAACTAAACGGAACAGCTTCTGGACTCCATCCACAGGCTATCAACTGGTTGACGCGCCTAGATCTCGCCGTAGTCGCTGTAGTACTCCACTTCAGGGTTGACTTCTGATCAGCAGGTATTTAGCAAGGATGAGTACACTTATGGTTGGTACTCAGCTAGTGGGGGAATATGCAAGGCCATCAAAGGGGGTTCAGGCTCAAGCGGTTAGCACTTTTAGTTGGTCAAGTTTTATTAGCAAGCACCTATTTACTAGGTATAAGTATATACCAACCCAAATTAAGTATAAAGTATACCAAAAGTATCCATCCAAGACCCAGAACCACAGATTAGATCATGTTTGAGTTCAATTATCATGTGAGGATCCAAGCCGCTCTTAACCGTGAGCACGGCTGATATATCAGTTTTACACTCTGCAGAGGTTGTACACTTTACCCACAGCTAGTGTTCCCTTGTTCGTCCGGGTTTGCAAAGCCCTTAAACACTTCCTTTGATGAGTGGCGAGGGTTCACTACGAAGCCTTTACAAAGACCTAGGCATTAACCAGTGGCCCGCTAGAGTTTCAGCAACGGTGAGGTCCATAACCCTCCCTAAAGAGGACGTATCTTAGCAAAAAATACTCCTACAAGAGGACCGAGCTATGACCCCTTCACCGGCCCCCTGCTTGCCCTTCCAGTAAGACCAACTAGTCAACCCCGAGTCTAATTAATCAGCTAAGCCAGAGCCATATTAGACTGTGGTTGCACTGTTTTCTTGGGTGGTTCTCCATGTTCCAATTAACCATAATGATCTTATAGTTAAGCCAGAAAGTAACAACATAAATGAAACATGATTAATTGAGTAACCAAGTAACAGAACCAACCCAAGTTTAAGCAAGCTAAGCATTGATCTATCCAAAAGTAGCCAGGTGGTTCAAGGTTCAAGGTAAAAAGATTCTAGTCATGTCCTAAAAAGGGATTCCCATCAAAATTAATGCATTGCAGTAAAGTAAAAATGTAATTAATGAATGTAAATGGGACAAAAGAGTAATCATGAAGAGGGAGGCCACTTGCCTTCCTCAAACTGTTGCGGGTCTTCTTCAAAGTTCTGCTGCTCTCCTTCTTCGAACGGCACGCTCTCTAACAATCAAACAAAGCAACACAACAACATAAATAAAAACAGTACACCAAATAGTACTAAAACAACAGAACAAGCATTCTAAACTAAAGAGCATGCAGAGACGAACGCGTGGACACTAAAATCGCTTAAATCGGATTTAAAACAACGAAGTTACACTAGATACAAGGTTGCAGGGACTAATATGCAATAACAACTAAGTTTGCGCACTGTTTTGAAAGAAACCGAGGGCATAAACATAATTACGTATAAGAATACAGGGGCTAACATGCTAAAAGACAGAGCAGGGATGGCGGGTGATATTATTCAAAAGATCAGGGGCCTAAACAGAAACTCTAAGGGCATATGTATAAATACTTTACACATGGCATGGACTGCGGGTTGATAAGAGTAAAGCTCAGGGGCTCTTAAGCAAAAAGTCTGGCGGCCGGTGGGTTTGACCCCGGTTGACCGGTACGCTGGGATCAAACAGGGCCGTTGGATCTCAGATGTGCGGTGGAAAACAGAAGGGAATGCCGGCGGCCACTGGACGCGGCGGTGCCGCCGCGACCGCGGCGATTTCTCGCCGGAGCGAGCACTGACCATCGATTCAGGGCACGGGAAAGAAAAAGAAAGGTACAGGGGGCATCAGGGAGTCACGGGAAGCTCACCAGTGGTCTTTTGGACGACGGAAGATGGCCGGAGGGAGGTTTGGCGACGGAGGAGGAGCGGCGCCGGCGGCTGTCCAAGTCCGGTGAGTGATTAGCACGAGGACAAGGCGACGGGATGAAATCAAATGGCACTGGGAGGATTCTTGGGCCATGGCGAGCTCACCAGAGGCGGTTCGGGTGTCGGAGGATGACCGGGAGATGGCCGGCGTCGAGGAGAAGCGGCAGCGGGCTCGGTCAAACGGCGGGGAAGGAGCTCCGGTGGTTGCTTCGGCTCCGGGGCTCCGCGGGCGTGCTCCTGGTGGTCCTGCGGACGCGGAGGCGAGGCAGAGAGGTCAAGAGCGAGCTCGGGCAGGGGGTAATCGAGCGGCGGCGGTGCTTCACCTGGCAACGGCGACGGCGGCTTCCAGGGGGCAAAAAGGGCGTGAGAGCGGGCGATTTGAGGCGGCGTGGAGAGCGCGGGTCTGCGGGGAGATCTCGGGCGGGCTCGTTGGGTTTTATTGAGGGGCCGAGGGGGTTCGGCCGGACGGAACGAAAGGGGGGAGCTCGGGCGGTTGCCGAGCCGCTGAGCGCGCGGGGAGCGGGCTCGGGCGGTTGGCCGGGGGAGCGGGGCGATGCGCGGGCTCGTGGGTGAACGGGCGGAGCGTGTGCGCGAGTGGAGCGGGGGACGTGGCTAGCGCGCGGGGCTGAGCGCGCGCGGGAGAGCGGCAGCGGTTTCGCGGGCGGGAGGAGCGCGGCGTCGGGAGGTTGGGGACGAGGCCGACAGGCGGGGCCCGCTGCGCAGAGAGAGAGCGAGGTGGATGAGTGCGGGGGAGCTGTGGGCCGTCTGATGGGCCGGAAGCTGGGCCAGGCGGGGAAAAGGAAGGGTGAGAGGGAAAAGGGCCGGGCCAAAAGGAAGAGAGGGAAAAAGAGAGAAGGGTTTAAAGTTTGAACTTTTGTTTGAATTGGATTTGGGGAAATTTGAGAGGTATTTGAGTAGAGTTTGACTAGGGTTTGACTAGGGGCTAACTAGGGAATTCACACAAGCAACCAAAACACATGCGACGGCATGAGATGCAACAAACACTTGTCGCTAAAATTAATTTAATTAGTAATTAAATATTTAGGGCCACCATTTAAATAAAGAAAATTAGTTTAAACCTAAATATACTCAAATAAGACAAATGTTGCTAAAATTTATTAAGTGATGGAATTTGGGTGTTACAGTTATCCTGCAGTTTTTTCTAATTTTGAGCGTGGTTGAAAACCTTAATCTTGACGAGGCAACACCGGATCGCTTTAAATGGCGCTGGACGACAGATGGAACCTATTCTGCTTCATCTGCTTATCAAGCCTTCTTTTTGGGCCAATATACCGTGCTTGGTGCTCCAGTTTGGCATAAAGCGCGAGCCCCCGGGCGGGCTAAATTCTTCATATGGCTTGCCCTTCATGATCGATGCTGGACAGCGGATCGTCGCCGCCGGCACCGTCTACAAGACACGGCTGATTGTACTTTATGCAATCAAGAGGATGAAACCATTGGACACCTGCTTCTGGGATGCCCCTATAGCCTTGAAGTATGGTTTAGCCTCTTGCAGCATTGGGACTTAGTCGCTCTAGTACCTGGCTCTGGCAACCCCTCCTTGGGCGACTGGTGGATCGCCTCCAGACAAAGGATCGTCGTGGACAACAGGAAACTTTTGACACTCTAGTCATCCTCATCTCGTGGATGATCTGGAAAGAAAGAAATGCAAGAATTTTCGATGCAAAACAACTTCAGCCAGCTGCTCTTACACTCAAAATCTTGGATGAAGGTCGGCTATGGAACACTGCAGGATATAACTCTTTGAACGTCTTCTTCCTGGGGGACACAGTTAGTCGCGATATTGTTGGCATGTAAATCTTTTATCAATGTGATTGTCTAAGCTAGCCGGCGCTGTTCGGCTACGCTATCGTGTAAAAACTTTGCTTTCCTCTTAATGAAATACGCGTTCAGGCGCGTTCTTGAAAAAAACTTGTACTATTTGAATTATATATGGAATGGTCCAAGTTTGAGGGTGGTACTTTATGTTTGGTTGAATGAATTATACCAAAAAATTTAGGATGAAACCATCGTACTTAAGTCAAATAATTGCTCAAAGTGATGAACATATGGTTCAAACAAAGTTGGTTAAACCATCCTACGCAGGATTATCCATTCATACATCATTTAGTACATCCAACCAAACACATCCTAAATAGACGTACATGTATCTAGCAGATACTGATCTATTGTTTAAGCATGTTTTAAGATAGATAGTTTATAAATCTAATGAAGATTTTTTGGGCTGGACTGGTCCGAGCTCCGCCCCTGGCGGCCGCCACACTCTCAGCTATCCCCACTTAGGCGATGGCATATGCATGGTGAGATTCTATGGGGAATTATTTCTTCTAAATTCAGCCAATAATTGTATCCTATAATGCAACATAATTGAGTCACAGCCAGTAGTAACATGTTAACCACGTACTACTACTCTTGTATATATACTCTCCAATAATTTTGATAGTCTGAAAATTACACAGCACACAATTGAGTGCCACGATTAGCCTTCACGCATAATTTACCAAAGGCGGGTCCAACGAAGTGCAGGTGCTCCTGCCAATTCGGCTGCCACCCGCAAGTTCTCTTTCTAAACTTTTCTTCTCTGATAGTACTACGTAACACATCTCTTGTTTGCCATGAAACTGCACGCCATTAATTCACTCCTGAGTTTACAAAATGTGCTTCCCTGATGATCTAATAGGCCACAATCAGAGAATCAAATCCTCTTCCTGGAAGGGCTGTACTGCCACTCTGCCAGCCATACAACTGATGCCCAAACAAATTGCTTGCTATGGCCCTGTCTTGCCCTGCTAGACAAGCTCATGGCCCTTTACTTCTACACCATCACAGGACATCTCTCTGCACATGCTGCCAACAGCCAAAACATCTAATTTGCTTTAGTTGGGCTTGCTACAACAGGCGATCCTTCAACTTGAAGTCTTGCGCACTCCATTTTCTTGGCTGCCACGCAATGGAACTTGAGCTCTTCTTTACAACCTGGTAACTTCCGTTTCTACCCATCTTCAGATCTCTCAAGCGCGAGGCTTCTCCACCGTGATCATATTTGTGCTCCTAATGACAATGCCCGCGATCGGTCATATTTCTGCTCCTGATAACAATGCAGAGGAATCAGTTAACCTGGTCTCAAAAAAAAAAAGGAATCAGTTAACCATGCTAGCGAGGTAAAGGTGATGTCCAAATTATCGCATCCTTTTAAATGATAGTAGTATTGCAGCGGGCTACTTTATGTGCATTGCGAGACTTTGATAACTCAAGCAGAAAGGACTCAGCGATACAAAAGTGCATCTGCTTTCGATCTGGTCATTGTTACTTTTCTCATTACCTAGCTATGAACCGATGGAGCCTGCACACACTTCTAGCTTGCATGGTGAGTGAGGAGCTAAAGGCCATTGAGAGTACATGTTTTGTTTTTCAGTCTGCCACCCACCAAAATAGCTGAAATACAGAAATTTCATTCAAAATTTCAAATCAAGGTTCAAACCATTCCATTGATTTCAAAATAGCTCAGGGTGGCATTGTGATATGAGGAGAGGGATCAAGTGTTTGGACAATGTCACAATGCCATCAATAGGTGGCTAGGTAGAGGAAACTGCCTCGCCCCGGCTTTGAGGCCGTTCTTGAATTGAAACAAACATCTAACTCAAACAAAAAATTTCAGCTCATTTCCCACCAAACCAAGCCAGCCCCACACGAAACCAACTCATCGACCCCAGTTAAAACAAACCATTAACAAGTTTATCACTAGCTAGGAAACAAAGATTAAACTTAGTTGCAAGCTGCTTTGGGAATAACAAAGAGATTGACTAATCACCAGTTGAAACTTAAATTGCTAATTCACTGATTTTAACGCAGAATCACAGCAATAACAAATTTTGATTGCAAGCTTCCAAAATTAGATACGATCCAAAACATTTTTACTGAATGAACAATGACACTTTTCCAGACAATTAGGGATATATACCTTCTTGACAGCCCACTTCCAGTCACTCCTTGATAGCCTTCTTGGCCTTGGCATTCTTCTTATCAATTAAAGATCGGATGTGATCAAGGTAGTCATCCCAGTCAACGTCATTGTCATACAGACACCGGCACTCTTCCTCTGTCCAGTCCGCGGTATGGTTCGTGACAAACACAGCTCGACCACTTTGTGCAGTAGCCTTGTCCACCATCTTCGCAAAAGCCTTGAATAACTCATACCTCCGAGCCTTCTCCTGTTCATTTTTGTATCTTCGGCCATACTCTTTCATCCATTCCTCGAACCGTGCCTTCATGGCTGCCTCTTCCTTCATGTCCTCCTCTTTCACGGCCTCAGTGTTAGTCGCCTCCTTGACAGCCTTCTTGCGAGACATCTCTCTTTCATAGCGGGCCTTCTTCTGCGCAGCAGCTAGCTCCGTCATCTCAGCAAGGTACTTCTCCAAGGAAAAGTCGCTGCCATTGTCCTCCTTGGCGGCTGCCTCCACAATGTCTCCCTGCTTCCGGGCCTCCTCCTCAGTGAACCCCTTCTTGGCCACATCCTTCCTGGCCACCTCCTCATTCATCCCAACCTTGGTCTCCTCCCCAGTCACCCCGCCAGCTACAGATATGAACAGATACAAGTATAAACAGATAGGTGCTCACATGCATCAAAGCAAAATAAGAGGAATTCGAAGGCAATTTCATACCTGACTTATCTGAGCCTTTCATGACATACATAATTCCGACCAATGCAGCAAATGCAGCGGCGGCTACACCACCATAAGCGCCATCGCCGACGGCGAGATCCCTCTGTTCCGTGATGAGAAACATGAGCCGCGAGTACAAATAAATTAACTTTTTAGATATGAGATTTGGGTGAAACAGACGCACGAGTGAGTGGAGAGAGCGTGCTGGCCTCCCCACCGCCGGCCCTAGGGTCTTCGCCTGCGCCTGCGCCTGCGCCTGTGCGCGGGGGATCCCGCGTGCAGAGAGCCTCTGGGTGAGGAGGGAACCGAGGAACCGGAGGGACATCTTCTCGACCGCTCGCTCTTCCTTGGCCGCCTCGATTTCCTCCTCGCTCGCCGCCGCCGCCGCTGCGTTGCCGCGATTCGAGAGCCTACGGACTTGGCTGCCGATGGAGGAGGCGGGGTTAAAGAAGTCCGGGCCGTGAGGGAAGCCCTTTTTTTTTCTCTTTCTTTTTTTTTTTTGAGAAAAGCCTAACAGGACTCTTTTCTTTTTAGCTCAAAGCCTAACAGGACTCGATAATCCCTTACTTCATATAGTTGCGTGGCCCATTTGTGCGCGAAGCAGGCCCAAGTCGGCCCAGCGACGACATTTATACAAATCCTGTTGTTTCCAAGGTTGTTCTTCGCCACCCCTAGCATTTTGTTATGAACAAGATTGATAGTTATCCTAACATAAAGCATCGGTATTTTACAAACCGACCGTAATATAGCCGTTGTCGATAGATAATATCATTGTTTTGAAGGATGGCGGAATAACCGTTTAGAACCATCAAAATGGCTATTTAGTCCTTAAACTTCTCCACGTGGCTAAATATAGCCTTTTGTCCTACGTGTCCTGCTATGCTGGCGTGCCTCGTCAGCTATAGTTCACAAAATACCTTTCCTACCCTCTAAATGCTGTACATGTCTATGAATGGGGTACAAACAAGTACGCAACAACCTTAACTTATAGTTTATACTACCACAATGCCATATCTTACCCATGCAATGCGCACATGAAATTCTATATTTGTAAGATGTAAATGTCCATTATGAAAATCAGTGGCTTTTTTCTGGGTTCTTCCATGGCACTTCTATCAAAATACATTTTAGTCCCAAATATCCTTGACTTTTAAGGTAAATTCAGTAACATATATTGGTTCACACACACTTAAAGATGGCAAAACGTGCAAAACGCTAGCTTCTATCTACAAGAATGTCTTCAAGAAAGAGATTTTTGTGCATATAATGATTTTGCAGGTTATCCAAATGATAGTATTTTAGTCAGCAGTATTCTTATATAATTCCTATATTGCACTTAGATTGGCCGACTCAGTTCCTCAAAATATATATATGAATGGTTCGGTCTCTAAAATTTTTTTGGATTATTCACGCAGTTACTCAATTACTTCCATGAACAGATATGTGCAACATTTAAAAGGTAAGAAAGGCATTTTACGAGCTCTAACTGACTAGATGCTAACGAGACGTGCCAACATGAGAAAGGACACGTAGAACGAAGGACTAAATTGGGCGTGTGGAGAAGCTGGGCTTTGGTAGGTACTCCAAAATTGTTGTGGACCGTTCATTGAAGTAGATCTAGGTGGTTAGGATAAGGTCTTACCTCCTACAAGGTAATAGATTAGATATAAAAAAATATCTTGGTATTAGATCTAACCTCTTTGCGTGATTGTACCCGATTGTTTTTCTGATATAATGTGAAGGGCCGATGCCTGTGTCAGTCTTTCTTTGTGTGTACGACAAATTTCCGTGTATGTGACAATTGGAAGGTAAGTTTTCTTATTTTGTGTTTCTCCCGTGACCAGTTTTTTTATTTTTTTGTTCCTTGTTTCTCCCCTGAACAGACTCACGTTCTTTTTTATTTTTTTCCTTTTTTTCTCATGTGACCCAGACTAGTTCAAATGTCCATTTTTTTTTCTCGACGTGAATGTGCACGTCCTTTGTTTTTTTATGTTTTTTCTATCTCACGTGAACATGCCCCTTTTTTTGTTAACATGACACACGACATAAAATAATGTATGATGTTATGAAAATTTTATGTTAGGTCAAGTTACATCCACTATGATTTTATAATATCACGTCACCATTTTTCTCATAAGGAAACACAGGTCAGTTGCAATATTTTATGGATGAGTTGTAACATTTTTTTTCTAACTGTCATATTCATTTTTCTAGGCAGGGCGATCCGGTCACTTGGGAACCAAATGGGGATGACGGGCTTTGCCCTTCCGCTCCTCTCGCAATCACGCCGCCGGGCGCCGCGAAAATGCCGCTGTTTATTTTTGTATTTTTATAGTATTTAAATTATTCTTTTTTTTTTCTAAAAATCGATGGTTGTGATTTTTTTGAAGTCTTACCTCTTAAGATGTAACCTGGTGTACTTTAGTATAGCCCGGAGAGGTTTGAGGCCTTGAGGGCTATGACAGCATTTTGGAAGTTCAAGGACGAAACTGAGCCCCAACTGAAGTTTGAGGATAAATTCAGTTATTTGGTCTTGAAGAATCGATCGACTTGATCAGTCCTCCGGATTCTGGATTCCTTCATTGTATTGGGACTGCAATGACGAACACAGGACATAGTGCCGTTACTCATTCTGCTCATCAAATGACTTGGACCTTCATAAAATCCCTGTACTGCATTCTTTTCTTTTTACCTCATGATCACTGTGGTACCTTGCTGACCTCAAATGTTTAACTACAAACTTATCTCAAATGTTCAATTCTGTATCATTTATTGAGTTCACACGGAATATCAAAAAGGTCAACTTCAATACTTACATCCCAAGGCCAACGATGCTACCGTATTTCATTCAATATTTATCTGGCCCATGACTTTACACTACCGGAGAAGGCGCCATCAGTACCGGATGATAACCCTCATAGGTACCGGTTCTGGAACCGGTACCGTGCAACCGAGACTAAAGGGGTCGGTCTTCGGTACCGGGTCCAGAACCGGTACCAAAGGGCCCTCCCACGTATGCTACGGGGGAGGCCCTTTGGTACCGGTTGGTGTTATCAACCGGTACCAAAGGATGTGTTTTTTATTTTTTTTATACGTTTGCTATTTGGGTTAGTTATACGCGATTCGTATACATGTCTACGCATCTACGTGTCTACGCGTCATATGTCGTATGTCGTACACGATCTTTCACGCAATAAGATTGAAGTCGTCGCAATTGTCAATTGATTTTGACCCGACTTTGATTGCATTTTTCTCGAACATTCATATATAAACATTTGAGATCAGCTAATACAAAAGTTAGAGCATTTAAAAGTTGTTTACAATTTACGGCCAGAACTGGAAGAAGGAGCGGAAAGGGAGCCTAATTGAGCGATAGCGTGTCCGTCATGGTGGTACTCTCCGTTTGGATTTACAACTTGGTCCATAATGAATCCAAATAGTTGGTCCGTAATAGCTTTTGCTTTTTCTCTCATTGGGAGCTCTTCATGGTAAAACATCCTCTGCATTAATCACAAATGTGAATGTTCATTCATATAATAAATAAATTTTGCATATAATCAATTCTAAACAAGTAACTAATAATCATTCATTCATATAATAAATAATTTATATAATCATAAAATTTCCCAACACATTCATTTCTAAACAATAACTAATAATCATTTCTAAACAATAACTAATAATCATTTCTAAACAATAATCAATAACTAATAATCATTTCTAACAAAGTATAATATTTCCATATACACTAACAAAGTATATTCATGAAATAACAAAGTATACATGAAATAACAAAGTATAATAAATATATTCATAATAAATATACACTAATAATATTATTTCTATATACACTAATAATCTAATTTCTATACTAATAATCTAATTTCCATATACACTCACTACTACAGCCAGCGGCATCAGCGCCGGTTCGTAAGGGGCCTTCAGCGCCGGTTTTAAAAGTGCTGCTGAAAAAGCGCTTGTGAAGACCCTGGGCTTCACCGCCGGTTCTAAAACCGCTGGTGTTGCCCCTAGCATCACCAGCGGTTCGTGGCACAAACCGCTGGTGATGCTTGGGGCATCACCAGCGGTTTGTGCCACGAACCGCTGGTGATGCCCCAACCATCACCAGCGGTTTGTGCCACGAACCGCTGGTGATGCTATGGGCATCACCAGCGGTTTATGCCACGAACCGGCGGTGATAAGTGTATAACAGCTAAAAAAAATTCCAGCAGCAGTAATAACATTTCAGCAGCAAATATAAATAATCTAGAAATATAACAATTATTACATCAACACAAGATTAATCTAAAAATCATCACAAAGCAAGTGATCACGTTAACCATAAAATCTTTCATTCACTAATGTAGCCACGTAACAATAAGAGTAACTATTATAACAGAGATAGTGTCATATATCATCAAACTATACTGCATGTCCACAAATAGCTTATGGTGCCCACTGATCATACACATCCTAGAAACATATTTGGATTGATTGGCTCCAAAATGATAAAGGCATCTCCAGATAGTCCAAAACAAATAAAAAATTGGAACAACACTTTGATCCACTTGCTGTCAACAAGCTGCTGCCTAGCACCTGCTTGAAGTTCCTGAAACTCCAAGTTGGCATGCACTCAGGGACATCCTGCAAATCTCAGTAATCAGTGCATAAAAACTTTCTTGTCCAGCAGCTTGACACCAAAGTTTGAGTGATCTTAGAGATCATTTGCACATGTGCCAAACAGGATATAAGAAATTTCAGAATCTTCCCTAAACTGGATAGCAGGAACAACGATGTACCATAGTGAAGGGAAATTAGTCTATGTAAGAACTAAATAAGATAGATGTGCATGAGCAATTGTAAGAACTAAAGAAGTACAGATGTGCCTGAGCAATTGTAACTAATTTTTCTTGATAACAATATCATAACCTGAAAGTCTCATGCTAAAAGCAAGTTTAGAAATGATTTTTTTTGTAAAGACTCTAAAACTTCTATTACTACTACTACTACCTAAGAACAAAACCTGAATATACGAGTGTGAAATCATCCAATTATATCAAACAGTTCTAATTAAACAGAGAAGAGACCACAAAGGCATACCATGTAGCTAAAAAACATTGAAGTTCTGAACAGGTATCATGTAGCTTTAATATCAGTAAGCCCTCATCTATACACCGCAGATTAAGTTTCAGAATAATAGCCTCGAAACAGCAGCAAGCCAAATTACCTTTCAATTGAAGTTTACTCTTTTCCAGTAAGGTAACAACTAGCCAAGTGCCTCCATTCACCAAATTTCGATTTCCCCAACTTCAAGCTTGCAGCCAAAAACAAATATGAATGTATAAATCCTATTGTTTTATTCTTTCAATAGAAATAGATGGGATATACATCACCTTTCAGTTCAGGCTTTCAGCCTTTTCATATCTAGTCTAGCAGGAAGCGGCAATGCAGCAATACTAGCACTTATCACTGCAGTAACGTGAGAAGAAAAAAGTTCAGAACTTGCAGATCAAAATCATTGATTCATGGTCAGAAACAAGTAGTTCGAAGCTTATGCTAACAGACAAGTAGTACTAGATCAAAACAAAACAAGCTAAGATGGCTGCTGTATATTAATGGACAGCTAATAGACAGCATAGCACTTGCTCTGATATTTGCTTAAGTCCTGAAACGCATCTGCTGCCCTTGCCATTTGAACCTATCAAAGCTCACTCCAAGCCTTAAAGCAATATCCACACATCAGAGTAATGAATGGTAGAGCACAAATGTCCGATGTTAATAGATATAAAAATTCATGCAAAAGGAACAAGAAAGTAAAGCCATGACCTGCACAAAAATCTGCAAGTGTAGGAAACAACCAGCTATTATGTCTTTGAGTGAACTGATCTTCAAAGCACTAGCAAAGTACTGATATGCAGGCTCATACATTAGTCATCATACTATCTATTCCAGCCACTCACTAAGGAGGCGTTTGGTTGCCGCACTGGTAACGGTAACAGGACTGTAAATGAATTACAGGGGCATTTGAGATGGAATAGCTGTTTACGAGATGGACCCATCCCTTTCGTTTTCAGAACCATTATTATTGCCAACCTTACTGTGCCCAAAAAAGGTTCTGAATACTGGCACCCAAAATTCCACATGCTAACATACAATTGAAATTCAGCTCACCTGTAGAGATGCAAACATCTTATCTTGTTCTACCACCTATCATCATCCTTCTCTCTTCCTCTACAAAAAGAAAAACAAGATAGGTTGATATTACTGGAAATATACACTCAGCTGTAGTGCCTTAGAGAAATGACAAGTAATAGAAACTTGAACTGCGGATAGACTACCTGCACGGCTGCACTTGTTTTATGACATAATAGAGGCAGTGTGCACACATGTACAAGACTAATGGCACGGCTAGCAGTTTATAATGATGATTCTGGTGATACTAACCACAGATTTAACATGCTCATTCAGATTAGTTTCATGCTACCCATCCTAGTATTCTGATTACAATAGATCTATTGATTTATTTGCAAGCCGTAATATTGATAGCCTAGTTGGAAATCTATCCAGAAACAATCTGATTAGGAATCTGATTCAGGGCAACGACAAGAACAGATTATGCATGCTGTAGCAAAAAAAAGAATCAGCAATACGTTGATTTCAATCTGATGACTGAATCTACACACGAGTAGATCAAACAAGGGAATTGAGACACATTAGAAGGGGGAAGATATCAAGCATGGGGAGGAAGAGAGGTTGGGAGTGTAGGACTCACCAAGGAAGGAGAGTGGTGCCGCGCGTCGATCTGCCCGTGAGTAAAAGAATCCCGTCGATGGCTGCCGTGCTCCTCCTCCTCTTCGCGTCTCGCGTCCTCATGCTTCTTCTCCCAAGAATCTCTTCTACAACCTCTGAAAAAGAACCGAGCCTAGGGTTAGGGTTACGAGAAATTGCTCTTGTATGTGGACGAGGGAGAGAGAGAGTGAGAGGGGGAAGGAAGTAGGTGCTCACCGCGGTGGCGTCTGGTCGACGGCGAAGCTGCTCGCGCGGAGGAGCGGCACGGGCGGAGGAGCGGCATCGGGGGGAAGAGAGGAGCAGCGTCAGGGGAAAAAGAAAGAAGCGTCGTCGGGGGGAAAGAGATGGGCAGCGAAGGGGGAATTATAATTAAATCATTTTCATGAGAAAACAAATTAAAACAATAATAAATTTAATTTATGTAGTAGGGAAGTGTTATAATTACTTAAGAGCATGAATGTAAAAAAAATTGTCACATATACATTATTGCATAAAAATTGTGATAAAAATATTTTTGTAAAGTTACCTATTGAGCCTTAAATCTTTTTAGAGAGACATGTGCTCTAAATGAACACCGAGATACATTTAAATTCTCAAAAATATATATCACGGCAAACAATCATAATTAAATTATTTTCATCAATAAGCATACTAAAATAATTTTATATTAAATATTCACACAAAAAAGTTAAAACTAGCTACTGTCACCTTGAATCTCACAAGAGAACGGGGAGTTAACTATAAGCATGTGCTCTCAAATGAACACCAAATGAAGCAAATCATAATCTCAATTTATTTTCAAGTGAATTTTTTTTGGAGTTATAAGGATGCATTTTGTTCCCTAACCAAAAATTGTGATTTTCCAAGAATTTTTGGGTACTATTAGATTTTGAAAAGTATAAAGTGAATATGAAAACTATAGTGCAAATTATACAAACATTTGAATTTTACATTCCGAATTCACATGTGCTATTCCAATGTATGTATGTAGTGGCACATATATGTTTCTACAATTTAATGATCGTTTTTGCAAAATATGTAATTAAAAGGTGAAGTAATCCCAAGAAATAGGTAGAAATACATTAAGTTCTAAAAGGTATATTATTGCATAGAAGTTATAATTAAAATTACTTTTATGAACAGCCACACTTGACTAAGGTTAAGTTTTCATGCAAAAAAACATATAGTCAAATTCATGTGGTGCATCACTAAATGAAATTCACTAATAATGTGGAAATCATGACATCAACATTGAAATCATCACAC
>CM014272.1:62290511-62314331 GCA_004135705.1 Alloteropsis semialata | reverse complement strand
GTAAACCTGCAAGCTCACGAACTGTCCCCAAGGAATGGGACAGGTCCACGTCACCATCCGTATGCAAGCTTTAAGGTGGCCTAAACTAGTTTAACAAATATATCAAGGAGTTAAGCTGAGGGTTTCCTATGCAGCAGCAGCAGCAAAAGAAATAAAGATCTCCAACAACTCCCCAAGCTATCATCTCCACGGTCAACCCTAGCACACCAGGGTCCCGTCGCATTCTCACCTCCTGCTCCTCACGAGTCGATGGGAAGACTCCCACTCTTCCCATCTCAGCGGCTATAAGCCGGAATCCGTACTATAAGCTCTCAACCAGCCCAAGGCTATGAGAAAGGGGAGAGGTAGAATATCCCAAAACACTAATCAGAAGAAGCCGGATCGAGGGGTGTCCATGACCGAGGACGCGGCTATACGTATAGTTTTAACTCTGCAGAGTGTGTACACCTGGACCCACTCGGGTTGCAGACGGCTGCGCAACCGTCTTGAGACACAACCCACAGCCATAACTTCCTAACCAGAATGGTACCATACTGTATTCCCAGGCTTGGGACCCGGGATCGTGAGTCTCTAACCTGGCCACGGTGGTGTCGAGAGTCTCGGAAACTAGGGCTAGAATAGCCGGGTCCCGAACATCCCGGTGTTCGGCCAACCCAATCCTATACACACTTCTCCACAGATCTGGTACCGCCTAGCTAGAAATGGCTGGAATCCTCCCCATGAGGATAAGTGGTGTGCACGTTTGACAAAGTCCCGTCACCAGGTCCAACTGACTCGGCCTAAGCCAGAGCAAGCAAGTCCCCAAACTGGGCCATCCGACTCCGCGGTCCGCCCGTCTACCCATTACAGGTAAAATCCACCAACTCCTCCAAATATCCACAACAATTGTACCCGCCACAGGTACACCGTAGGAAGTGCCCAACACACTTCCCGAGCCCCGACCAAAAGGTCGGTTAATGTCTGCTCACTCCAGCCGGGGGTTCGAAACTCTTCAGTTTTATTCCACCCAAAACTCACGCCAAGAAGATCAAGATCACAGCTATTCCCACACATGCAAGCATAGCACGAATATAACAGTGTCTATAGGTGTGCAAGGATATCAGATAATAATCAGAGGCTATGCACGGGTTTATCATCATCAACATGAAATAAAGCGCTAGCAATTCTATTAGCAATGCCTAATGGGATTCAAAGTCGGAATGGGCGTGAACCTGGAGCAAGGTCCTTCACTTTCACTTTCTTGATGAAGTCACGATCGTCGTGGTCGTAGTCGACGAAGTCGTCCAAGTCTTCCGGGAATCCTAATAATCGGTAAATAAACGATAAGCTAGTTGCAAATAAACTCCAAATAAGAACCAAAGAAGAGTCAAAAGCACTCAACTCCTACACTAACGCGTAGATCATGATTTTAGAAGAATTATGAAACTGGTTTCATAATTTTCTGAGCTAGGATGAATTTATTATGAATTTTCTTAGATAAAACCTATTTCTGAAATTCCGAAAAAGAAAAAGAAAAAGAAAAAGAGCTGACACGTGGCAGCCTGAGAAGGTGACACGTGGCAGGGGTGACGTCAGCATGACGTCAGCAGCGGGGTCCACCACTGATGACGTCAGCGTTGACCAAGTCAACGGTCAACGTTGACCGGGTCAACAGGTCAGCTGACAGGTGGGGTCCACATGTCAGTGAGATAGAGAGGATGACAGGTGGGCCCCTGCGGTCAGATAAAGAAAAAGATAAGGGCCGGTGCGGGCTGCTTCATGGGCCGGTTTCGTGGATGGGCCTGATAGATGGAGGGGGCCTTTGCGGACTTGTTGGTGTATTCGGCCCAGAAAGGGAAAAAGAGTTTATGGGCCGCGGGGACTCGGCCCACGGCCGTTTTGGCGTCGCTGACGGGAGACAGAGGAGGCTCTGACGAAGCGGGCCCACATGGCGGTGTCACTGTGCTTGGGCCCACCAGTCAGTGACACAGGGAGAGCGTCGGGATCCTCTGCGACTTGTGTGGCGGCGTGCGCGTGTGGGTCTCCGTGTGTTGCTTCGCACGGCAACGGCAGTACACGGCCGCGGCGGCGAGATCGGGCGGCGAGGCAGTACGTCGACGAGATCAGGGCTCCATGGGCGTGTGTGGTGCGGCCGGGGAGCCAGGGCGAGGTCAAGGAGCGTGCGAGGGGTGCTCATGTGTGCATCCAACAGAACGAGCAAGGAAGGCGGAGCAACAGCGTCGCGACGGCGGCGGGCGGTGGTGCGGACGGGCTGCGAGGCCATGGTGGTTACACGGTAGCGAACGAGAGAGAAGGAAAAGAGCGAGAAGCAGAGACAGTGCGTGTGTGAGCAAGGCGAGAGCAGAGCAGACCGACGATGAGTAGGACGGCGACGTGTTCGGAACAGCGGCGAGCAGAGTTACGGTGTTGGACGAGCGAGCGAGAGGGAAGAACAGCAGGGATGCAGTGGCGACGAACGGAACCTGCAGAGGAAGATGGACGCGGCTCGAAGGCCGGACAGGCAAGCAGCACAACAGAGCAGAGCTACTCAGGTGCGTCCATGGCGGCGCGACGGCCGAACAGAGCAAAATCGAGAGAGAGGGAAGGGAGATCGTGGTGGTGTTGGTGCTCACGATGAAATGGAGGTGATGGCGTGGCCGATTCCGATGCAGCGCTCGCGGTATAAGGGCGGCGACGCGGAACCCGGGCGGTGACGACGATGTGGGCGACGGCGATGCTTCTCGTCCTTGCGCCCGCGGCGGAGCTCGGTGAAGCAGCGACGAATCCGGCGCGGGGAGGCCTCCACTGCTTGATTCCTCGCACGAGCGGCACCACGGGCACCTCCTCCTCCACCTTGCTTCAAATTCGCCGGCGTCGTGGTGGAACAGGGCTTCCGCCCTTGATTGATTTTGGGAAGATCAGAGAGGGGAAAAGGATGGGGATGCGGGTTATATAGGGGAGGAAACTTGGGGAGGAGGAAAGGGTTGCGTGGGCGAGGAGGTTCCTGGGCGCGGCCAGGTTGGAAAGAGCGGGCGCGGGTGTCGTGGGGGCGCGGCGTGTGCGGTGCGTGTCGCGGCGGACGGGGGCGATGCGGCGCGCGTGAGACAGAAGCGGAGCGAGGCGTAAGGGAGAAGGAGATGCTGACGAAGCGGGCCCGCGTGTCGGAGACAGAAGAGAGGAAGGCGCGGGGAGATTTGTTGGGCCGGGAGGCTGGGCCGCGAATTGGGCCGCGCGCGGGGGAAAAAGAAGGGGATGGGCCGGTGGGAGAGGAGAATGGTTCGGGCCGGCGGGAATAGATAGCTGGGCCTGCTGGGCCGGGTTAAGGATGATTGGGCCCAAGGAGGATAGTTAGTTTAGGTTAGAAAAGTTAGCATTTGAATTTGTATTTGAAATAGGATTTCAAATACAAATTCACACACAACAAATAGAAACCAATCAAAAGCCAAATCACACAATCAATTATTATTCCTAATTACAAATTAAAAGCTCAATTTAATTACTAAGAGTTATTAGAGGAGAGAGAGATCACACTTCTAGGTTTAAGCAAACAATTCAAACAAAAATTTTTAAATCCACAATTTTCAACACGGAATGTTACAGACTCCCCCCCTCACAGGAATCTCGTCCCCGAGATTAAGGGTTACCTATGGCTCGAAGAGGTGCGGGTACTTCTGTCGTAGATCTGCTTCTTTCTCCCATGTGGCTTCTCGTTCGGTGTGATTACTCCATTGAACTTTGCAGTAAGGGATAGAAGTCCTTCTTGTTTCTTTCACAGCTGTGTCCAAAATCTTGATAGGGTATTCTAGATATTCCAATGTGTCCTGAATATCCAAGGCTTCCACTGGCACTTGCTCGTCTGGCACTCGAAGACATTTCCTTAACTGCGATACATGGAATACCGGGTGTACTCCAGCTAGGTCTTGGGTTAGCTTCAGTTCATAAGCGAGTTTGCCAATCTTTCGGGTGATCTCAAATGGTCCCACATATCTTGGTGCCAACTTCCCTTTGATATGAAATCGCTTCGTGCCTCGAAGGGGTGATACTTTCAGATATACATATTCTCCAACTTCAAAGCTTAAGTCTCTTCTTCGCTTGTCAGCGTAGCTCTTCTGACGGCTCTGAGCTGCTTTCAGATTCTCCCTAATTTTACTCACATGCTCTTCGGCTTCTTTAATGTCATCTGGTCCAAAGAAAATTCTTTCTCCAACTTCCGACCAAAGCAAAGGCGTACGGCACTTCCTGCCGTAAAGTGCTTCAAATGGCGACATTCTCAGACTAGCCTGATAGCTGTTGTTGTATGAGAACTCTGCATAAGATAAGCTCTTTTCCCAATCCTTCTTGTATGTCAGAACACAAGCTCTCAATAAATCTTCCAATATTTGGTTAACTCTTTCAGTCTGACCATCGGTCTGAGGGTGAAAGGCTGAGCTGTACTCTAAGCTTGTTCCCATAGTTTCATGCAAGTGTTGCCAGAACTTGGCAGTGAATTGCGATCCTCTGTCAGATACAATGCTTCGAGGTGCTCCATGCAATCTCACAATATTATCAACATAAAGCTCTGCTAACCTGTCAACTCTGTAATCTGCTCTTACAGGTATGAAGTGTGCTACCTTCGTCAAACGATCCACAATGACCCAAATCGAGTCATTGCCTTTCTGAGTTCGGGGTAATCCAACTATAAAGTCCATACCAACTGTAACGACCCGGATTTCCAAATCGGAGAATCCGACTCCCTGTACCATTGTGATAGTCCCAGAATCAACTGCTATCACGTACAGAACTCATTTCAGCATAATATCATATCCATACTTCGAATCAGAGTACAATTATTACAAGGATATTATGGAAAGCGTAGCTGATACAAGCCCTTTGGGCTAAACGACAAGAAGAAAGCCTACGAAGCGGTAGCTAGGTCTTCAAGTCTTCATTTCCAGTCTTTGCCACAGGCAACCTTGAGCGAAGCATCACAACCCTTCAAAGTAGCATCCGACGAATGAACTCGGAATCCAAGTGTAAACCTGCAAGCTCACGAACTGTCCCCAAGGAATGGGACAGGTCCACGTCACCATCCGTATGTAGCTTTAAGGTGGCCTAATTCTAGTATAACAAATATATCAAGGAATAAAGCTGAGGGTTTCCTATGCAGCAGCAGCAGCAAAGAAATAAAGATCTCCAATAACTCCCCAAGCTATCATCTCCACGGGTCAACCCTAGCACACCAGGGTCCCGTCGCATTCTCACCCCCTGCTCCTCACGAGTCGATGGGAAGACTCCCACTCTTCCCATCTCAGCGGCTACAAGCCGGAATCCGCACTATCAGCTCTCAACCAGCCCAAGGCTATGAAAAAGGGGAGAGGTAGAATATCCCAAAATACTAATCAGAAGAAGCCGGATCGAGGGGTGTCCATGACCGAGGACGCGGCTATACGTATAGTTTTAACTCTGCAGAGTGTGTACACCTGTACCCACTCGGGTTGCAGACGGCTGCGCAACCGTCTTGAGACACAACCCACAGCCATGACTTCCTAACCAGAACGGTACCATACTGTATTCCCAGGCTTGGGACCCGGGATCGTGAGTCTCTAACCTGGCCACGGTGGTGTCGAGAGTCTCGGAAACTAGGGCTAGAATAGCCGGGTCCCGAACATCCCGGTGTTCGGCCAACCCAATCCTATACACACTTCTCCACAGATCTGGTACCGCCTAGCTAGAAATGGCTGGAATCCTCCCCATGAGGATAAGTGGTGTGCACGTTTGACAAAGTCCCGTCACCAGGTCCAACTGACTCGGCCTAAGCCAGAGCAAGCAAGCCTCCAAACTGGGCCATCCGACTCCGCGGTCCGCCCGTCTACCCATTACAGGTAATATCCACCAACTCCTTCAAAGATCCACAACAAATGTACCCGCCACAGGTACTCCATAGGAAGTGCCCAACACACCTCCCGAGCCCCGACCAAAAGGTCGGTTAATGTCTGCTCACTCCAGCCGGGGGTTCGAAACTCTTCGGTTTTATCCCAACCCAAAACTCACGCCAAGATGATCAAGATCACAGCTAATCCCACACATGCAAGCATAGCACGAATATAACAGTGTATGTAGGTATACAAGGATATCAGGTAATAATCAAAGGCTATGCACGGGTTTAACATCATCAACATGAAATGGAGCGCTAGCAATTCTATTAGCAATGCCTAATGGGATTCAAAGTCGGAATGGGCGTGAACCTGGAGCAAAGTCCTTCTCTTTCACTTTCTTGATGAAGTCACGATCGTCGTGGTCGTAGTCGACGAAGTCGTCCAAATCTTCCGGGAATCCTAATAATCGGATAAATAATCGATAAGCTAGTTGCAAATAAACTCCAAATAAGAACCAAAGAAGAGCCAAAAGCACTCAACTCCTACACTAACGCGTAGATCATGATTTTAGAAGAATTATGAAACTGGTTTCATAATTTTCTGAGCTAGGATGAATTTATTATGAATTTTCTTAGATAAAACCTAATTCTGAAATTCCGAAAAAGAAAAAGAAAAAGGGCTGACACGTGGCAGCACCGAGGCGTGACACGTGGCAGTGCTGACGTCATCATGACGTCAGCAGCAGGGTCCACCTCTGATGACGTCAGCATGACGTCAGCGTTGACCAAGTCAACGGTCAACGTTGGCCGGGTCAACAGGTCATCTGTCAGGTGGGGTCCACATGTCAGTGACTCAGCAGAGTATGACAGGTGGGGCCGGCTTGTCAGATGGAGAAAAAGAGAAGGGATGGAACCGGGCTGTTTATGGGCCGGAAGCTTCCTTGGGCTTTACTTGGAGAAGGGGTGTTTGTGGACTTGTCTGCGTTGAGGAAAAAGGTTCGTGGGCCGCAACTGTCTCGGCCCAAGGCCCGTTTTGCGCTGCAGGAGGAGAATCAGACGGGGGATGGGCCGAACTGACGAAGCGGGCCCACTTGGCGGTGACGCCGGCGTCCAGGCCCACTGGCCAGTGAGAGGTGGAGGAGATGGGATCAGCTGCGGCTCGTGTGGCGTCAAGTTGATGTGGTCTTCCATGTGGTGAGTCCGATCGGCGGCGGACAGAGCGGACGGGGATCATCGGCTCGGCGACGGGCGATCCTGGGGTGGTGCAGGGCAGCCATGTGTGCGTGTTCGTGTCCCTGTTGAGAGGATGGCGACCGACGGCGGTGACCGGAACGGAGCAGAGCAAGCAGAACGGCGGCGGAACGGCGGGGACGCGATGGCGCGGTCGCGAAGGGGGGAACAGCGGCGGCGCGGCGGTATCGGGCCTCCTGCCCGCGGCCAACACGCGCAAGGGCAAGGCGAACGCGTGCATGCGAGATGAGAACAGAGAGTGCACGAGTGAGATGAGGGAGAAGGTGTTCGCGGCGACCACGGTGAGCATCCTGGCGGCGAGCAGATCAGCGATGCAGAGCGGCGAAGGTTGAGAGCGGAAGGGAGAGGGAAGCACGAGACTGAGGGAGACAGACACAGAGAGAGAGATGCGCGTGCGGTAAACCTGCAGAGGACGAACGCGGCACGAAGGCCGGACAGGCAACAAACGGAGCAAAGCTTCTCGGGGCGTTCATGGGGGCACGACGGCCGATCATCACAGGCAGAGAGTTTGAGGCGGCGAGAAGGCTCACGGTGTCGGCGGAGGTGAAGACGTGGCCGGCTTGACGAGGTCCTCGCGGTACAGCGGCGACGATGTGAACGACGGTGATGCTCCTCGTCCTTGCGCCCGCGGCGGAGCTCGGTGTAGCAGCGGCGAATCCGGCGCGAGGGGAGGGCCTCCACTGCTTGATTCCTCGCACGAGCGGCACCACGGGCACTTCCTCCTCCTCCTCCTTGCTTCAATTGGGCGGTGGTTCACCGGAACAGGGCTTGGCCCGAGTGGATTTGGAAACCAGAGAGGGGAAAGGATGGGGATTATATGGGGGAGTTTGCGTGGGGAAGGAGGAAGAGAGGTGGGGTCCGGCCAGGCTGGAGCGGGAGATGCCGTGGGCGCGCGGCTTGGTGGCCAAGGGAGAGCGGGCGGGCGCGAGCACGTGGGCGCGGCGGCGCGTGCGGTGCGGCGGTTGGGGACGATGCGGCGCGCGAGACAGAAACGCGGGGAGGAAGGGGACGGCTCTGTTGGTGGGGCCGGCGTGGCAGCGAGAGAGGAAGCGGGGCGAGCGTCCGCGCGTGGGTGGAACGGGCCGGCGCGGCTGTTGGGCCGGAATTGGGCCGCGCGCGGGGGAAAAAAAGAAGGGGATGGGCCGGCGGGAATAGATAGCTGGGCTTGCTGGGCCGGGTTAAGGATGATTGGGCCCAAGGAGGATAGTTAGTTTAGATTAGAAAAGTTAGCATTTGAATTTGTATTTGAAATAGGATTTCAAATACAAATTCACACACAACAAATAGAAACCAATCAAAAGCCAAATCACACAATCAATTATTATTCCTAATTACAAATTAAAAGCTCAATTTAATTACTAAGAGTTATTAGAGGAGAGAGAGATCACACTTCTAGGTTTAAGCAAACAATTCAAACAAAAATTTTTAAATCCACAATTTTTCAACACGGAATGCTACAGACTCCCCCTCACAGGAATCTCGTCCCCGAGATTAAGGGTTACCTACGGCTCGAAGAGGTGTGGGTACTTCTGTCGTAGATCTGCTTCTTTCTCCCATGTGGCTTCTCGTTCGGTGTGATTACTCCATTGAACTTTGCAGTAAGGGATAGAAGTCCTTCTTGTTTCTTTCACAGCTGTGTCCAAAATCTTGATAGGGTATTCTAGATATTCCAATGTGTCCTGAATATCCAAGGCTTCCACTGGCACTTGCTCGTCTGGCACTCGAAGACATTTCCTTAACTGCGATACATGGAATACTGGGTGTACTCCAGCTAGGTCTTGGGTTAGCTTCAGTTCATATGCGAGTTTGCCAATCTTTCGGGTGATCTCAAATGGTCCCACATATCTTGGTGCCAACTTCCCTTTGATATGAAATCGCTTCGTGCCTCGAAGGGGTGATACTTTCAGATATACATATTCTCCAACTTCAAAGCTTAAGTCTCTTCTTCGCTTGTCAGCGTAGCTCTTCTGATGGCTCTGAGCTGCTTTCAGATTCTCCCTAATTTTACTCACATGCTCTTCAGCTTCTTTAATGTCATCTGGTCCAAAGAAAATTCTTTCTCCAACTTCCGTCCAAAGCAAAGGCGTACGGCACTTCCTGCCGTAAAGTGCTTCAAATGGCGACATTCGCAGACTAGCCTGATAGCTGTTGTTGTATGAGAACTCTGCATAAGATAAGCTCTTTTCCCAATCCTTCTTGTATGTCAGAACACAAGCTCTCAATAAATCTTCCAATATTTGGTTAACTCTTTCAGTCTGACCATCGGTCTGAGGGTGAAAGGCTGAGCTGTACTCTAAGCTTGTTCCCATAGTGTCATGCAAGTGTTGCCAGAACTTGGCAGTGAATTGCGATCCTCTGTCAGATACAATGCTTCGAGGTGCTCCATGCAATCTCACAATATTATCAATGTATAGTTCTGCTAGCTTGTCTACTCTGTAATCTGCTCTTACAGGTATGAAATGTGCTACCTTCGTCAAACGATCCACAATGACCCAGATCGAGTCATTGCCTTTCTGTGTTCGGGGTAATCCAACTATAAAGTCCATACTGATGTCTTCCCACTTCCATACTGGAATATCCAAGGGTTTGAGTAATCCTGCCGGTCTCTGATGTTCAGCTTTCACTCTTTGACAAGTGTCACAATTCGCGACATGTCCTGCTATATCAACTTTCATATCCTTCCACCAGAAGCGTTGCTTCAAATCCTGGTACATCTTGGTACATCCAGGGTGTATGGAATATCTCGAATCATGAGCTTCTTTCAGGATTAACTGCCTGAGTTCCTTCACTTCGGGCACACATATTCTTTCTTTCTTCCATATTGTTCCTTGCTCGTCAACTCTGAAAGTACGAAGGTGTCCATCCTGCATTCTTTTGACTATTTCCTTGATCTCATCACTTTCCTTTTGAGCTTCTCGGATTCTATCTTCCAAATTATACTTGATCCTCATTTCGTTCAATTGACTAGTACTTACTATCTCTAGCTTGAGTTTCTCCATTTCTTCATACAAAGCTGGTTGGCATTCTTGCACCATAAGATTATTGCAATAGCTCTTGCGGCTCAATGCATCTGCAACTACATTTGCCTTGCCAGGGTGGTAGTGAATTTCCAACTCATAATCCTTGATCAATTCCAACCATCTTCGTTGTCTCATATTCAACTCTGATTGCGTGAAGAAGTATTTCAGACTCTTGTGATCCGTGTATATGTCACATTTGCTTCCAATGAGATAATGTCTCCATATCTTCAGAGCATGCACTACGGCTGCTAATTCCAAGTCATGAGTAGGATAGTTCTCTTCGTGCTTCCTTAGCTGGCGTGAAGCATAAGCAACGACTTTGCCTTCTTGCATTAACACACATCCTAAACCTTGTCTGGAGGCATCACAATACACAACGAAATCCTTCTGATTATCTGGTGTCATCAGAATTGGAGTGGTAGTGAGTCGGGTCTTGAGCTCTTGAAAGCTTGCTTCACATTTGTCTGACCAAACAAATGGAACATTAGTCTTCAATAAATCAGTCATGGGCTTGGCAATCTTGGAGAAATTCTCAATGAATCTGCGGTAGTAGCCTGCTAATCCAAGAAAACTTCGGATTTCTGCGACATTTCTAGGTTGCTTCCATCCGGATACAGCTTCAATCTTCTCGGGATCGACTGATACTCCATCTGGGGTCATCACATGTCCAAGGAAAGCTACCTTCTGCATCCAGAACTCACTCTTGCTGATCTTGCCATACAATTGATGTTGTCTAAGCTTCTCTAGCACTTTCCTCAGATGTTGTGCGTGCTCTTCAGCGGTCTCCGAGTAAATCATGATGTCATCAATGAAAACCACAACAAATTTGTCCAACTCTTCTATTAATACCTTATTCATCATACTCTTGAAGTAAGCTGGTGCATTGGTCAAACCACTTGTTACGACCACAAACTCAAATTGTCCGTATCTTGTCACGAACGCTGTCTTGGGAATGTCAGATTCTCGAATCCTCATCTGATGGTATCCCGATCGAAGGTCGATCTTACTGAAGTACTTTGCCTTCTTGAGTCGATCAAGCAAGTCATCGATTCTTGGCAACGGGTACTTGTTCTTGATGGTTACTGCATTCAACGAGCGGTAGTCAATGCACATTCTCATCGAACCATCCTTCTTCTTGTCAAACAGTACTGGTGATGCCCAAGGTGAGGCACTCGGCCTAATGATTCCTTTGTCCTGCAATTCTTTGATTTGCTTCTTCAACTCATCCAGTTCTTCAGCTGTCATTCTGTATGGTCTCTTAGCAATGGGAGCTGTTCCTGGCACCAGATTAATCGCAAACTCTATTTCTCTATCTGGTGGCAATCCTGGTAATTCATCTGGAAAGACATCTGGATACTCTTGTACTACTGGTATTTCTTCCAAGGTCTTGGTGGTGAGATTGTATACCATCTTTGGCACATCTTTGGACTTCCGAGGTTCAAACTTTATGTGACCTTCATACGGGTGCTTCAGAAACACAAGTCTAGGTGAGCATGAGATGATTCCTTTGTGCTTTGTCATCCAATCCATCCCAAGTATCACGTCAATTCCATCTGACTTCAAAACAGTTAAATCTGCAAAGAATTCGTATCCATTGATCAAGATACTCACTGATTTACACATCTCTGCACATTCGATATTTCCAAGGGGTGAACTGGTGAGGATGGGCGTCTTTCGGCGTACTACAGGAATTGACTGTTCTTCAACAAACTTCGAAGAAATGTACGAGCTGGTTGCTCCAGAATCAAACAATACCGAAGCTTCTGTGCCATTGACTTTGAACCTTCCCATGACGACTTCGGGTGCATCCTTTACATCATCTTCTGTCATATGGTTCAGTACTTCTCGAGCTTTACCTTGCGGTGGCTTTCCTTGCGTCACGGGTGCTCTTGTCATGATTGCCGGTATCTTAGCTGACTTGGCGTGTCGACGTGGATTCTTCCCTGGGCATTCACTCACCATATGTCCAGGCCTCTTGCAGTTGAAACATTTAATCTTGACTTCACTTGCGACATTGGGTTGCTCTGGACTATTTTCCCAATTGTGCTCTTCTTGATAATTGGGCTCCGGATAAACATGGTCTCCTTGTTCGTTCTTACGTTGTCGCAATGGGTGAAAGAATAAGGGGTACTCAGCTTTTCTCTTCTTAGCTTCTCTCTCTTTTCTTCCGACTATTTCCTTCTCAACTTCCATGGCTCTGTTTACCATTCGCATGAATGTTCGGTAACAACCACTTATATACAGCCTAATCTCCGGGTTCAGGCCTTGGCGAAACCAATATTGCCTCTTCTCTTCAGTGTCTGTGCGTATGGGATCATATCTCGCCATCTTGGTGAAGCTTCGTAAATACTCTTGCACCTTCATTGTGCCTTGGGTAAAATTGCGGAACTCTTCTGCCTTGATCACACGAGCTTCCTTGGGAATGTGGAACTCCAGAAAGGCTCTTTTAAACTCTTCCCAAGTGATACGAGCAGGGTCTTCATGGGTTCTGCAGTACTCGTTCCACCAAACTCTTGATGTACCGATCAACTGGTAGGCAGCTATTGTTACACACTCCTCATCAGTGCAAGAAGTCAAGTCCAATCTTTTCTCAATTTCATCTAGCCAATCCTCAGCTTCCAAAGGATCATCTGTTTGGTCAAAGGTGGGTGGCTTCAGCTTGATAAAGCTCTTGATCATTTTCCACTGTTTATCTTCAGGTGTTTCTTGTCCGAGAGTCACTACATCTGTCATGCGCTGAAGTAACTGGGTCTGAGTTGCAATCACTTCAACAAAGCCTGACTCAGGTAGGGGTTGTGCTTCTTGCTGGACATTGCTTGGTCCATTTCCTGGATTCACTTGGACGTGCTCTTGTTCTTCGACTACTCCTTCCATATTCTATAAGGCATAGTGGAGGTCAGTTTTAGGTAGAAAGGCACTCATGCTATCTAAAAATGGAGTCAAGTACAGGCATGTAAATACCAACTAATGTATAAGGCTACACTCAAGGGTAAGAACAATAAGAACCAAGAAACTGCGACAAGAAGCGCTCACTCAAGCATGCAAACATTATATACAGTGCTATCTTAAGGCTGACTCCTATTGCCTTAAAGATCTCACACACTTAGCGATGTAACTAATTCGTGGCATGTTAGATAGGGTGGACCTCTATACTTGATGGTTCACGGTCTTCTCAGCAACTTCTCCATTGAGTTCCAATTTCTTTAGTTGAGGCTACGTAAGAATTTGATTCAACGTAGGTAAGATAGAAGAATTTCAAGGTATGAGGGGGCAGAATCAATGTAGTTCAAGGTGGTATATATCAAATAGAGCGTTTAGAATATTCTTAAGCTAACGACCAACTTAGGGTTGCGTGCTACGGTCAAGTACAGCTCTGATACCAACTGAAACGACCCGGATTTCCAAATCGGAGAATCCGACTCCCTGTACCATTGTGATAGTCCCAGAATCAACTGCTATCACGTACAGAACTCATTTCAGCATAATATCATATCCATACTTCGAATCAGAGTACAATTATTACAAGGATAATATGGAAACGTAGCTGATACAAGCCCTTTGGGCTAAACGACAAGAAGAAAGCCTACGAAGCGGTAGCTAGGTCTTCCAGTCTTCATCTCCAGTCTTCGCCACAGGCAACCTTGAGCGAAGCATCACAACCCTTCAAAGTAGCATCCGACGACTGAACTCGGAATCCAAGTGTAAACCTGCAAGCTCACGAACTGTCCCCAAGGAATGGGACAGGTCCACGTCACCATCCGTATGCAGCTTTAAGGTGGCCTAATTCTAGTATAACAAATATATCAAGAAATAAAGCTGAGGGTTTCCTATGCAGCAGCAGCAGCAAAGAAATAAAGATCTCCAACAACTCCCCAAGCTATCATCTCCACGGTCAACCCTAGCACACCAGGGTCCCGTCGCATTCTCACCTCCTGCTCCTCACGAGTCGATGGGAAGACTCCCACTCTTCCCATCTCAGCGGCTATAAGCCGGAATCCGCACTATCAGCTCTCAACCAGCCCAAGGCTATAAGAAAGGGGAGAGGTAGAATATCCCAAAACACTAATCAGAAGAAGCCGGATCGAGGGGTGTCCATGACCGAGGACGCGGCTATACGTATAGTTTTAACTCTGCAGAGTGTGTACACCTGGACCCACTCGGGTTGCAGACGGCTGCGCAACCGTCTTGAGACACAACCCACAGCCATAACTTCCTAACCAGAACGGTACCACACTGTATTCCCAGGCTTGGGACCCGGGATCGTGAGTCTCTAACCTGGCCACGGTGGTGTCGAGAGTCTCGGAAACTCAGGGCTAGAATAGCCGGGTCCCGAACATCCCGGTGTTCGGCCAACCCAATCCTATACACACTTCTCCACAGATCTGGTACCGCCTAGCTAGAAATGGCTGGAATCCTCCCCATGAGGATAAGTGGTGTGCACGTTTGACAAAGTCCCGTCACCAGGTCCAACTGACTCGGCCTAAGCCAGAGCAAGCAAGCCTCCAAACTGGGCCATCCGACTCCGCGGTCCGCCCGTCTACCCATTACAGGTAATATCCACCAACTCCTCCAAAAATCCACAACAAATGTACCCGCCACAGGTACTCCGTAGGAAGTGCCCAACACACCTCCCGAGCCCCGACCGGAAGGTCGGTTAATGTCTGCTCACTCCAGCCGGGGGTTCGAAACTCTTCAGTTTTATCCCAAGCCAAAACTCACGCCAAGAAGATCAAGATCACAGCTAATCCCACACATGCAAGCATAGCACGAATATAACAGTGTACATAGGTAAACAAGGGTATCGGAAAATCATCAAAGGCTATGCATGGGTTAAACATCATTGACGAGGATCCGAATTAGGGGTGCCCAATCCAACCTCTTAACCCAGGAGCTCACGACAATCCGCCCCTCAAAAAACAAAAATCAGAGACCCAAAGCAAGGCGAACACCCCGTACCCTGACTACTTGGGTCGCCCAAGTGGTTCCCCGATTCGCCCGAGAGGTTCTCCGCCCCCGAGTGGCCTCCCGGTTCGCCCGAGGGATTCTCCGCTCCCGAGTGGTCTCCGACGCCCCGGGTGAAAGTACCCGGCCGCGCCCCGGCCCATCCGGCGCCGTACCCACTTGGTACCCGCTGTGTCAGAACAGGATGGGCGTCCGTCCTTCGCCACGGCAGCCACAGTGGCGCCCGTCTCGTCCGAACAGGAGCGCTACAGTCCGGAGAAGGATGCATGCGCTACACCCGGCACTCCAGTACCATTCCAGGCGCCCCCGGACGACATCTGGAACCCGAGCAGGACACCTGGAGCACCGAAGGACCTCAGGCAGGTCAACCACGACCCGGAACTACCCGGGAGCTTACCCGAGAAGGCATCGGCGTCAACCACCCAGGATGTACGATCCCGGGTCCGGCGGGGCGCCCACTCCGTCAACACCTGCTCCCCGTACGGCTCGGCAGACGACACCGGACGAAGCTCTCGGGAGCAGTAACTCCCGTTGTAATTTTCTCCTTTCTTACCCCCCGCTCCCTTCTCTCCTTGAAGCTATAAAAGGGGACGAGGGGACGTCAGCGCGGGGCAATTGGAACACCGGTCGAACACTCGGTCATCACACACCACACGCTCGTTCGCATCACTCAGGGACTTGGGACCCTCTCCCTCTCCCAACTAGTTTGTACACCCCTACTACAGACTTGGACTTGAGAACAGCGACGCTCACTGGACGTAGGGTATTACTCTCCGGAGGCCCGAACCAGTCTAAACCCCCTGTCTCTCGAGTCACCATCCGGATCCTGACACGCGATCGTAGGAAATTTACTTGTTGGCGGTAGAGAACCCCGACAGTTGGCGCGCCAGGTAGGGGCGTTTCGCGTGTCACGACGCTCCACCAGGGTCCGGATGGCCCATAGCGGCGCCTCGCTGGTGCCCGGCGACCACCTGCGATTCGGCTCCCTCGACTTCGTCATCGACAAGTCGGTGGAACCCATCGTCGGGGCGACTTTCGTGCGCCCCAAGCTTGCCCACGACGACGGCAAGACGTTCCACGACGAGGGGCCCAAGCCCCCCTACGCCACGGCGGGAGCTACCGCCTACGTCCTCGACCTACTTGGAGAGGACTTGGCGGCCGCCCTGGGGCGGAGCCCGTCCCAGGAATGCTTCCGCAACGTCACCTACATGATCACAAACCTCGCCCTCCAAGCTGGAGGGCAGGAGCAGCTCCTTTGGGACGAGTTCATCGACTGCTACAACGCCATGTACCCAGAGGGACAGCCAGGCTTGCCGAGCGACCCGGTGGCCACCCCGACACCGGCGGAAATCGATCCCCGCATCTCGCCAACCGTCAGAAGCGCGGTGAACAGCTCGCGCCCGCGGTTGACGTGGGCTCCGCCGAACTTCGACCCATACCGGGAGTGCTTCATGTGTCACACCCCCGACGGAGATGTGCACTCTGCGGGCAGCTCCACGGGGGACGGCGCCCCTGCAGCGTCACCAGCCCACGCCGCAGCGGCTCCACCTGCCCAGGGACCGGCAGCTCCTCCTGGCAATGCTCCTGCGGCGCCACCACCCAACGCTCCGGCGGACGATGCTCGGCGCGTCAGGCTGCAGGAACTAGATGAGGCCCGGCGCCAGATCGAGGAAGAACGGCAGCAGCTCAACCGCGAGCTCCGGAGAAACGCGGACGGGGGAGCCGCCCGCGCACGGGCCCGCGAGGTGCAACAGCGCATCGTCAACGACGGTGGCAACGCCAACGACGCGCAGGTCTTCAACCGGGCGTCCCAGAACCTCGCAGCGGCTGCTGTCCTGCTCCGCGAGCACCCCGAACCAGCGGCGCCCGAAGATCGGAGGATTCATCAGCAGCTCCGTGCGCTCCTAGAAACCGCAGCGGTCCAGCAGGCGGAAAGCTCTGCCTCACGCCAGAGAGCTCCTCGAGAACCCGAACATGAGCGTTCCGTGCACCATCGTGCGGCTCCGGCTGACGATGGTGCCAGGCAACGGGACGAGCACCATCAGCGTCGCCCGCGCCGAGCCTACAACAAGCGGCGTGGGGGCCGCTACGACAGCGGTGAGGACCGGAGCCGGAGCGCGTCGCCCGACCCCAGGGGGCCGCGCGCCTTTGGACCCCGTGTCCTGGGCGCTCAGGTCCCTCCGCGCTTCCGAGCTCCCACAACGGTGCCCAAGTACGACGGGGACACCAACCCCAGCGTCTGGCTGGAGGACTACCGGCTCGCGTGTCATGCGGGGGGAGCGCAAGACGATTACTTCATCATCAAGAGCCTCCCCCTCTACCTTGCCGACGCGGCTCGGACATGGCTAGAGCATCTCCCCGCAGGAAAAATCGACAGCTGGGCGCAGCTGCGTGACGCTTTCATCGGCAACTTCCAGGGCACCTACACTCGTCCTGGGAATCCCTGGGATCTCCGCAACTGCCTCCAGGCAGAAGGCGAGACTCTGCGCGACTACATCAAGCGCTTCTCCAAGCGCTGCACCGAGCTGCCGAACACCGCTGACACCGACGTCGTCTCCGCATTCCGGTTTGGAACCACCTGCGCGACTCTCATCCATGAGTTGGGACGCCGGAAGCCTCGGACCATCCGGGAACTCCTTGACATCGCCACCGACTACGCCGATGGGGAGGACGCCGTCGCTGCAACTCTCGATCGGCCTCAGAGCAAGGGCAAGCAGTCGGAGTCGGCCGCCGAGGGCACCTCCGCCCGACCCGACAAGAGGAAAAGAAAGGATAAGCAGAGGCGCGATGGCCGCGTGGTAGCGACGGCCGAGCGGAAGGCCACCAAGCCCAAGGGGAACCCAGCGCCAAGGGATCACTTCGAAAAGCTCCTCGAGGCGCCCTGTACCCATCATGAGGGCCCTGTCAAGCACGCCTTGAAAGACTGCAGACTCATGAGAAGCTTCCTCGCCGGCACCCTGAAGAAATCCTCTGAAGGCCGGGACGGGGCCGGTGGCTCGCACAACGACGATGGCTACCCCAGGGAGGACGGAGCGATCCTGATGATCGTCGGGGGATCGGCGGCCTGCCCCTCGAAGCGCGATGAGAAGCTGATTCGGCGGGAGGTCGGCCACACGGAGCCCGCGGCGCCCTCCTACCTTAAATGGTCTGAGGCCCCGATCACTTTCGACCGCTCCGATCATCCCGACTACGTCCCACAACCCGGAAGGTACCCGCTCGTGGTTGCTCCTCTCTTCGGGACGAAACGCGTCCACAAGGTGTTGATGGACGGCGGGAGCGGCCTCAACATCCTCTACGTCGACACCCTTGATGAAATGGGGATCCCGCGTTCCCAGCTTCGCCATCCCCGGTGCCATTCCACGGGATCGTCCCCGGGGTGGACGCCATACCACTCGGGCAAATCGACCTGCCCGTCACGTTCGGGACTTCACGCAACTTCCGCAGGGAAACCCTCACTTTCGAAGTGGTGGGATTTCCCGGGGCGTACCATGCCATCCTCGGGAGGCCTGCATACGCAAAGTTCATGGCCGTCCCGAACTACACGTACCTCAAACTGAAGATCCCCGGACCCAAGGGTGTCATCACCGTGGGGACTTCATTTGAGCATGCGTTCGCTTGCGAAACCGAGTGCTTCCAGTTCGCAGAGGCGCTCGTCCAGTCCAAAAGGCTCGCCGCCGAGCCTTCACCCAGGGACTTGGATATCCCCGAGACCTCCAAGCGCGCCGCGTGCTCCTTTGAGCCGGCCAAGGACGTCAAGGAGGTTGTCGTGGCCGACGATGGCCGCACCCTCCGCATCGGCACGGCGCTCGATCCTAAATAGGAAAGCGCGCTCGTCGACTTTCTCCGCGCAAACCTCGACGTGTTTGCATGGAACCCCTCGGACATGCCGGGGATTCCAAGGGAAGTCGCCGAGCACAAACTCGATATCAAGCATGGCGCTCGACCCGTCAAGCAGAAGCTCCGACGTTACGACGACGAGAAGTACAAGGTCATCGGCGAAGAGCTCAAAAAGCTCCTCAGCGCCGGCTTCATTAGGGAGGTATACCACCCCGAGTGGTTGGCCAACCCGGTCCTTGTAAAAAAGAAAAATGGGAAATGGAGGATGTGTGTTGACTATACCGGCCTTAACAAGGCATGTCCAAAAGACTCCTTCCCCCTTCCGCGTATAGATCAGGTGGTCGACTCCACCGCAGGGTGCGAAACCCTTTGCTTTCTCGATGCGTACTCCGGGTACCATCAGATCGCGATGAGCTTGGCCGACCAGCTCGCAACCTCGTTTATCACGCCATACGGCACTTACTGCTATTCGTCTATGCCCTTCGGGTTGAAGAACGCGGGCGCCACGTTCCAGAGATGCATGCGACGCGTCTTTGGTGACCTGATCGGCCGAATGGTCGAGGCGTACGTTGACGACATAGTAGTGAAGTCCAAGCGCGCGGGCAACTTGGTTTCTGACCTCGCAGCTGTCTTTGAGAAGCTCCGGCTGAACAAAGTAAAGCTGAACCCTGAGAAATGCGTTTTCGGGGTCCCGAGAGGCATGCTCCTTGGCTTTATCGTGTCGGAACGAGGCATCGAAGCCAACCCCGAGAAGATAACGGCCATCACCGACATGGGGCCAATCCAGAACGTGAAAGGGGTCCAACGCGTCACGGGGTGCTTGGCCGCACTCAGCCGCTTCATCGCCCGACTCGGGGAACGGAGCCTGCCCTTATACCGACTGCTTAAGAAGTCGAACCACTTCGTCTGGAACGATGAAGCACAGCAGGCCCTCGACTCGCTCAAAGTTACGCTCAAGAGCCCACCAATCCTGACCGCTCCGGTGGAAGGGGAACCCATGCTGCTCTACATTGCGGCAACCACCCATGTGGTAAGCACCGCCCTCGTCGTCGAACGAGACGAGCCCGAGAAGATCCAGAAGGTGCAGCGTCCAGTCTACTTCATCAGCGAGGTCCTGTCTGACACCAAGGTACGATATCCCCAGATCCAGAAACTCGTCTATGCTGTCCTCATCACTAGGCGGAAGCTCCGGCACTACTTCGACGCCCACCCCGTCACGGTGGTGTCGAGGTATCCACTCGGTGAAGTGATCCAGAACCCCGAAGCTGACGGGAGAATAGCCAAGTGGGCGCTCGAGTTGATGGGGAAGAACATCACCTACGCGCCACGGGACGCCATCAAGTCACAAGCACTGGTCGACTTCGTCGCCGAGTGGACCGAGGCTCAGACTCCCCCGACCTCCGTCGAACACGAGACCTGGGTCATGTACTTTGACGGGTCGCTGATGAAGGAAGGGGCAGGCGTCGGCCTGGTCTTCGTCTCGCCCCTCGGCGTACGCATGGAGTACATGGTTCGACTACACTTCTCGGCCTCCAACAACGCCGCCGAATACGAGGCCCTCCTCAACGGACTTCGTATTGCCCTCGAGCTCGGCATACGACGTCTCGAGATCCGAGGAGACTCGGAGTTAGTCGTCGATCAGGTAATGAAGGAGTCGAGCTGCATCAGCCCCAAGATGGTCGCCTACTGCCGGGCGGTCCGCGAGCTGGAAGACAAGTTCCTCGGCCTCGAGCTCAAGCACGTCCAGCGACGATACAACGAGGCGGCCGACACCCTCGCCAAGGCAGCGTCCAACCGGAAGCCTGTTCCCCATGGGGTGTTCGCCAGGGACCAGCACGCCCCCTCCATCCGACTCGACGACGAGCCACCCGAGCCTCCAGCGCGGGAGGAAGCAGAAGTGATGGAGATAGACGCGGTCGCTGAGCTCAACCTCGAGGATCCCGACTGGAGAGTCCCGCTACTCGAGTGGATTGTGGAGGGCAAACTCCCATCCGACCCGACCGAGGCCCGGCGGATCGCGCGCTGGGCCAAAACTTTCACGCTCATCGAGGGAGAGCTCTATCGACGAGGCTCCTTTGGCATCCTTATGCGCTGCATTCCGATCGACCAAGGTAAGGAATTGCTGAGGGACATCCATGCAGGGGCATGTGGGCATCACGCCGCGCCAAAGACGCTCGTCGGGAAAGCTTTTCGACAAGGGTTCTACTGGCCAACCGCGGTGGCCAACGCCAAGGATATCGTGCGTAGATGCGAAGGCTGTCAATTCTACGCAAGGCAAACCCACCTCCCGGCGCAAGCCCTGCAGACCATCCCTATCACATGGCCTTTCGCCGTGTGGGGTTTGGATCTAGTCGGGCCACTGAAGAAAGCACCCGGGGGCTTCACGCATCTCCTTGTCGCCATCGACAAGTTCACCAAATGGATCGAGGCGAGACCCATCCGGCGCGTTCGCTCGCAAGAAGCCGTCCAGTTCTTCACCGACATCATCTACCGCTTCGGGGTCCCGAACGTGATCATCACCGACAACGGCACTCAGTTCACGGGCAAAAAGTTTCTCAACTTCTGCGACGACAACAACATCCGAGTGGACTGGGCCGCCGTCAGCCACCCCAAAACCAACGGACAGGTGGAGAGAGCCAACGGCATGATCTTGCAAGGACTGAAGCCGCGAATCTTCAAACGCCTCGAGAAGTTCAAGGCAAGATGGGTCGCGGAGCTCCCGTCGGTCCTCTGGAGCCTGCGGACCACCCCAAGTCGAGCCACGGGATGCACGCCCTTCTTCATGGTGCACGGGTCTGAGGCGGTCCTCCCTACTGACCTCGACTACGGTAGCCCACGGATCCGCGCCTACGACGACGAAGGAAACCAAGCCTCCCTGGAAGACGCCATCGACCAGCTGGACGAGGCACGCAGCGTCGCACTACTCCACTCGGCAAAGTACCAGCAGGCCCTACGACGATACCACGACCGCAACATCCGAAGCCGGGCCTTTCAAGTCGGCGACCTCGTCCTCCGACGAGTTCAGGACAATCGCGGCCGCCACAAGCTTTCACCGCCATGGGAAGGCCCTTACATCGTCGACCAAGTCCTCCGCCCGGGAACTTACAAGCTCAAGGACGAGGACGGCCAAGTCCTCACGAACGCTTGGAACATAGAGCAGCTACGTCGCTTCTATCCTTGAAAATCATTTTGTCTTTCGCTTACGATAATAAGAATGCTCTTCTGTCCCGAGTACCCTATGAGCTTACAGTCGTTTCCCGAGACGCTCCCCGAGTCCTCCGAAACAAGAGGCAAGTGACCCCTCGTAGGGTCGAATGCTCTCGACAAACGACGCGGTAAGTACATACGATGGCCTGTTAAACGCCAGGGGTTCAAAGGCTGGCCCGTCGAAGGGTTCTACAGCCGCCCCCGAGCACCCCGAGTGAGGGGCAGCGAGGGATGGGTCCACTAGCGGCCAGTACCCGGGCGCACGAGCGTCGCGGGCATCCCAAACTGCATTCGAGTCTTGATGGCTTGAAAGATCATGGTTTTTCCCCCGAACGGAAAGGCAACAGGCCGCCAAGTCCGGTCGAACGGGCTCGGTAACTAGATGATCTCGCCACCAAGAATCTGAAGCTGGCCACCAGCTGGTCCGATCGGAACCCATCGAGTGGGATGCCGTGGCTTCACTCGAATTGACCCGTTATCAGCTCACACGGACACCGCATTTTCGGCCAACGTGGCAAAAATACGGCGCGGTCCGGCCCCTCCATCTTTGGCGAAAGTAAGATGCATGAGGGGTTACGATATAAGGAGAAAAAGGCCTCTCCGTTAGCGCCCTACATCGTGTAGGGTCCCAGGCCACGAAACAAGACCTGGTAAGAAATCCCCCCACGACGAAACGAACCCGAGGACGAGCCCGGAGGGAGTGCGCGAGGGAAAGCGGCAAAAAGACGAAACGGTGCCCCGCCCGACCAACTCGAGGGCGCCTGGGGGGGGCTGAAATCGCAATAGCCCTCGGCCGACCCACGTCCGCCTCGGCCGACCCACGTCCGCCTCGGCCGACCCTCCTCCGCCTCGAACGACTCCCGTCCGCTTCGGCCGACCCTCGTCCGCCTCGGCCGACCCTCTTCCGCCTCGGCCGACCCTCTTCCGCCTCGGCCGACCCTTGCCCACCTCGGCCAAAAACCGTGCCCCTGAAGGAAGCGGATCATGTCCCGATCCGTCGGAAAAAACGCGGCGTCATCTAGCAAGGACCGCGCGAAGACGACAAGCCTTACGAACTGACGAACAAACCAGCAGTTCAACAAACACAAAACAAGCAGGTCTTGACAAGACATTATTACAGAGGGACAAGCTAAGCCGCAGTCGCCCCAGCAGCACCAGATCCGACGGAGAGGATGAGGTCCTCAACGCTGCGCTTCTCCAGGAGCTTGGTGCTCCCCGGGGAGGACGCACCCGGCACCCCCAGGAGTCCCACCGCTGGTTCCGTCGCCGCCGGCGCCATCGCCATCGCCGTCGTTCTCGTCGTCGTCGTCGTCGTCGCTGCAGGCATCCCGGACCATGGGGAGCTTCTCAAGCTCTTCAGCCAGGCCGTAGATCTTGAAGGCGAAGTCCTTGACGGTCCAGTCCTTCGGATAGTCCGGGGCCTTGATGCCGAACGCGGTGGCCACACCGCGAAGCTTCGCGAACGCCTCGCGGAGTATGTCACCGCTCCAGGCGTTGTCGGCGACGATCTCCGCCGCCCTGGCCTCCCGCTGCTCCGCCGCCTTGGCCTCCTGTTCCGCCTTGGCCTTTTTCCGGCGGCTGTCGTCGTCGTCCTCCTCTCCCCCCCGCTTCATCGACGAACGGTCGCCCGACGATGCCATTCCGCTACCGCTCTTCCTGGCCTGCTCTCCCCACTCGCCTTTGCCACCGGTCTATGTGTTGGACTGGTGG
>CM014272.1:62236068-62286654 GCA_004135705.1 Alloteropsis semialata | reverse complement strand
GTGGTTCCCCGATTCGCCCGAGAGGTTTTCCGCTCCCGAGTGGCCTCCCGGTTCGCCCGAGGGGTTCTCCGCTCCCGAGTGGTTTCCGACGCCCCGGGTGGAACTACCTGGCCGCGCCCCGGCCCATCCGGCGCCGTACCCACTTGGTACCCGCTGCGTCAGACCAGGATGGGCGTCCGTCCTTCGCCACGGCAGCCACAGTGGCGCCCGTCTCGTCCGAACAGGAGCGCTACAGTCCGGAGAAGGATGCATGCGCTACACCAGGCACTCCGGTACCACTCCAGGCGCCCCCGGACGACATCTGGAACCCGAGCAGGACACCTGGAGCACCCAAGGACCACGAGCAAGTCAACCACGACCTGGAACTACCCGGGAGCTTACCCAAGAAGGCATCGGCGTCAACCACCCGGATGTACGATCCCGGGTCCGGCGGGGCGCCCACTCCGTCAACACCTGCTCCCTGTACGGCTCGGCAGACGACACTGGACGAAGCTTTCGGGGGCAGTAACTCCCGTTGTAATTTTCTCCTTTCTTACCCCCCGCTCCCTTCTCTCCTTGAAGCTATAAAAGGGGACGAGGGGATGTCAGCGCAGGGCAATTGAACACCATTCACGAACACTCGGACACTACACACACAGCTCACTCGCTCCACACAGGGACTTGGGACCCTCTCCCTCTCCCGACCGGTTTGTACACCCCTACTACAGACTTGGACTTGAGAACAGCGACGCTCACTGGACGTAGGGTATTACTCTCCGGAGGCCCGAACCAGTATAAACCCCCTGTCTCTCGAGTCACCATCCGGATCCTGACACGCGATCGTAGGAAATTTACTTGTTGGCGGTAGAGAACCCCGACACAGGGGAAGGGATCTTGTCAGACTTCGGGACGGCAGCGAACTTCTTCTTCCCCGCCATGGATCTTACGGCAGGGGTCTTGGATCGCATTAGCGAGGCTACGCTCCCCGTGGTGGCTGAGATCGCGCAAGGGGCTTGTGAGCAAGGGGAGCTTCTGTGGCGGCGGGGTGAAGAGCGAAGAATGAGGAAAACAGATCTGGAAATGAGAAGATTACCCTCCGGGGGTTAATCCTCGCCTTTTATAGCGCGCCTTGATGCCCGAAATTACCGCGAGATAGCGCGATTGGCGGGGGCGGGCGAAACGGTAGAAAGAGCCGTTGGGCGCTTCGCCTTCCGTTACACGCCGGGTGTCAACGGTAAAAAATGGCTCCAGAGCACTCGAGCAAGACGAAGAAGTCGGCGTGCCGCTAAGGCTCGAACAGCTCCCATGCTCGGGGGCTGGCGCCACGATCAAGTCAGTGTGCCTCTCGGGCTCGATTGGCCCCGAACCACTCGGGAGCCAACACTGCAAACTCAGTGGTGTGCCGCTAAGGCTCGAACAGCTCCCACGCTCGGGGGCTGGCGCCACGATCAAGTCAGTGTGCCTCTCGGGCTCGATTGGCCCCGAACCACTCGGGAGCCAACACAGCAAACTCAGTGGAGTGCCGCTAAGGCTCGAACAGCTCCCACGCTCGGGGGCTGGCGCCACGATCAAGTCAGTATGCCTCTCGGGCTCGATTGGCCCCGAACCACTCGGGAGCCAACACTGCAAACTCAGTGGTGTGCCGCTAAGGCTCAAACAGCTCCCACGCTCGGGGGCTGGCGCCACGATCAAGTCAGTGTGCCTCTCGGGCTCGATTGGCCCCGAACCACTCGGGAGCCAACACTGCAAACTCAGAGGAGTGCCGCTAAGGCTCGAACAGCTCCCACGCTCGGGGGCTGGCGCCATGATCAAGTCAGTGTGCCTCTCGGGCTCGATTGGCCCCGAACCACTCGGGAGCCAACACTGCAAACTCAGTGGAGTGCCGCTAAGGCTCGAACAGCTCCCACGCTCGGGGGCTGGCACCACGATCAAGTCAGTGCGCCTCTCGGGCTCGATTGGCTCCGAACCACTCGGAGGCCAACACTGCACAATTGGAGGCGCACCGCTAAGGTTCGACCGGCACTCGGACTCGGGGGCTGGCGCCATATCAAAAGCAGCGCGCCATGCGGGCTCGATCAGCCCCGAAACGTTCGGGAACTGACGCTGCGAACAAATTGCGACAAGTAATGCAATCCTTTTAGCAGGAAATACAGTTACAACGGAGCCGGACTTGCGCCGGTTACAAACATCAAACACATCGACCGCCAAGATGACGGCCTGGGGCACTCGTCCCTGCGCCTAGTGCTACATCCGGAGAAAGCTTGGTTCACATGAGCTCCTCGCAAGCTCTCTTGTAGCACCACTGCAGCCGTCGACGGGACAGCACCGGAGGAGGGTTGATAGCAGATGACTTCGGCTACCCCTTGCTCTACAAAGCATTTCACCCCACATGGCCCTCGTCACATGGGAATGCGGGGGTGAACGGGGCAGCGCTCACGCACTGATCAACGCCTCAGATCCCTCGCAAGCACTCTTCTAGCACCGTGCCAAGATGACTCCATGAACTTTCCCCGGTGGATGAACCCAACAATAAGCCTCCGGCATATTGACTGAAAGGGTCCTATATCTATTCGCTCTTGGGTAGCAGCTCAGGCTCCCCGACGGGTATTTATAGCCCCTAGTCGCCAGAGGACGGAAGATTCTCTCCACTATCACGAGCGCGAGCTCCACGCCGCGCGTCTTTTCCTCCAGCTCGAAGGGCACAGGTCACCCTTATCTCCTTTGGCTCCACTCGACCACGGGAGCACCCTGTGCAATCACGGGAACTCTATTCCTGGCGCCGCATCACAAAAGCGACGCCGCCTTGCCTGCCTCTCCTTGGCATACCCGACAGAGAAGGAATCCTCCGGGACACGAACCTTTCGACAAGATAAGTGTCAATTGATTAACTTTGTCAATTCCGCGAGCTTTAAAACAAGTAGCTAAAGTACTCGGGGAGCACACGCCTTAATCCGTGAAACCTCGGCTCTTCCGTACGCCTACGCTCCTACGCGTGCACGCGGCCCAGCTCCCTGCGCTATGGACTACGGCTATCGGGGATCAGGTGCATAAACGTAACAGGCTAACTGCCCGGGGAAATTAAAAGACTTAAAAGCAGGAAGCGGAGTTCATTAATATTTATATCGCCGAATACTTTCTCCTCGAATTTTTACTTTGTTGCAGGGTACAGACGACCACTCGGCGTGCTCAGCCCTCACGCTCGGGGGCTGGCACCGGGACGACCACTCGGCGTGCTCAGCCCTCACGCTCGGGGGCTGGCGCCGGGACGACCACTCGGCGTGCTCAGCCCTCACGCTCGGGGGCTGGCGCCGGGACGACCACTCGGCGTGCTCAGCCCTCACGCTCGGGGGCTGGCGCCGGGACGACCACTCGGCGTGCTCGGCCCTCACGCTCGGGGCTGGACGCCGAAATTAACGTCGGATGATCTAGCCAGATGCTCCTTGACTAACCCTTGGACCGATTCCTACGGAATCGCTTCAAGGCTCGGGGGCTACGGCCAACGGACGCACCTCGCGGCGCATCCGTTGATTATCTGACGACTTCAGAAGAAGGCTACTAACCCTTGGACCGATTCCTACGGAATCGCTTCAAGGCTCGGGGGCTACGGCCAACGGACGCACCTCGCGGCGCATCCGTTGGAAGACGGCTCTTTTCTCTCCAGTATCACGCGGTTTCGCTTCCAACTGCAGCGGGCTCGACGCTCATCAGGCAGCACGACCTCGCCGACTTGTCTCTCAACCACGTACTACTCGGGGGCTTGTCGGGGGTAGACCCCCAGGGGTACCCAGAAGGCGGATTGGCCCAACCAGCAAGGGACGGCCCAATCCGAGTGCAACTGGATCGGTTTGTCGGACTGGCTGGCCCACCAGTCGGGAGGCCCACCAGTCGGGCGAACCGGATGGGCGCAACGGCGCGCGCGGCAAGGAAGAAGACGGCGTATCCCGCAAGAAGCTTGGAGATCAAGATAAACTAGCCGGAATTATAGGGAAAGATATCTGTAATCGTTATAGGATCAAATCCTTGTAATTCGGGTAGGTTACGATCTCTGGCCGACTTGTAACTCAAGGCAGCCGGACTATATAAGGCGCCCTGAGACCCCCCTCCAGAACACGAACATACGCAACATCTACAACCCTAGGACAGAACCCAACTACGGAGATCCTTCAAGGAACTTCATACACAGCAATACAATCTCCCCCAACACAGGACGTAGGGTATTACGTCAACTCGACGGCCCGAACCTGTTCAATCCTTGCGTCTTGTGTTACCATCGACTTCTGATCCTCGATCTGTCCCTCAACAAATCAACCACGTAGGCTACCCTGTGTGGACTGCCGGGTCCAAACATCCGACAGACACTTTGGTACATTTACTCCTCCCAATGTGAATGCGTAGACTTGTGATTCCGTGTTTGACTTGGCTTGGACTTGGTCTCCTTGGACTCAGTCCATGTCTGCTTCGCCCGCTTCCAAAGGCTCTGTAGCTCCTGGAATTGGCTTCTTCTGAGTCGAGATGACCCTAAGCCACTTCCCAGCGTCCAGGAAGCCGATGGCTCCTGCAAGAACCTGCAGTTTAGAGTGAACCGAAGCTTGCCGTTAACTTATTCATAGCTTTTGACATCCAATAGTATCAATATTTCATCGAATTGGCTTCTAACTTGATTCTGATAACGCCACATTGGCTTCCTGCAACACGATCACCGAAGCCGATTGGCTTCCGCATATAACGAGATGTGATTACCGAAGTCTGATTGGCTTTCGTATTCAGCAAGACTTGACGAGCGAAGCCGATTGGCTTTCGTATACAGCAAGACATGCTCACCGAAGCTGATTGGCCTTTGTATGCAGCGGGACATGCCGACCGAAGCCGAATTAGAGATCTGTAGAGTAAAATGAAGCTAAATTGGCTCTATCTCCTTCATTCATTGCTGCCCTTACGGGTGAGATGAAGCAAAACAAGTAGAAGGCGTTTGTCGGCGAGCCAAATCCCCAACAGTAGCCCCTCAAGGACGAGGGCTTTCTTCAACAGATCGAGCTCCACGAAACTAGGATTGCTTGCCAGCCAAAGAAACGCCTCCTCCTTGTTGGAGAAAGCCCTTTAATGTTTTGTCGTGATTGTTCTATTTTTGCTTCGTTTGTCTGACATGTCATGTTATTTGGCTTCGTTTATTAGAAACTGGTTGAATTGTTTTATCCGTTGTTGTAACTTTTGCTTCGGTTTGACCGAATTTGAAACGGCGGTTCGTTTTTCGAGATTTTAACGGTCAGTGCCGAGGAAGATGTTGCTACAGGTGACGATACAGAGGACGCTGGATCTACAGCCGAGGATGCCCTTGAGGATGTCGAAGCCGATGCTTCTGATCTCTTGGATTATCGAAGGAAGCCAAAGACCACTGTCTTTGGTGAGTCTCGTGTTACCCCTTCATTGATTCGCTTCTATGAGGAGAAAGGGTATTTTGAAGCCGGCCCTGGCACAGAAACTACCCCGACGCCTGAGGCAGACGAAGCCGTGGTATTCAAGGAGTTCTTCACCGCTGGGCTTCGGATGCCCGTGGACAATATTATTGCTGATATTCTTGGGAAGTATGGCTTACAACTTCATCATCTTACCCCCAATGCTATTACTCACTTGCTTCGCTTCTTCTGGGCCGTAAAGACCAATGCTTCGGATGTTAATGCGGATTGCTTCATCCGTTATTTTGAGGGGCATCGGCAGACAAAAAGCATCAAGGTTGATGGCTTTGACTATGAGCCAGACTATGGTAGTGTTACCTTTTGCGCGTGGTGGAGGCAGACTGACAAGCAGAAAGTGGAGCTTACCTTTTGTCAAAGAAATACATGGGACAAGAGTTGGAAAAACTATTGGCTTTATGTCAAGGTGCCCGCGCTGGAGAACGTGCTGGATGATGGAACGAAGCTGATGGCTTTTCCTCTGCGTAGCTCTATCGGGACTTGTAATTTTGTGGCTTGCCCTTCCTTCGACAGGAATGCCCCCGGCTTTGATTGCTGCGAAAGTGCTTTTTTCAAAGCCAGTCGGGTCTCGAGCAGCCGGGACTTGATTGAGGAAGGGCTTGCTGTTGGAGTGAACATTTTATCTGCTTCGTGGAAGCCGTTTGCTGTTGTGACTAGGCAGTACAGAGGTATTCCTCATGTTTGCTTTCCCAAGTTTGGGGTGAAAAAGCCAGAGAATATGTCTGATTTTGCCTTCGTTCAGTCCATTGAGTTAATGGCTGAAATTATTTGTGGGAAGTACACTACCAAGGAACATGAGAGTTGCTTGGCTTTGGTGGATGGGGTTCGGCTTAACAGGGTGTTCGATGAGATGGGCGTTAGCTATCCGCAGCGTTCGGTCCCATCCAAGCCCTCGAAGAAGTTAACTGATCAGGATCACCCTAGCGTGCTACCAGTCCCGAAGCCGGGTCGAAGCCGTGGGAGGAAAGGACGTACTGGAGGCCGTGGTAGCGGCCAGTCGGATGAGGGCGGAGACGAAGCCGGAGCCCCTTCAGGCCGCTCGAGGGTAGCTGCCGCCAAAAAGCGAGTTGCCTCTTCCTTGGAGACTTCCAAGCGTACTTCTGCCTTGGAGTCCTCCAAGCGCCAGAAACTTGGGAAAGCTCTTCCTATCGTTCCGCTTGCCAGCGCACCTCCTCGTCCCACTGCTTCGGTTGCGGAAGCGCCTCCTTCCGTCGCCCCTAAGCAAGTTGTTCCTGTAGCTTCCGCTGCAATTGATTTGCCGTCTTCTGGAGGTTTGTTTCTTTTGCGACTTGTCTTTTTATTTTTAGCTTCGGTTTGCATTTAGCTTCGGTTTGCTTATTTGTTTTTGTGATCTTATTGCAGTTAAAACTGCTGCTCAACCTCTTCGTCGCGAGCGTGTGCTTGACTGCATCGACGACGAAGATGAAGTGAACTACAGTCGTCTTTTGAGGGAGGACGAGACAAAGGATTTTACGCTAGGTGACGCCGAAGTGTCGTCTGTCCCCCTCCAGCCATCATCCTTGGATTTACTGGCTGGTGCCGCTGCGAAGTCCCTTCAGATAGAGGGGCTTGCAGAGTCGGCTTCGGCTAATATTGATGAGTTTCCGCGGACGACTGCAGATAACACTGAAGAGCCGACCCAGTTGGCTTCGGTTGACGTTGAAGAACCTATACAAATGGCTCTTCTTGAGATTGGGCAGGGCCCTGTCGATTCGGCTCCACGCACAACTGAGCCGGTTAAGTTGGTTCCTTTAGCTATCGCCGAGCGATCTACCCCTGCCAAGGACATTGAACCAGCTCCTGAGAGATCAGCTCCTGAGGAGCCAGCTCCTGAATCAAAAGGTAAGTTTCACGAAGCAGTTATACTTGTGTTTTTAGCTGAAATGATGTTTTTTCTTGATATGTTGATTATTTTGCTTCAGAAACAAGTTATGCTGGGTATGGCCCCCTTGCAGATCGGCTTCGACAGAGCGGCTTTCGTCCTCCCAATGATATTCCTGTTATCGTTCCAAATGGTTGGTAATTCTTAACTGCTCGCCCGAAGCTGTTTGCTTTTAGCTTTTTGCCTAAACATTGGTTTTGCTCTTTCAGAGCTTGAGACTCGTGTGAGATCCTTGGATTTGGATACGCTTTCCATTTCAAGCCTTAGTGGTGGCATCCAGGTCTGTTCCTTTTCCTTCGTTTTTGATTTTGTTGTCCGGCTTTTTGATACTTATGCTTTTCTTGTTTTAGTCTATAATGTCCATGCAGGAGCTTTTCGCTCGCCTTCCACTTCGTCTCAACGATGTTGAGAGCGAGTGGGCTGAACTCAATGCTTTGAGGAAGGAGCGCGAAGGCTTTCTTCAACTTAAAAGATCTTTGGACAGTGAGAAAGAGCAGCTTCGGGTTGAGCGTGAGTCTGCCTCGTCAGAAGTTGCTTCGCTTAAACGCCAGATTGCTTCACTGGAATCTACGCGTGAACTTAACGCTCAGACAATTGAGGGGCTTCGGGGCAAAGTAATCGATGCTGCCACTTTGGAGCATGACCTGAAGAATCAAGTCAAATCTCTCGAAGCTGATAAAGAGAAAGCGACGTCGGATGCTGAAAAGTATAAAAGGGAGCTTCTGGTTGCTGTTGACTTAAAGGACTCCCTTGTTTCCGAAGCCAGTCAGCTTAAGGCTCAAGTGGAGCAGCTTAGGACAGACAAGGAGAGTTTAGATTCTGAGTTGCTCAGTCGCAGCTTGGGCATTTATGCTGAATATGAAGCTGCTCTGAAACAATACGGAGCCGAGCCGCTGTCCTTCCCCTCTGATGACTTTAGCGTTGGGAAGCTTTTTGACTGGCTTGATGATGAGTTCAAGTCTTTGCCAGACGTCTTGTCCAGAGTTGGTGATTACGCTGCCCGGACATGCATCACTAACGCCTTTAAGATGCTGGCAGATGACGGATGCTCTCATTTCAAGGGCTTTTTAAGGAGGGATTTTCAGTTTCCTTCGGCTCTGAATCCTGATAAGAAAGAGCTTTTCAACGAGGCTGTTCTGGCGACTCGTGGCCTCTTTCTGAGGAAGTTTTGGTCTCAGACAGGGAGGGAGTGTGCTCGGCGTACTGCATATGATCGTCTGGTTAAGGTTGGCTTCTTTATCATTTTGTCTATTTGTTTTGGCTTCAGACATGTCCTGTTAACTTTGCTTTTGGTATTGATTGTTCTGTTTAATTTTAGTACAAGGAAGAGCTCGCTCTCGAGCAGCGACAGAAAGCCGAAGCCGAAGCTGCTGCTGCCGCCGCCGCTGCCGGGGCCTCTACTTCAAGAGTTGGTGCCGAAGCTGGTCGTGATGGTGCTGAAGCCGGAGCCTCTGATGCTGATCCGAAGGTTTAGCTTCAATAGAGCTGGTGACTTCAATTCTTTTGTTGAGGGATGTTAAAACTTTGAAAATTTGTATATACTCAGATCCCTGATGAGGGAGGTGTTCTTGAACCCATGCCGATCACTATACGCGATGGCCCCTTGTGTGTATCTGGCTTCGCATGGGAACAATATCGGAAGTTGTGTCCAAGTCAAAGAATCGACGATTTCTGGGAATTTTGCCATGAGTTCTTTAGTCATTGCGAATTCGATGTGTTTGAGTTTTTTAACTCCTTCATCGTTCGATGTTCTCCTCGTGTCGAACTCGCTCGTGCAAGAAATGCCGAAGCTGCTCGTCTGCTTCCAGTTAAGGTGGAGCCAAAAGATTTAGATAATGATAGGGATTTTGCTTATGTATATAATGCTCCCAGATTTAGGAGATCTGGCCAGCTTTTTGACGGATATGTTTTTTAGATGTTCTAAGTCATCTTTTTATAGCACACATTGTATTTCGCTTGGTCATTGTCTTGATTGAAAATACTTGAATGAATATAAGCTCGATTTGGCTTCGTTGCAAAAGAAACGCCTCCTCCCCCCCCCAAAGCGGGGTTTTATTCATTCAAGTGTTTTGCACTTTTGGTTCAGAGCTGTCTTAGCTCTTTTGAGCTTCGTACGTGGATGTGCTTGGCGTGTTTTTCCGAAGCCCCTATTATTTCAATTGTTTTAAAATGCTGATAGCCGAAGCTGATTTTAATTTAAAATATATGCTTTAGCCGAAGTCCCTTTCGCTCTGTTTTAGAGTGGGCTTTTCCTTAGATCTGAATTGGCCTTACTCTCGGTAGGGCTAATTCAGTTCTATCTGAGTTATCGAATATCAGCGACTTGGTCGAAGCCAATCGCTTTCGATGTGTTCTAACAAGTTGCCGAAGCCCCTATAGGCTTTTTTAGGGCGTCGCTAGATGAAGCTGCTGAAGCCTTTATAAGATTTTAGATTACTGCTAGCCAAAGCTGTTTTCATTTTATAACAATTGTTTGGACAAAGCCCCTTTTACTCTGTTTTTAGAGTAAGCGTTTCTGGACCGGAGCCCCTTTTACTCATCTTTGGAGTAAGCTTTTGCTTAGATCTGAATTGGCCTTACTCTTGGTATGGTCAATTCAGTTCTTTGTGAATTGTCGAACATAAGCGACTTGGTCGAAGCCAATCGCTTTCGATGCTGCTTTTTTGGGGAATACCTCGTTCATATATGATTTGACGAGTTACAGTAAGCACCGCCTCGTTAAAAACCTCACCCCTTGGTCAGGGTCCCCTTGTGAGGAAAAGAGTACGGGCTTTTTTGAAAGAAAGTAAAAATGCTATTCTACTCAATGACTTCGTTTATAGATTACGAAGCCATTTTACATCTTTTTCATAAGTAATATTTGCGTAAGCTGTCTGCATTCCATGAATGCGGCAGCTCATTGCCTTCGTNCTCGGCCGACCCTCCTCCGCCTCGAACGACTCCCGTCCGCTTCGGCCGACCCTCGTCCGCCTCGGCCGACCCTCTTCCGCCTCGGCCGACCCTTGCCCACCTCGGCCAAAAACCGTGCCCCTGAAGGAAGCGGATCATGTCCCGATCCGTCGGAAAAAACGCGGCGTCATCTAGCAAGGACCGCGCGAAGACGACAAGCCTTACGAACTGACGAACAAACCAGCAGTTCAACAAACACAAAACAAGCAGGTCTTGACAAGACATTATTACAGAGGAACAAGCTAAGCCGCAGTCGCCCCAGCAGCACCAGATCCGACGGAGAGGATGAGGTCCTCAACGCTGCGCTTCTCCAGGAGCTTGGTGCTCCCCGGGGAGGACGCACCCGGCACCCCCAGGAGTCCCACCGCTGGTTCCGTCGCCGCCGGCGCCATCGCCATCGCCGTCGTTCTCGTCGTCGTCGTCGTCGTCGCTGCAGGCATCCCGGACCATGGGGAGCTTCTCAAGCTCTTCAGCCAGGCCGTAGATCTTGAAGGCGAAGTCCTTGACGGTCCAGTCCTTCGGATAGTCCGGGGCCTTGATGCCGAACGCGGTGGCCACACCGCGAAGCTTCGCGAACGCCTCGCGGAGTATGTCACCGCTCCAGGCGTTGTCGGCGACGATCTCCGCCGCCCTGGCCTCCCGCTGCTCCGCCGCCTTGGCCTCCTGTTCCGCCTTGGCCTTTTTCCGGCGGCTGTCGTCGTCGTCCTCCTCTCCCCCCCGCTTCATCGACGAACGGTCGCCCGACGATGCCATTCCGCTACCGCTCTTCCTGGCCTGCTCTCCCCACTCGCCTTTGCCACCGGTCTATGTGTTGGACTGGTGGATGAAAACGCCAAATTTATAGGGCCAGGGGAGAAGCGAACCGACGGGCTCCCCACTACTCCGGGAAGCGAACCGTCTGGAGTAACTGGCTGGGAAGCGAACCGACGGGCTCCCCACTACTCCGGGAAGCGAACCGTCTGGAGTAACTGGCTGGGAAACGAACCGTCGGGCTCCCCACTACTCCGGAAAGCGAACCGTCTGAAGCGAACCACCGTTTCCCTGCAGGCTTGGGGGCTACGCGCGCCCCGGCGGCATCTCGCCCCGCGACTCTCCGACTCTCACATTCTCCTGCGAGCCCGCACAGCTACGTCCCTCTACTCTTCAAAGTATCTGTACTTTTCAATTCGCGATACTAGTCAAAATACTGTACCGTTCCGAGTACTTCACTCGCACCCGAGTTCCCAAAACTTAGCGGCAGGCGACCCCTTCCCTGTGCAGGATCGCCCACCGCTCGGGGGCTCCACCCGGGGCCCGGTGCCCCTCTGTTTTTACACTCCGTTTTTTCGCAAAAACTCAACAAGAGATCGCTCTCGCGCGCGATCAAGCGGTATACTTTTGCGCTTGCGAGAAGGGAACGTCAGCTCAAAGGGCTTGGCGACCACGCTTGTCCAAGTTCCGAGTGCTTACGCCCCCGCGGCTACGGCGCTAGCTTGCGAGCAGGGTCCAAGCCCTCGGGCCGGCGTCCTTTTCCCGAGAAGCAATAAGGGAACCGCCTCGACTAGTTGTTGTCTTCAGCATACCTTATTTGTTGCTTGTCATCGTTCGAACCTCCCGAAACTACTCGGAGGCTGTAAGTCCGAGTGCCCAACCTCCCGAGTTCCTAAGCCCCGGCGACTATGGAACAGAGTCTGACGGGCAAGGCCCCGCGCCTCTCTATCTCGGCCCACAACCCCCAGAAAAGTATTCGGAAGAAAGCGAAAATGACAAACAACAAATAAAACACGAGTTCTTCGGAGCAATAACAGTTATCCTAGGAACTTTGTTCATTACATAACAAAAAGTAACCAAGTTCCTTATGGCTGCTCCGACTCAAGTTCTTTCAGGGCGACGGATGCCACTTCGTCGGCGAACGAGGAGGATTCGGCTTCGATCTCGTCGTACTCGGTATCCTCGTAGCCGGGAGCCCATCCCTCCCGCAGGGCCTTCCGATCCATGGTCGGGTAGTGCGACAAGAACATGGCGATGATCTTGCGTGCCACACCCCGAGCGAGATCCGAGGCCTGCGCCCGAGTTCTTCCCGTGACGAGGGCGAGGCGATCCACCAAGGACGGGCCGCCATCGACGTCGAGCTCCTCGAGCAGATGCTCGACCGCCTGGACCAAAGCCTGATGGACCTCGGACTTCTCCTCGAGGGCCCTCTGGCTCTGCTCGCCCGCCTCCCGGGACACCCGAAGGTCCTCGACGACCCCTGCAGACAGCACTTTATCAGCATCACTCCGCAAAAAGAAGAGCCAATCGACACACGATACTTACTGCCCATCCGCGCCTGAAGATCATGGCTAAGCAGCACCAGTTCTTGGTTGACAGCAATAGCCCTGGCCCTCTCACGTTCCCCGGCTTTGAGCTGGGCCGCCAAGTCCACTCTCACCCTCCGCAGGGCTGCATCAACACTCAGGCTTAAGCAAACCTGCCGCCACGCAAGGAGAACAGAAAGGAACCACCCGACAACTGATAAGAGGAATGACTTACCAAGGATCTCCTCCTCCCGCTTCGCGGCGATCTCCTTGAAGCGGGCCCCCTCTTCCTCTGCGGCCGCCAGCTTGCCGGCATGCTCGACCAGCTGGCTGGTGACCGTCTTGAGGTCGAGGTCGCGGTGCTGGACATCTATTTGGAGGTTCGCCACTTTCGCCCTCAGATCCTCGACCCCCTGCAGGGCGGCGGCCTTCTCCCGATTGGAGGCGTCGGCGGTCACCAACGCCTCCCTCACGATCCTCTCGGCCTCGTCCACCTTGGCCTCGAGGGCGGCCTTCTCCTCCTCGGCGTCGGTGATCGCCTCCTCCTTGGCCTGCCGGGCCTCGGCCAGCTGAGCCTCGAGCTGTTCCTTCTCGGCTTTCAGCTGCTCCTTCTCGGCCTGGAGCTGTTGTACAGCGTGCCAAAGCCCGGACTCCCGACGGAGGAATGCCGACTTCTCGGCACTGCGCTTTATAATCTCCTGAACAGAAACGAAAAGAAGAGTGGTAAGGCATGCCCCAAAACGGCGTTAGATCAGAAGAACGAAATCCGGAGACTCACCCGGGAAGGATCGATGATCAGCCTATTGAAGACCTCCTTCATCTCCTCAAGACCGTCACGGAGACGCTCGCGCTGATCCCTCTCCGCCGCATCGTCCAGCTCGAAGATGGGACCCGCCGCCGGGTTCTGGCGGTCGTACCACAAGTACCGACCCTCGCACGGAAGGTTCGGGTTGTCCTCGATGGGTACAAGGGCAGCAATTCGACGGTCCACCGCCCTCATTCCCGGCGTCTCCCGGAGATAACGCGGGCCCTCGCATATAGGGCGAAAGGAATGTCGCGGGCCCACGACCGGCCGCGAGCTACCCTCCGGCGAGTCCTCGACCTCGACGATCTCCGGGGAAGCCACCCCGGAGGACTCGGGGGCTGCAGCGGCCGCCGGCATGGTGGCGTCTGGACGAGCGTCCGAGGCCCCCGTCTCCGCTTCATGAAGACCAGCCGCAGCCCTTGGCGAGGCAGCAACATCGCGGCCATCGTCCTCGGCCGCGTCTCCGTGGCCATCTTCTCCGGCGACTTCCCCCACGACGGGGTGAGTCGGCTCCTCCTGAGGAGCAGGCGGGACCACCTCCGCCAACGCCTCGGCCAGCTCCGCTTGGAGCGCCACCACGACCGCCTCCGGGAGAACGGCCTGTGTAAAGGCTAGGCCCGTTGGGAGTGTGTCTCCCGGGCTGTCACCGTCCCCCTCCGGCAACCGTTCCTCCACGGAGGGCGCCATCCTCTGAGTCCCCTCCTCGGCTGGCTCCGTCGGGGGCACCGGCGCCCTCTCTTCGGCCCGCTCCACCAAAGGCACCGGTGGAGTCGCCTCAGCCCGCTCCACCACGGGGTCTACCGCCGCCTTCCCGGCCGGCTCCGCCACGGGCTCCTCCGTCGCACCCCTGGCTTGCTCCGCCACAGGCCCGGGCTGCTGCGCCTCCAGGCGCAGCGTCTTCCTCGGCGCCACCATAAGCGGAGTATCGCCCCGGCTGGTTCATTACATGTCAGCAAAGCCCGACCGGGAAAAACAGTAACTACAGGAAAAATCGAAACTACTCGAGAAAGCCAGGCCATCACTCACCTCGACGCGACATACCGAATCCGCTTGGACCCCGTCGGCGCTTGGGCCTTCGGGGATGCGGGCCTCTTGGACCCCGCGAGCGTCGTCGGAGGAGGGGCCGCGTGCGGGATTGCGGCGTCCCTGCCCGACGGGGACGCCGCCCGACTTGATGAGCCTCCTCCCTCCACCGGAATCGGGTCCGGCCGCCTTGTTGTGACCTTCACCGGGACGGGAGGGGCTTGCGTCTCCACCGCGGGCGTACGGGACGCGTCCCGCCCTTCGCTCCGCGCCCGCGTTGTTGGAGGGGCCGACGGCGGCCGCCTGTCGTCCTGCGGCACGGGCCTCTGGGGAGAGCGCGACGCCCCCGAGGACGAGCCCCCTCGGTGGGCGCGCTCCGATAAGTCCCGGCTCCGGCTCCTCTCCCGACGAGGGGAGAACGGCTCCCGCCGGGAAGCCTTCCCCTTCTCGGGCTCATGACGGGAGGACGGAGGCGTGCGGCTGCGCCTCTCGCGCCGGTGCTCCTCGGAGGACCGCCGATGCCGGTCCGACCGAGAGCCCTCGCCTCTGCCCGAGTCCGGCGGTGGCGGCGGCGCCCCTCTCCCGCCTCCCCCCAAATGCGGTGCCGAGGACGAGGCGCCGGCGGACGACACCACGACCGACTTCAGCCTCTGAGGAGGCGAGCCGTCGTCGCTCTCCTCGTCATCTTCGCTCTCCGTGACGACCTCCACGAACTCCTCGGGGTCCTCGTCCTCGGAGACGTCATCCTCCCCCTTCCTCCTCCTCCTGGATCGCTCGGCGTTCCGCTCACGTTTGGCGATCTCCTGCTTCTTCCACACGTCCCGGCGATCCTTCTTCGCCTTGGCGTGCGCGGCCGCGGCCCGATTCCTCGCCTTGTCCTCGGGGAGCGGCGGCCGGGAAAGGGTGCAGGTGAGGCCCTGCATCTGAAAAATCGCAGGATTCAGCCAACGGAAAACCACTCGGGATTGAAGAGGTACACGGAGACTTACCAGATCCTCGGTGCGTTCGCTCGGAAGCATCGGGAGGAGGCCCGGCGGAGGATATGCTCCGTGGCCCCTCCCCATCGCCGCCGTCACTCGGCGGTTCACCTCGTCCCCCGATGGCAGGGGGATCATCGTCACAGTCCCCTCGAAGGGGGCATTCTCCCGGACCATCTCCCAAATCCGGAGGGGGCGCCGTCTCAGCGGCACGATACCCCTCGAGAGGTATCCGCCGAGGACTTCCGCCGTGGTCACCCCCGCGTCGCGGAGCCGAGAGAGCGCCTCCCAGATGGCCCCGAGGACTTTGTCCTGCTTCTCCTTCTCGGGCCCGTACGCCCACGCCGCGGGCAGCTCCCCGAAGGTCTTCCCTGTGTACGCCGGGAGGGGATTGCGGCCGTCGTTCTTCAAGTAGAACCACATCGGGTGCCAGCCCTTGTTCGAACTGGTCAAGGTCCCCGAGATGTAGGCCTTCATCCGTCCCTGCTTGCCCTTCAGCACCGCGCAACCTATCGTCGCGGGAGCTCCGCCCTCCACGGTCTGCAGAGAAAACTTGAAGAAGTACCTGAAGAGGTCCCAATGGGCCCCTATCCCCAGGTACCCCTCGCAGAGGGCCTCGAACACCGCCATCTGCTGGACTCCGTTCGGGGTGAGGTGATGGAGTTCCAGTCCGTACTCGTTGAGTACGGCGCGAATGAATCTTCCGGCGGGGACGGAGAACCCGCGCTCGTGGAAAGCGACGAAAGAAACGACGTACCCCTCCGGCGGCTGGGGGTAGTCCTCGGCGCCGGGCACCTTCCACTCCGTGGCCTTCGTCAGCGGCGGGAGCAGGCCTTCCACCGCGAGGCTCTCCAACACCCGGCGTGTGACGCGGGAGCGCTCCCAGGTCGACATCCTGCGGCAGGCCGAAGAAGAAGCGCCGGCGAGATGGGTCGCCCGGTTGCTTGCTCTCCGCAGCGGCGATGCGACGGCCGCGGGGAACACGAGAGGACGAGCGGCGGCGACGAGGAAGACGAAGCGCGCGTTGGAGTTGGAAAGCTCTGGCAGGGGCGAAACCCCAGGTCGCCGCCGCACGCGGCCATAAATAAGGACGGGACGGAACGACCGCGGCCTTAATTGCGCGGGCCCACCACTGGCGCTGCGGCGACGTGCGCACGTCGCTTCGTCTGGCTTCCTCAAAAGGCGCGCCCACCTTTCCACGAGGCGGGGAGCGGGCCGATACTTCCGCGCCCGGCCCGTCAAACTACCGAACAGTTACCCGGTCCACCAGCGGAGCGTCCTCGACAAGTTTTCCGGCCCCGACAAGCTCTTCATCCCCGACAAGCTTTTCGATCCCGACTGCATTCAAAGCCAACCACCCGGACATAAAGCCTCAACAAGAGCACCAGCTCTTCTCAAGGCTCGGGGGCTACACCCGGCGGGTGCGCTCGCGCGCCCCCACCGGAAAGATTGCAATATACCATATCCACGCCATCACTCAGCCTGGGCGCGAGCTTTCATCCCCCCCCCAGGCTCGGGGGCTACTGACGAGGATCCGAATTAGGGGTGCCCAATCCAACCTCTTAACCCAGGAGCTCACGATAATCCACCCCTCAAAAAACAAAAATCAGAGACCCAAAGCAAGGCGAACATCCCGTACCCCGACTACTTGGACCGCCCGGGTGGTTCCCCGATTCGCCCGAGAGGTTTTCCGCTCCCGAGTGGCCTCCCGGTTCGCCCGAGGGGTTCTCCGCTCCCGAGTGGTTTCCGACGCCCCGGGTGGAACTACCTGGCCGCGCCCCGGCCCATCCGGCGCCGTACCCACTTGGTACCCGCTGCGTCAGACCAGGATGGGCGTCCGTCCTTCGCCACGGCAGCCACAGTGGCGCCCGTCTCGTCCGAACAGGAGCGCTACAGTCCGGAGAAGGATGCATGCGCTACACCAGGCACTCCGGTACCACTCCAGGCGCCCCCGGACGACATCTGGAACCCGAGCAGGACACCTGGAGCACCCAAGGACCACGAGCAAGTCAACCACGACCTGGAACTACCCGGGAGCTTACCCAAGAAGGCATCGGCGTCAACCACCCGGATGTACGATCCCGGGTCCGGCGGGGCGCCCACTCCGTCAACACCTGCTCCCTGTACGGCTCGGCAGACGACACTGGACGAAGCTCTCGGGGGCAGTAACTCCCGTTGTAATTTTCTCCTTTCTTACCCCCCGCTCCCTTCTCTCCTTGAAGCTATAAAAGGGGACGAGGGGACGTGAGCGCAGGGCAATCGAACACCATTCACGAACACTCGGACACTGCACACACAGCTCACTCGCTCCACACAGGGACTTGGGACCCTCTCCCTCTCCCGACCGGTTTGTACACCCCTACTACAGACTTGGACTTGAGAACAGCGACGCTCACTGGACGTAGGGTATTACTCTCCGGAGGCCCGAACCAGTATAAACCCCCTGTCTCTCGAGTCACCATCCGGATCCTGACACGCGATCGTAGGAAATTTACTTGTTGGCGGTAGAGAACCCCGACATCGTGGTTGTACTGTTTTCCTGGGTGGTTCTCCATGTTCCAATTAACATCATCATAATGATATATTAAAAGCATAGATAGGAGGATGGTTAGGGACACTTGCCTTTCTCCAACGTAAAGTTACTCTTACTGCTCTTTTGCTCTTGCTCACTTGGAATTCTTGATCTTGAAAGCAACGAATGACGATCCTTCTACTCGAAGCAATCATCGCACAAACATACAAAGCAAACAAACAAGTACAACTAAGAACAATACACCAATCAAAAAGAAAAACATTAAAAGAGCGTACTAAGGGATGGGGCTCGAAGAACAGGATTCGGTGATATGGTTACGTGGGCTCAAGAAATGCTGAAAACAGAGGAAGGGTTGAAAGGACACAACTATCGTAAAACTTGCAGATTAATATATTATTACTTTAATAGCTCGAACCAATGCTGAAATCTAATGGCATAGAATTAATAATTTTTATACCATTGAAAATAGCATAAGGTCAATTATTAAGTAATACAACTAATTTGTAGTGGTCAACATATTATTCCTAGTATAGGCTACTAAGAAGTAACAGATGACCAAAGGCTGAAGGAAAAGATGAAAGCAGTAACATATGATCTTTACAAGCTTATACATTATTTAATAACGCAAACTTAAGTTGTAGTGCAATGAAATTGAAATGAGCCAGTAATTAAGATCCTGGGTTTCATTGCAACAACATAAATTTAATTACTAAATAGATGCTAAACTGTGAAGATATATTATGTCAAAGCTTTACTTGGTTTGGATCAGAAAGGATAGGCAGCATTTTAACTGAATGAAAGGAATGCAAAAAGATTAAACTAATGACTATGCATAGCTAATCACGGATTGATTGATTGAAAGGGTCTGTAGGATATACAGGTGTGATGATTTTGGCTGGCTGTTCCGGTGGACAAGTGCTCATATTGATGATCTGCCTTGCTTGTAAGCCATACGTGGACAGCTAGCTAATGGATAAAAGATATGACTAACTGCTCATCACGTAAGCATGATGGCTTCAACATGTCATCACCTCCTGATTGATTTGTTTCTTAATGGACGCAAGAGACTAGCACGAGGGCTTGCTTTGCATCTAAAGACGAACATGCATCAGGCATAGCAGAAAATGCATCGCCCGCTCATCGAGCAGGGGCAAGCTACTCAGTGTGTCTCGCCCTAGCTTGCTCGATGGTGGCGACCATTGGCTGGCTCGGTAGGGTTGCATGGCGAAAGGCTTTACGTAGTGGAGACTATGGCAGCTACGGCCTGCAGAGCTGCAACACTTGGGTTCACGACATATAGATAGCAGGCCGGACAATCAAAGAGAGAGCCAGAGAGGAAGGTCTGTGCGTGCTCACCAACTGCAGGAGTAGGACGAACGGCGCGCGGCGGCTAGTGGATGACAGCTACTGGCTCAGGGCTCCTCCGTCAGCGTCCGCATGCAGCGTACTTGGACACCGGAGTTCGCGAGGAGCGCGGCTCTTGGCAGGCGCGGCGCTTCGCAGAAGATACGGTCCTGCAGAGTGCAGACGAGTACGCAAGGCTGCAGCAGCGAACATGAGGGCAGACAAGATTGAAGATGTGCAGGGAAAAGTTAGAGATCCTCACCGACGTGAGAAATGCAACGGTCGACACGGAGCAGATCGTCGATCGGAGCAGTGGCCGGAGATGGAGCAGATGGCCGACGGCTCGGCCTTCGCACGAACAGCGACCTCCAGGGCTGGGTGGGCGACGTGGTCGGTGGCTCGGCGTCGTGAAGCTCGCGGCGACGACGGCTTGGTCCGGTAGCTCTGGTGCCGCTGCATCGGCCTGCTGCTGATCTAATGCGATTTGGAAAGAGGCAGCAGAGAGAATTCGATGGAGAGAGATCAGCGGTGAGAGAGGAAATCAGAGAGAAGGAGATGGACACATCACTGGTGGAAGAAATCTGAGAGAGAGATTGCAGAGAGGGATGAGGCTTCGGTGGGACTAATCCGAGAGAGAATTGATCTGGCTTTGCTTGCTAGTGGAGATCAGGGAAAGAGGAGAGGGTTGGAAGAGGGGGAGGCGTCGGGTGAAAAAGAACAGGGATAGGAAAGGGAGGCGGCGGTGAAGGGGATGGAGAGGAGTGAGATATTTATAGGAATGGATTAGGGTTAGAATGTGGGCTTTTAGATGGGCCTAGGTTTTGGGCTAGAATATTATGAGTCTTCGAAATAATTAATAACAATTTATTTCACAAATCCTGGTACAGATGAATTAGACTGATTATCCAGAACAAATTAATTAAGTAATAATCAATCCAAAATCCGGATAACGTCATCATAATTCAAAACAAATTTCATAGATATTTTGGATGAATTAATTAGACTATATTCCGAACAAGATTAATTAAATAAATAATTAATCCGATCAATTGAAAAATAGCATCATAATTCGGATAGGGTCTTCTGGAACTCCGGATTGATTTGGGCGTCGATAATTTCGATATAGACTTCGATTTGGAATTAGAGAGAGATGGATGATCGATCCGATATGTTAGGGTCAACTGGCCGGAAGATCGGATAGAACTTGGGTAGCGGGTGGCTCGGCACCATGGCCGACTCGGGCTCGGTGGAGGAGAAGAGAGAGAGAGAGAAAGAGATGGCGCCGGGAGGTAGAAGAGGGTGCCGAAAGGTGGGGCCCGTCGGCCGGTGAGAGGGAAAGGAGAGAGGTGAGGTGGAGATGAGTGGGCTGGGCTACTGAGCTGGGCCGAGAGGGAGGCCGGTTGGGCTGAACGAGGGAGGGAAAAAGGGTTTGAAATTTTATTTGGGAAATTTGATTTAGAATTTGAATAGGAATTTAAGTTTGGGGTTTGATTTGTGGATTTGATTTGGAATTTGGAATTTCAGGTGTTACACCTTATGAACCATCAAGCACTAAAGGCATTAATTTTGTACACCTACTTTTCCAGTACTACATGATAGATAAGAGGGATAATGCATGCAAAGTTTTAAGACAATAGACTGTGGTCCTTTAACCAACCTCATTGCCCCTTTGTTCAAGCATATACGGAGCCAGCTGTCTTCCAAAAGTCCACAGCCACATGGTATATATTGTTAATAAAAGAACCTCTGAATTTCTTTTTTCCCAAATTGTATGCAACGAACCGTCCCCCTTGTCATCATCATATATATAGATGTGTCCCATGATATACCATCCAAATGTTTCATCTTCTTCCCATGGTCTCCTCCTCAGTCTTAGCTACCCAAACTCTCATGATATATATATCTTCAGCATTGGGAGTATGAGGCATCTGGAATATCCTTTGCAGTGAGGTGTGAGGAAGAACTAGCGTGAGGAAGAACATTCTTCGCAGGATCGCCCGTCTTTGTAAAAGAATCATCGAGTACCCGAGCAGGACATGCTACTTGACTAGTATGAGATTACGTCGGCGTGCGCGTACAAGTCCTGGTGCTACCAGTATGAGATTACCTCCAGACCTAAGAATGAGGAGACGTTTTTTATTTCTTCAACGACCCGCAGGTGCTAGCTGCTAGTAAGTAGTAGTTGCATAAGAAGCCTTCATATAACTTGTATATAGTACCAAGTAAGTCACAGCTTGCACAACAACATGGGGGACCTGCATTCATGTGCTGCACCAATTTCAGGGTGACTTGCTGGTAGGCACTGGCAATGACAAGCGTGCATTGCTTGAACAGATCGGTGTTAAGAAGGATACAGATAGTATATAAAAATATTAGGGCGCATTTGAATATTCAGCGCTAACTGTCCTAGCAAGGGTTAAAAAAACATTATGGTATGTTCTTCGTTCAATCATTAATTTCTTTCTCTCTAATTTGGAGCATGCTCTGACAATAGCTTGTATGCTTTCTATGAATTAGCTAGTTCACTAATTAATAAGAAAAAATATTAAACAACTTTGGTGAAATGTTTGTATATATATCCAGATAGTATGATTTTCGTACTTGATGTTGTAATACCATCGATCCTGATCTGATTGTTCGCTATATACGATAAAAGTGCCACATAAAGGAGCCAGCAAGCCGAGCCCAGCCAGACCTTCTGATTGTTCGCCTGACCTGGTCCAAGCTGCTGTTTATAATGAGCGTCATCAGGACGAGCTGAGAGCTGCCTGAATGCTCGTTGGAAATCACTGTTTCCTCACGTTAACATATATACGTGGGCGTTCACGTTCCGAAATGCACGAATGTGACTATTGAAGAGCATAAATCGTGTACCCAGATCCTCTGTCCCATAGCATATCATGCATCATGCATGTTTGGGTTTTAGCTAATGAAGGCAGCAATGCAACCACACACCACGCTTCTTTTGTTGAGGCCAGCAAGGCAACATGCATGGCCGAGGCCCTTTCATGAAATACAGATTCGGCACAATCAAAATTTTGGGTTCGCTGCGTAGGAGTTAGCACAAACAAGAAGTCCCATGTATACTAATTACAGGTTATAAAACTATCTGTTTCAAAGGGGGCGAAGAAAAACACTCTGAATGACATGTAATGTAATTTCTCTAAACAGTCAGTAAATTCGATGGTGCAGACACTTTGTGTGCTGTTGCTGCAACTTTGCAAGTGTTTGACACAGAGCTTTTGCAAGTGATCGCTATGATTTTGCGTATATGAACGAAATCTCACTCCCGTCCCAGCGCCTAAGCCCAAACTGGTGGTTCGCGTGTTGCAGTGCATATATAAATGTATATCGCTCCATTCATGTATAATTTATTTACCATCACCATATCACTTCAGGCGGTCCTTGTCCTTTGCATGGTACTTATGTGCAGATCAGCTTGGGATATGCCTCTGGTAGCGCTATATTTACAGGAGCCAACCATCAAGCACCTACCAAACTCACAAACTAACCAAAGTGCAGTACAGCAAAACCAATTGACCTCCGATCCCCTTGTTCAAAACTTGAAGCATGGCCCCCGTTATATAGAGGACGGATTGTAGCCTCACACTATAGTCCTAAGAAATGTTAAAGTTCAAGCCGGTGCATGCATCATCTATCAGTGACCTCCAACCTAAACCGGCCAGAGAGCAGTAACAATGAGAATACTACTAAGTTGGAGTCGAGGAAAGCATGACAGAGTGCAGTGAGAATAGGAGGCATCTGGAACATTACGTTAGCCATGCAAGGATATAACCGAACGGGGTATCCATCACCTGGAGCTCTGATGGGTCGAAGATGATCGTAGTGAGGCTGCGAAGCATGTATGTCCCTAAGGTCTCAACTATTTGCACAAGTACTATGTCGTGTCTTAAATAGAGATGTGCACCATCAATTAGAGATTAAATCTACTTTTGGATTCTAGAAAGAAGACATTGTTATTCTTGTGATCCCACACTAGAATTGACAAAACAGTCTTCTAATTTTCATTGACGATTGATCATTTACGAAGCAGAGCTAGCAACCAGTTTGATCTTCAGATTCTAGTCTCATGGAGACTTGCGTGTCAATGTGAGGTGGAAGGTAGGTACATCACCACTAATTGGGTTTTGTAAGAAGTAGAGATACTATGTATCTGTGAAAGTAAAGTTCAGACTATGTGTGTATGGCTGAATAAGTACTAGCACAAAATTGATCAAATACCATTAACATGTAAAATGGTTTAATTGGTTACACGTAGAGGGACTTATGCAAATGCTATACTCTAGCATGTCTCAATATGACATGTATAGTGGAATAGCGGATGATTGAGTAGGAAGTAGGAACATTAGATACCTCCTTACCTGTCTCATCATCATGGGTAGGAGTAGGACTGGTCTTCTCAACCTCATTGGACTATGAAAGTGGCAGAACCATGTAAATTTCCATTAGCTTAATTGATCCATTCTCTATCCATAAAGATGAGTGGCGCCATATGCTTGTCCTTGGATATGTTCACATGCCACACTATAACACATCCAAATGAGAACACAAACATATGATTGATTCAATTTAAATGGAAACAAGTCCAATAGCCTCTGTTATGTCTATTGAGACAATGGACAAGATTAACAACCATGTGAATACTACATCATCACATTAAGTTATAACAGAGTGCAAATTTCAAACTTACACTACAAGTCATGCACACGAATAAGTACTAGAATTTGAAATTTAAACATACACATATTACAAGCCCATATGCTCTTACTTAGTTTAATACATGTAGCTATATGATTGCTCACAAGGCAATCTTTTATACAGACCATAAACATACATAGAGTATGCAACAAAGTGGTTCGTAATATAAAATATTGATAGTACAGTTTTCATATTGTGCCATTGCGTATATCATGAATGAATACAATGACTACTCATCCCTACCAGTTGCCAACATTGGTGGAGAAATATAGTAGAGTACGATGGTACTAGACATGTATACTAAGGAGTGCTAAGTTACTAGATAGATTTGCACTTAAGTAGAGTTCTCACCTGCAAAATACATATAAGTATCAATGTGAGTACAAAGAAACTAGAAATATTTACACTTATATAGAGTAAATACATTGAGATGTATAGCAAGGAGTAAAACCACACGATAATCACAAAGGCATCATGTAAACAAAGCAAGGACGACAATGATCATGTTGCATAGAATGTTTATCCCAAAACATCATCTTAAGATAACAAGTAAACATTATTAACAAGCTTAAAATATATTTACATGTCATAGTATCAACACTTTACAATGTCATACCATGTACATTAAGCATGTTCATAATCGAGAGCCTTGTTATTTAAATAGTTCTTGCACCCTTTATGGAGTATCATCGTTACCCATATGATGGTCCAATGCACTAGACCCCGATGATAACCTTTTTCAAAAAATCCATATTATGGGTCCACGTAAGGTAATCAAACAAAATCAACCATCAATTAATTGAATCAAATGGGCCTACATCACTAAAATTATGTTTCTAAACAACCTTGATGACTGACTCTAAGATTTTGAATCAAACCATCCATATCCATACCAATTTAATGAATTAGAACCTCACAATATAACAACATATATATATTTACCATGAAGGATATAAACTGTTGATCACCCAACCTATAAACCAAGCACCTAGACCTTGCCTAGCATTTAACCTCGACAATTAGCATGGACATCTATACCAATTACCAAGTAATGGCAATTTCAATAATTAGGAGTAAACAATTTCAATAATTAGGAGTAAACACAACATTGTGCTAAATAGGTAAAAGCTCCACGCACAACTAGTACCCATAATGCACATATAATAGCCAATTTCAATCATCAAGACTCATCCAAAGTAGTGCAAAAATATGATAGATGCTTGCCTAGAGTTACATGCGCTTCTTCCTTCTCGAGTTCGACCGCATCACTCTTTTCAATGTCTTGGATCTAAAAAAATGAAATATTGCATGCCATTAGGAATAGGGAATTAATGTATATGAAAAATGCATGAAGAGTGGATGAGACAAAGCTAAGTTATGAATCATGCCATAAAAAAAGCAATAAAATAAGAGTTCAAAGTGTGTAATGATAGGTGGTAAATAATGTAGATTCAACAATTTAGGGTTGTTGAAGAAAATCCCATTCATGAATTTTCCATGGTTACCAATAGAGTGAAAGCTAGCTAGTTAGCATCAAGTTTAGAATGACTAGAGTCTAGCTTGGCTGAAAAAAAAGAGATTATCCTTGATTTTAGGATCCATGCCGTGAATGGGAATAATGTACATGAAAATGAATGAACATTGCATGATACAAAGCTAATGAGTTGTGAATAGTGCAAAAACCAACATAATCAGTTTTCAAAGTGCATAATTATTGGGCCTAAAAAATGTAGAATCAAGGGTTTATGCGTGTTTGAAGCGAATTCAATTATGGTTTCTCCATTCTTATCCATAGAGCAAAAGATGATACTTTCCTATATCTTAGAAGGGCTAGAGTTTGTAATAATTCCTTCCTTCTTGTGTTTGTTCGCTTTCTCTTTGTAAACTTTCTTTACCTAAATGTTTACATTACTCACCACCATGAGCCTCCCCTCCCTTTGATCTCTAAAAACATTTTAGCAAACGTGTGCTAAAAGTTTCTATGTGTTTTGGTTGCTTTAATAATAGTGCAAATGCAATGAGTATAATAGTCATGGCATGCACACAAAGTAACCACTATTTTTCTTGTATAGAGACTCACATAACAAATTATGGGACATCTTTTCGCTTCAATTACACAATTCTATTATTTTTCCTATAAGTTCAACAATTTTAACAAGCCTTAAAAGATTAAGTCATGTTTGCTACGGTAAACAAGTAATTTCGTGTCACGAGTATTTTTACTAGGTAGTAAATATCATATGGAAACTTAAAAGTGGGTTTTACAATAATCAAATTAAGAATATATTAATATGGATTTCACAATTTATACACACAAATAAATATTTATACCAATTTTAATAACTATTTCATATTTTTATAATTTTAACATGTCACTTATATGTTTTTTCTATCAATTTTAAAAGTTAACATATTTTGTGAATAAACTACTTTCATGTTTTACCATTATTCTAAAACTCACTAAAACCCTAAAAAACTATGGCACCTACATGACCACATCTACGTAGCCATATTCTAGGTGTGTGGGTGCAGGGCTACTATGGACTCAACCTACAAAAGTAGATGTAGTCATCCAGATCTAGGTCACCATGGCCGTAGGCTCTGTGAGCATTGCTAGTGGCAAGAGGTTGCCTGGAGGTGGTTGAGGCCAGCATGGGATGTCCATTGTGCAAGTGGAACCCGGACCTTGCCAGCTAGAGGCGAGCTCAGCATGCTTGTTGCAGTTATCGGAAGTAGAGGTGATGTACAAGGGGTGGGAGGTGTCCTGACCCCCATGTAGTTGCACACCATGAATGCACGCAAAAATTGAACAAACAAATTGCTATAAATTTTGATTTTAACCCCATAATGATGTAACGCATTAGGACCCATCATTCTGATTTTCCTTTTTTTCCCTCGATTGAAAGCTTCATGAAGATAACATTGACAACGAAAACATCGCTTGTGCACATTTGCATGAGGTGAGGGAATACAACTGGCCACTGGGGTGTTTCTTGGTGCCAGTGGATCATGTTTCGGGGAATTGCAAGTGTGCCTGTTGTGTTTATCGACGCAAGGAAGGAATGGTGAAGGAGAGCTCAAAGTGCATATAGGACCCCTTGTTGGTTTCGGTTGATTAAGGACAAGACACTTGAGGATCTAATATTGTATCAAGTCATGTACACAGGTAATAGGTGAATCATAAAGAATATGTTGGAGATTCATGGTACTCCAAAATGGAAATGAAAAGATGGATGGGGTCTTTTATTTTGAAATTGAGTATAGGAACCTCGTCCTATTAAGAGTGATGCTTGGAAAACTGGTGAAATGATGGCAAGGTGCTCAAAAATTGATCTAAACAACCCTTGAGAGACACTTGGCACTTACACTTCACTTGGGATATCTTAGTGTCTGGGATAGATCCCCCGGTTACCCTCAGAACCCGGGCTAGCCCCATGAGCAGGGGGCGGCCCAGGATGGGGCTTGCCAGAAGATGGACAGGCCCATCCAATAGGATAAGGCCCGCCCCAAGTACTTCCAAGTTGGCCCCACTAGTCAGGCGGTCCAGCCTGGAGGTTTGGTGTGCGGAGCACGAAACAAGATGGCATGATCCGCACGAAGCTCGCCGATCAGGATAAACTAGCCGGATATTTAGGGAAAGATCTCTGTGATCATTATAGAATCAAATCCTTGTAATCCAAGTACAATATGATCCCCAACCAACTTGTAACCCAAGGCAGCCAGACTATATAAGGTGGCCTGGGACCCCCTCCAAAACATAGAACCAACCCAGATACCTCGACCATACAATTCAATACACACACCCGCATACAGCATGTTGGGTATTACATCACCTCGACGGCCCAAACATGTCTATTCCCTTACGTCTTGTGTGACCATCGACTTCAGATCCACGATTGTCGGGTACAAACATCCGACACTTAGAGAGGGCAACCCTTGTTAAGTTGCAGAGTATCCGAAGAAAGTTGCGGAGTCTCCGAAGAATTGTGGTTATCCAGAGAATTGTGTTTCTCAGGATTGTGCGGAGACATCAGACATTTTTTGCAGGGAGTTCGGAACTTGATAGGTCCAACGTCTACTTTTGTGTTAAGGGGTATTTATACCCCTCCTAGCCCTTCCATTCGTCTTTCTCTGACCTAACTCAAGACAAACACTCCCCTGAGCATTCAAAGCCCATCTTTACTCTCTCCTTGGCTTCCTAGTGAGATTTGGTGAGGGATTTGAAGACGGATTGAGGGAAGGTCAAGATATTGTGCTTGTGAGCTAATTCCCTATCCTTTGAGCACCTTGTTTGTCGTCAAGCCGGTGATTTGAGCATTTGTTACTCTTGGAGCTCAAGGCTTCTAGACGGCTAGGCGTCACCCAAGAGCACCCAAGCTACTGTGGTTGCCTTGGGAAGTTTGTATTATCTCTATAGTTTAGTAAGTATCTCTATCTCGACCTCCCGATCGGCAGAGAGAGGAAAGTGGTTTGGTATATGAACCCGCCCTTTGTGGGCTCCTCAAAAGAGACGTAGGTTCATTGTGTAGGGCCGAACTTCGGTAAACAAATCCCTGCATCCTTCGTGCTTGCTACTTGTGTATTGTGCATCTTGTTGTTCATCTTATTGCTATCTACGGTTTGGTGCCGATCTACTTTCTGAGAAGGTTCTAGCTGCAAGTGGCACTTGATTTGGGTTGTATTCACTGCAAGGTTGTATGGTAATTTGGTGATTCAAAATTGGTTGAAGTTTGGTCATCATAAGTTCAAATCAATAGTATCTTCGGAGTCTCTGAAGATTACTGCGGAGTCTCCGAAGATTTCTGCGGAGTCTCCGTAACTTTTCGTAGTTCCGGACAAATCTCCAGAGTCTCCGCATTTGTTGACTAACAACTGTTTTTAAGTGAAATTTTTCAGTATCAACTATTCATCCCCCTCCAGTTCACATCGTAGATCCTTTCAAGAGCACATGCTAGTGGTGATGATATAGACATCAAGATCATTTGGCCAAAATTCATTGAAGATAATGAAATAGAGATGCAAGGTCTTTGTTGCAACTAAACTTAGAGAAGAATAGGTAGAGTAATTGCTAGGATCTCTTCCCCGTCATGGGGCCAATGTCGGTGACAACAGGGTGGTGCTACTCGACTTTGCAGTTTGTCCATAGTGAGGGAGATGACAAGTTAGGGATAGCAAATTAAGGGGCTAGATTTTCTACCACTTTAATTTCTTGACAACGGATGACACCTCGAGATGATGGGGGATGAGACAAATATTGATGTGTGGTGTCGCTACCCAGAGGGCCAGGACTCATATCCTCTGTTAAGGAGAATGTGAAGAGTAGCTGACATGTGGACCTACTCTCTCATTGCAGACAATGAGTCAATGGTAGAGGCGGTGGGTGCATGGTGTAGCTCTCTTGCATGGTCAATGGACCAAGGAGGAGCCAATGGATGAGACTTGCAGATACACTAAAAATAAAAGGGAAACATCTCCCTAAAATCTCTACTAGAAAGCTCTTCATTTTTTCACCAATTTTTGTGGAGGGACTATGATTTATGATGAACGCATTTCCAATTGTTTCACCCTTGTAAATATTAAAGATTTTGAATTTAAATTGTCATGAAAAGGAATTTAGAGTAAAATCATACAAGATTGCTACTCCATTTCTGGCACTTAAAAAAAATAATAAGTCCTTTCAATCGACTGTCAGAAATCTTGAAATTTCACCTAAGTTGGTGGTCTGCAATTTACTGATTTATAAAACAATCTACAAACCTATGTTCTCCACCGATTTTTCCTAGTACCTTACATTGTACCCTTTCTCAAATCAAACTAAATTTTAGAATTAAGACCAAACACATTCACTTATATGCCAGAAACTCATAATTTGAGTGAGTGTCATTTGTATCGGCTCATACCTATTGGTGCAAAGTTGTGCCTATGGGATATGGGTACCCCTGGGCCCACTACCGACCGGATAGCCAGTCGGCCTGGTCCCACGTCTGACAAGGATGTGGGCCGACCCCAGGCCGGCCCACGAGGATCCCCGGCTTGATGGATAAGATTGGAGAAGACTTAACCAGCAAGGCATTTAGCGATATCCTCAGATCCCGCCCGGAGATCACGGCAATTATGTTGTAACCAACTTGGATTAGTTTCCTGATTTGAGCCGGACAGTAATTAGAAATAATCGACTTGTAAACCCTAGGCCGTCGGCCTATATAAGGCGGCCTAGGTCGACCCCCTTAGACATCTGATTCCCACGCCATTCATCCGTTGTAACCGAGAGCTCGCCGTCGTTCCCTGGAACCACGCCGAGCAAATCAATACAAGACCCCGAGCACAGGACGTAGGGTATTATACCTCCGGGTAGCCCGAACCTGTATAATCCCTGTGTCCCTGTGTTACCTCGAGCTCCCTAGTCTCGCGATTGCCCTTTGCCTACAAATCAACCATCTGGGTACCCCCGGGTGGACTGCCGGACATTAGATCCGACAGTGCCAGCTAGGTTGGAGTTTCAAACTAAACAGTTTGATTTGGTCTGATTCGTATCGGTGCAAACTTGGATCAAGAAGTTGAAGCACTTTGTGTTCCTTTGGCGAGTTCAAGAACATTGCAGAAGTTGAAGCACTCTGTGCCTTGCCATCCATGTTATGGATACTTGCCATCGAAGATTTCTTGGATAGGAAGTTGGTGCACTCTGTCTCGTCGATTACAAAGGCAAAGGTTCCTCCATTTTGCACTTTAATTTTGACTCTGGTTTCTAGATGTTTTTTGAGCTCAGTTCATTTGGGTACTTTTTAAATTTGCAAAATACACCATGTCTCTAGTTTTAGAAATCGAGGAGTTAAGCATGTCTTACTACGTCCTCTAGTAGTTGGTGATTTGTGATGGTGAGTAGGAGCTAATAATGGTGGCCTACGTGATGAAGGATTGAAGGGATCCCTTCATCACCGCAAGCATATGCATTGGCAAGAAGCTTGGGCACTACAAATTCATGCTCACCTCAGACGGTGATTGTGAGCACACCCTCTACGTGTGGCTTCCATCAAAGGAGAATGTCAGACCTGGAATTGGTGGGAGGAGTACGCCACATTCTACAATGTGAAGAGTCTGAAGATCAAAGAATTCTGCACCGACTACGAGTAAGTTGGCAATTCCTGGGAGATTTTTTAGGTTTTCTTTTAATTGTTGTGATGTACTGATGAACTCTTAATTTTATTATTGTATATATGTTTATATATGTGTGTTAATTTTGTTGGATGACTAGGGATGACCTCTAGTTTAATTTTATTTTTTACTTAACTGAACCGGTGGAAAATCCCACCAGTTCATTTGATCTAAGTTGTGGCTAGTGGTTTCCTCGGTGGCAGTGAAAAAGCACGGGCTCACGGCAACGTGAAGCGCGATCTCCTCCTCCGCCGCCAGTGTCGCCCCTTCGACCACAACTTGGCCGGACACCGTGGTAGCGATAGTGGAGGTGCTGCCGGCTGCGCCTCCATGGCGGTGTTATCCCAGCACCATGGACCTTGACAAAGTAAGCGCTGGGGCTATGTTATGAATGAATTGCCCTTTAGGTTTTGTCGTTCTCCAATTAGCTAATCAAGGGCAGATCTAGCGGTGGGGCGGATGGGCTTGAGCCCCCTATTGCTTCTCTGACAATGGAGCCCCCTTTAGCCCCTCCATGATTTTTGAGGAATATGAAAGAAGAAGAGAAGGGAGAAAGAAAGAGGAAGAATAATGAGCCCCTGATGGGTTCACAGGCTGTGTCCGCCATTATAGCTAATCTAGTTTAGTTATGTTCATGAACTTCTTAATTTAGTTATGAGGTTATTTAATTAAGTTGATGAACTAGTTGATTAATATAGTACTGATATGCTCTATGCAGAAATGCCTTCATATGCTTGAGATGTGCTGAAATAATGTGGTGAGATGGATTAATTATATTAAGTTCATATCACTAGCTTGAGACGTGTTGAAAAATTTGATATCACTAGCTTGAGATGTGTTGAAATGCTGCGATGAGATGTTCTATGATGTGATGCTAGCTTAAGTTGTCATGAAATGATCTATGAACTTCAAATAATTATAACATTTTAGTCCTATTTAGCTATTATGAAGGTCTAGCACATGCACATGGATATTCAGATTTAAATTTGTGTCTGTTGTGTGTGCAATTCGTACATCAAAGTGCACATGTATTACTCATGGTTCTAATGGAAAATCCCTTTCATATGTTTGAAGCTCTCCATCATGGTTTGTTGATGTCAAGACAATTGACAAACTTCTGCATAGAGTCATTCAAACAAGGACTTGACTTTGTTTTACCGGTTTATTTTTCATGCCAATGATGTTATGTAAAGTATAGGTATGTTTGAAAGTCTTTCAAAGAGGTTCTGTTGATCTCAAGACAAACAAGTAACTTCAGATCAATTGACCATCTTGGAGTCATTCAAACATAGAATTCAATTCTTCCTTTACAATGAATCGAGGCTGATTTTTTTTGAAGTCTTGACAGTATTCTTAAACCTTAATTACATGTTTATCTCTATCAATCCTATGATGTTTTTGAAAGTTTTATGCATGTTTAAATGATTTCCACAAACTTTTGTTGATCTCAAGACACAGGGGTAACTTTTGAATCTATTCTAACCAATGCGAAATTAACCTGATAAGCTTTTCATTTAATAAATGCAGTAGACTAATTACACACCGGTACGAAGATGTTGTTATATTAACCGTCAGTTCTTAAACACCGATTAGCATACATGGTGTAAGGAAAATGGACCTAGTGCTAGCCATTTGTGATTTTGGTGATTGTATGACAACATAACCATTGGGACTAATGAGGTTTGTCAAGTGTACATTTGAAGGTATTCTAGGTCCCAAGGATGGAATTCAAACTAAGGTATTCAAATCATGGTATCTAAGTCATGGTATTCAAGACATGGTATTAACAAGCCACGAGAAGAATCCGCAAAGAAATGAAGCGAAACACGAAGAAAGAGTAGCACCGCAACAATCGGTGCGGGAGCACCGCAACAATCGGTGACCAAAAGAACTCAGGCGGGAAATTCAAATGTGAAGCACAGCAAGTTGCGGTCTGAGAAAAGCAATAGCACCGCAACAATCGGTGCCAAGGCAGAAAGTGAAAATAGCTGCTGGTTTGACCGACTATTGCGGTCGAAGCCCTAATGAAGGACCGCAACAGTCGGTGGTGGCTAAGAAGATGCAGTTCGGCTCTGGTTTGACAGACTATTGCGGTGGTCCATCAATGACTAGCACCGCAACAGTTGGTGGTCGCCGTGGGGCCCAGTGTCAGTCGCCCAATGGCTATGTGTATGGGAGAGATCAGGAAGTTGCAGTGCAACACCAAAAGGGCACTGCAACAGTTGGTCCTTTGCAGAAAAGCACCAACGGCTACATAACGGCTAGTTCTTCATGTTGGGGCTATATATACCCCCCATCCAGCCATTTGAAAGGTGTTAGAGCTTGGGGAAGCTATAGGGTGTTAAAGTTCACCAATTCATGTGCTCTATTCACTAATATGCTTAAGAGAAGATTAGGCAATTAGCAACAAGGCTTAGGCTTTGATTAGTGCTAGTTTAGGCCGATTAACGCTTCGCTTTAGGCTTTAATCTAGAGTTTAGTGAGGTTTGCATACCTCCTTGCTATCGGTGCTTGCACGCACCAAGTGTTGTAAATCCGGGGCATTGTAGTCTAGCGAGACCCTCCGACAAAGCTTTGTGGAGAGGCCGCCGGTGATTGTGGAAGGGAGAAGAGGCCCTTGGCGGTTTGACGAAACTCTACCATAGTGAAGACGGTGGAGGTCACCGGCGAGAGGCCAAGCGGAGACCCACTCGTGTTGTGGGTAGTCCCGTTGGCTATCACGGAGATTCCCGCCACTGGAGCATTGCCCTAAGGAAGGGGCATTTCCCAAGAAGGGGCTCCAACAAGGACTAGGGGGAAGTTAGCTAACTTCCCGATACCTCGGGAAAAATCGCCGTGCCGAGAGTTTGCGTTCTCTACCATTTACACTTCCGCATTTATATTGTGCACTTTACATTCTGCATTTACCTTTCCTAGAATTGCCTTGTGTAGTTGATAGGATTGGAACCTAGGGTGCAAAACTCTTTTACGGTAGAGATAGCAACACATAGAAAAACCTAGTGCATATCTAGATAGAAATTAGAATAGGTTTTTATATGTGCTTGGAGCCTTAATTTTTAGAACACCTAATTCACCCCCCTCTTAGAGTGTCATGGTCCCTTCACATGGTCAGATGTACCGGCACTTATTACCACCGATTATTTTAATGAGTTGTTCTCACCCGTGTATTTTTCAAGCGGGCACGTATAATAGGTTATTCTTGCTGATTTCAACACCGGCAGGAATAAGGACTCGTAATCGTATCGGCTTTGTGGTGCCGTCCTAAACTTGGCACATATAAGGTTTTCGCGCTGGTGCGTTTAAGGGTCTGTGTAGTAGTGACTGTACGATGGCATGCTAGAAGAAGAAAGGGAGGACAGAAAGGTTTCTGTTAGGGGGATATAGAAAGAAACAAAGCAGGTTGTTGTGCGTGTGATGAACTGAGATTAATAGAACCTCTTGGTAGCTGACGTCTATTTGCTCTGTATCGGAATTGCTGTTGTTGTAGTCCTCGGACGGCCACTGCGACGAGAGTGAGAAGGGAGTTCGTTAGAATTAGGGCACTTGAAAAAGATACTAAGTTGCATGTGGTTGGCAATCTATAATAATATATGAAATGATCTTTATGCCTAAGTTCTATGACGACTTTAAAGTCCCTTCACATCGCGCCATCCAACATTTAATTCACCAAATTTTTAAGGATGTTCGAATGCATTCACTTATTATATGCTCAAAACTGAAAAAATGCTGTTACGCACGTGTATGACAGGATGCCAGGTTATGCATGATAGGGCGCTACTAGAGAAAAAAAGGGAGCAAACGAATTGATTAGTGGGGGTATATATAGAAATAGAGAGAAGCACAACACAGGTTATTGTGCGTGTGATAAGCAGCGATGAGTAAGTAAATATATACCTCTTGGTCTTCGACGTCTAACTGATCGAAACCGAAACTGACGTTGTCGTCGTCCGTCCATGATGCCAAATTTTGTGCAGCCTAAGGGTAATCACACAACTTCAAAACCACCAAATACTTAATTGATCGAATCTAATGGGTCTATGGCATTGAGATTGTATTCCTAAACAACCTTGAGGACCCACTCTAGGTGTTTGAATAACAATCAGACCATCCATATCCAATACCAAAATTAATTAGAGTTTCACACTATAACAACATATTTACCATGAAGGATACAACCGTCCGTCATCCAACCTATACCAGCAAGGACCTAGAGAGCATGCCTATCATTTAACCTCGACAATTAGCATGCGCATCTATCCACACAAACTAGGTCATAAGGTACACTGAACAAATATAATTGAATGGTAAATGCAATAAGTCAAGAACAAACAGAACATTGTGATGTGGGTTAAGCTCCACACATAGTTACTACCCATAGCGCACATATAATATCAAATTTCACTCATCAAGACTCATCCAAAAAAAAAAGTGTGCAATAGATGCTTGCCTAGAGTCACATGTGCTTCTTCCTTCTCAAGTTTGACCACATCACTCTTTGGAATGTCTTGGATCTAAATAAACGAAATAATGCATGGTGTTAGGAATAGTGCCATGAATGAAGATAATGTATAAGAAGTGCATGGAGATTAGATGAGATAACTGTGTAAGATATGAACTGAAACAACATAACAAGAGCTTAGTGTGCATAATGATTAGGTCTTCCAAAATGTAGACTCAACAGGAAGCAAGTATATTCATGAATTTGCTGTGGTTATTAATAGAGCAAATCTAGTAACTTCCCCTCCAGTTTAGAATGGCTAGAGTCTTGGCTCCAAATAAAAGAGATGATGCATGATGTTAGGAACCATATCATGAATAAAAATAATAATGTATATGAAAATGCATGAAGAGTTTAGAGCTAAGTTATGAAGAATTCAATAAAAACCAACATAGTCAGAGTTTAGAGAGTGCATAATTATTGGGCCTTAAAATTGTAGACTCGATCAACAATTCAAGGTTTTCAAAGGAAATTAATTCATGAATTTTCCATAGTTATCTACAGAGCAAAAGCCAGCTACTTTTCTCCATTTCAGAATGGCTAGAGTCATAATTCTTCAATGTGTTTGTTTGCTTTCCCTTTAATGTACAGTAAAGATCATAAGGAAACTTAAAATTTTTTCATAACAGTTAGATTAAGGATGTATTGGCGGTGGCAGTGATTGTAAGCTGTGGGGTGACAAACTGACAACATGGGGGAAGCTGCTTGACCTCCTATGCTAGATGCACACTGTAAGTGCACACAAAAAATTAACCATGTAACTTGATGGAAATTTTGATTTTAACCCTCCTAATGAGTCATTCTATGCAAACTTACTCCATCCTGATTTCCTGGCTTCGACCCTGATCGGAAGCTCGAGAAAGATACATCGATGGCAAAAGCTTCATGTACGCGAGTTTGCTTGAGGTGAGGGAAGCCAACCACAGTGCACAAGGATGTCAAGAGGATTGGATGAATAGCTTATAGCTGGTCCATGGGGAGGGGGTGCTTCTTGGGTGCCGATGGACAATGTTTTGGAGAATGGACTGAGGGAGCTTGTCATGTTTCTCTAGAGAGGCAAGGAGTGGTGAAGAAGGTAGAAGGAGCGTGAAGATGTATAACTCAGCATGGACATTTGGCCGAAATTCATCAGTGACAATGAACTTTGCAGAGATGCGAGATCTTTGGCAGGTGGCAGCTGGACATGGAGAAGAATAGGCAGTGGCCAGTCAGGTAGAGGAGCAGCTGGGTGTCCCTTCCCCGTCATGGGCGCTAATGCGGACGACCAGAGAGGTTGCTGATGCTCGCGTTGCAGTTTTGGCCACGGTTTGTTTGAATCCATTATAACTAATAGTTAGAAACTAAGATAAGCATGTAGGAATCTATACGGATCTACTAATTATTTACACTTCACCTTGCTAAGAATTAGTTCAATAGTTAGTTGAAGAACCCTAATAGATGCTAATCGTTTGAGACTAACTACATACTATCTATTAGCAGGTGATATAAACAACACCCTACTAATAGAGCTAGCTATTAGTCAAAAGAGGCATTCATTTTAATTCTAGACAGCATAAGTCACCACTAGAGGAGGACGAGACAAACAACCATGTGGGGCGTCGCTGCGAAGGCAGAGGGATTCATGTCTTGTCTTATAAAGAGTAGCTGACATATGGGACCTGCTCATTAAACTAGCCCATGTGTTTGTGACCTTTTCAAGAGTAAGGTGGTGTTTGATCCTATGTGCTAAGAGCAAGTACAGTAAGGGGCTGTAAGTGGGCTGAATGCTAAGGTGGAGGAGAGAGAAGAGGAGAGAGAAGGGAAGCAGACTGTAAGTTTACAGCCGCTCAGGCACAAGAACCAAGAAATTATGTGAGAGTGACAAGTGGGCCGTGTATTAATAGTGAAGGCTTAACCATTATATGGATAGGCTGAGAGATGGGTTGCAAACATTCATACAGCCAGCAGCATGCTGTATTATTAGCCTTGCTCTAATGCCAAAAGTGCTAAACTTTAGCGCTAGCTACTTCAAACATGAGTGCTAATGGATAGGGTTAAACTTTAGCCAAGACACAAAAAGTTTAGCTTAAGTAAAAGTGCTAATTGGTGCTAAAGTTTAGCACCTCAAATCAGCTTCTCCAAACAGGGCCTAAGGCTAATAATACAACCAGCTTCTGGCTAAATGCCAATGCCATGTTATCTTCAACCAACCTAACAACTAACTCATATAATAGTTGATTATAGATATAGGCTGTAACATTAACATGTGGCCTTGTTTCTCCTCTTTCATTTTCTCACTATTTTGTTGGAGTTCATGGTTGCAAACAACTATAAACTTACAACCCGCTTTCCTCTCTCTCCTCCAACTCTCATCACGAATCTGACGTGTCACTTCACATTACTTATTATACTTGCTGTAATGTGAGTCTAACGGAGATGGCGGGTGCATGGCGTAGCTCTCCTGCATGCTCGAGGGGACCAACTGACCAAGGAGGTGTCCAACGGATGAGACATGCTGTTATACACTAAAAATAAAAGGGGAACATCTCCCTCAAAACCCTTCTAAGGAAGCCTTCATTCTTTTCACTAATTTTTGTGGAGACATTGTGATTCGTAATGAACTTATTCCCATTGGTTTCACCCTCGTAACTGTTGAAGAATTGAAGTTAAATTGTTACAAAAAATTTAGAGTGATTGCTACTCCATTTTTGACACTTGGCCTCTGAATAAATTTTCAAAAATCATGAAAATTCACATGAATTGGTGGTTTGCAATCTAGTGATTTATAAAATGATCGAAATGTCTATGTTCTGCATCGAATTTTAAATTTTCATAGTCCTTACATTGTACCCTTTCACACTAAATTAATCAATTTGGAATGAAATCCAAACGCATTCACTTATATGTCAAAAGTTGTATGATAGGATGTTAGAAGAAAGGGATGAAACAAGGGTATCAATTTGTGGCATATAGAAAAGAACAGAGCAGGTTATTTTTCCAGTGATGAGCAGAGATTAATAGTACCTCTTGGTCGCTGACGTCCGTTTGTTCTGTATCGGAATTGCTGTTTTCGGAGTCCTCCGACAGCCACTATGACAGAGAGTGAGAAGGGTTTCATTAGAATTAGGGTACATGAAAAAGAAACTAAGTTGGTTGTGGTTTGCGGAGTAATTTGCACCCGCTATACAACAATTTGGTAGGTGGGCGTACATTGATCTAACAACTTTTAAACTACTCGATTTAGTGCTTAGTGCAAGAACTTGTCAGATGGGTGCATATTGGTCCAACAACTTATAAACCGCTTAATTTGGTGCATCTACGATCCAAATGTTACCATGGTGGCAAATTGGTGCATCTACAATTCAAATGCTACTAGGTCCTAGAGTTACTGGTTGCTTTCCATGACGTGCATTGCACGTTAGGGTGGTGGTGGACAATTTATCACAACAAATATACGCTCTAGGTGAGTATATTACTCAATACAAGGAGCAGAGAGAGTCATGGAATTTTTGTCCTATGAACTGAGCAAAGTATGTACAATAAATTTTTATCTAATACTCTCTCACCCCCTCAAGCGAATATGAGCCTTGTACCCTCCCCTGATAGCTCATCATTAAATACATCTTCTTAACAACCTTTGGACCATAAATGTAGCAATTTGCAAGTTATTCCATCAAATTGAACAATTTATGAGTTGTTGGACCAATCTGCACCATTTGCCAAATAGTAGTACCAAACAGAACATTTTAAAAAGTTGTTGGACCAATATATGCATCCATCTGTTAAGTTGCCATATTGTGGATGCAATTTACTCTACTTCTCCAGGTCTATGTCCTGTGTCTATTTTTCTAGTCCCTTGACACTGTGCCATCTAACATTTTTATTCACCAGTCGGAAATGAAAACCAGTCGGAAATGAAATTCAAATGCATTTGCTTATAGGCTCACAACTGCATGCAAGGTGGGATGTTACAGGAAGAAAGGGAGGAAGGAATGGTATCGATTAGGGGAATACAAAAATAAACTTAGCAGCTTGTTGTGCATCTGAGGAGCAGAGATTAGTACTCCTAACAAGTACCTCTTGGTCGCTGACTTCTAACTGCTTGGAATCGGAGCTCGGCCATGTCCACTGCGAAGGAAGAAGGGAGTTCATTAGGATTAGAAGACGTAAAGGAAAAGCACTAGCACGCATGTCATGGGCACAGTAGAACTGAAGTACCTTTTCATTACACGAACCAATATATATGAGAACAAGGATGGGACTGTTGGGATGGTTGTCGACTGCGCGCCTCACTGCTGCCTCCGCCTCCTTTGCATCCTTCTTCTCAGCATCCCAGCGGTCGATGTTAGCATGGACTTTCTCAAGCAGAGGGAGGTACCGCAGGTTATCAAAGTCGAAGCCGACGTTGGCATCCTTGAAGGCCCGCACGTCGACATGGAACATAACCGATTCAAGGCACGGCATAGCTCCCGGTAGATATTTTAGGGGGGAAAACATGAAGTAGTACCGCAATTTGGGGAATGCACCAGCGGCAATGGCATCAGGGAAGACCCTGTCTTCATGTAAAAAGAAGCAGAGATACCGGAGCTCTGGGAAACTCCCAAGAATCTCAAGATCCCGTGTCTGCGCAGATCCCACAGACACGTTTAACATGGCGAGGTTCGGAAGATGTGAGGGATCGAGCCACGCTGGCAGTCCACGGGAATAACGGATATTATGTAGGCGCAGATGACGAAGTTGTCGAGAGGGCGTAAAACCATTCCAGTTGGGCAGATTGCACCCTCCACCATCACAAAGCTCTAGTTCTTCGATTTTCTGCAGGTTGCTAAGAGACTCCACTAAGGCTTTGTTCAAGCTGTCACAGAAGTGACGTGTACTAATATGAAGCACCCTTAGCTCTGTTAGCTTGCCAAGCTCTTCAACGAAGTTCGGGAATTTGACAACTTGTGCTAACCGCAGATCTTCCAAGCACGTTAGGTTTCCCATCCCATCTGGCAATCTTCTGTTTCTGTCCTCAGATCGTAAGCACTTCAGTTGTCTTAGCTGAATAACACTCGGCGGCAGTGCTTCTATCTCGCTACCCCTCAAGTCTAGTACCTGTAAAAATCTTAGATCCCCAATTTCCATCGGCAGCTCAAAAGTAGGCGTTCTATGTAGTCCAAGGTATCTCAAGTGAAGTAACCTCGCAACATTTTTCTTGAGATGATAAAGAAGATCTCCAGATGGTGGTTGCGGATCCCAGTAGTAGTCCCTGCCCTCTGTCTTCATCATCTCATACTCCTCGCTGGATGGGCCATTCTCTCCAGTAAATCCACAACTGTCCAGATACAGGACACGTAAAACCTCAAAGCTTGGGAATGACGGCGTCATATTAATATTGCACCCAGTAGCATTAAATGACCTCAATTTTTGTATGCCAGCCACATCATGTTGCTTCACGACTCTCTTATGAACCGCTACTCTACGAGTATTCCCTCCAGAAGATAGATTTTGGCCACCGCCACTATCCACTACAGTAAGAAAGTTCTCTTCTTTTGCCACGGTATGAATCATATCAAGCACCATGTCATGAACACGGCAAGCATATATGCTACGAGGAGAATCACTTTCGCCCCCTACAGGCTGGATCATGCTTCTATTAATAAGCTCATTGAAATAGCTCTCTCCAACCTTGTATAATGCTTCCCCTGGTTCTTCATGCACAAAACCTTCGGCTACCCATTTCCACACCAACATGTCTTTGCTAATCTCATAGTCCTCTGGAAATATACTTAAATGCAATAGGCAGGTCTTTAGATAATATGGGAGGTCATAGTAGCTAAATAACAATATCTGTCTTGTATTCTCTACATCTGTATTTCTTTCGTTCCCAAATCCAATAGAATTGTAGACCTTAGGCCAATCATCCAATGGTTTATCAACCAATAAGCTAGCAATCGCAATTATAGCCAATGGTACCCCACCACATTTCTGTAAAATTTTATTAGAGTGCTCATCCATCTGATCAGAAGGGCATGTGCCTTTACCAGCTAATAATCTCTTATAGAATAATTTCCTGGAGTGATAATCAGAGAGTGGTTCTAGCTTGCAAACATCATCGCTGTTTTCTGTAACTTCAAGAATACGAGAAGTTATTATTACTCTGCTTCCAAGACCATTATTTTTCAATGCGCATTTAATGAAATTCCATGATGATTTATCCCATATATCATCCATAACAATTAAGTACCTATTAACATGAAAACACAAGAAACATGAATTAGTAGTAATACTATCTACTCGCTCCATTCTGAAATACAAGATATTTCAAGTTTGTTCTAAGTCAAACTTTCTAAGTTTGACCAAGTCTATAAAATAATATTAATGTGCCAAATCAAATAAGTAAAATATCAAAATATATTTTATAATGAATCTATTGGTGCTTAGTGGATGTTGTAAATATTATTCTACTTTTCTACAATTTTGGTCAAAGTTTATCTAGTTTGACTTAAAACAAATCTAGAATGCCTTATACTCCAGGATGGAGCGAGTAGGTTTCCATGAAAAATCATAAGCCCATGGTAACTATCCTGGCATGAAATTCAAAATTCCACTAATTATTCAATCAGCAACAACCCTATGAAGCAGTTATCATGAATGAAGAAAATAAAAGGAGGAATGAAAAAGCTATCCAATTCTTTAACTCTAAGAACGCTATGAAATTGTTTGGATAGAGGCATTATATTTATATAGTATATTGTTCGCCTAAGCCACACAGTTTAACTGGTATACTACGGTGGCCCCATCTGTGTCCATTTAAGTGGCCATTTAGCTATCTAGTTTAACTATTGTACCGTAGGTTAGCACAGGCATTATACTAGTAAGGCTAATTTCGCTTCTTGCTTAATAATTCCCAAAAGACAATGGCAGCACCGCAGCCTCCTTTCATATGAGGCGTGCACTCCCTAAGGCCACTCCCAATGGAAGTTTCATTGGAGTTTCATGCACATTAAATGATATGCCATATAGAATATTTTGATGACATGGCATAGAAGTAAAGAAGAGAGAGAAGGAACAAGTTTCATCTAGATGAAACCCCTTATGCACAGTTTTCAACTCTCAATGAGTCATAGAATTAAATGTTAGGGGAGCCTAGGAAACAACAAAGATGAAACTATCCATTGTAGAATGAGTTTCATCCATAGTTTTATTTCTATTTTTTTGATGTGGCACCTTGGAAACAACAAAATCAAACTCTCCATTGGGATTGGCCCAAAATTATCTATGAAAAACTATCAGCATGGCAAACCATCATGATATGAAGTTAAATTTGTTAGGCCAGTCTCAGCGCACAGTTTCATCGTACAGTTACCAAGACTGCAAACTAGGTAACTGTGCCAGAGGAGTGTCATGGGGATGAAACTCCTCTCTCATCCCATGAAACTCTCACCTTCTCTCCCCTTGCCAAGTCATCAAAAATGCTGATGTGGCATTGAATTTATTGTCTATGAAACTCTCCATGAAACTCCCACTGAGAATGGCCTTAATGGAATAAGTAAAAGGAAAGAAACACAGAAGCTACTGCAAGACCCTACACAGAAGGTTTCCCTTCAGGGTGCAACTATTGAATCTGCCATGTGCATGACAGGAAATTCGAGCCAACACTTTTCTTCCATCCCTTCGGTTTCAGCATAGAATCAGCCCCATTAAGAAGTCAAATTCAATAATATTGATATAGTTTCGTAAACTTATATTTTTGACAGCAAAGTAATACTATATGTAATTAATGCAAATAGTAGAGTAATAATGAATGGTTATATATAATAAATCTACTCCCTTTGTTCCAATATAAATCGACATCTGGAGCTGCCATATGTCAAACTATTTTACCTTTGACCAAGCTTATAGAAAAGAGTGCACCAAACTGGGTTATAGATCCATCATGGCCCTAATTCACCCCTTGTTCCCTTGGGTCAAGGGCATGTACAACGGTTAGACAGCAGCTGTCTATTTGAGTCTACATCAGCAAAATGAGGTGACGTGACCATCATTAAATGAGAAAAAGTGTGTTGCGGTCTACTATTTCGTCTACTGCTCTGGCTCGTGCTCCCATGTAAAACAACATCAGAGGAGACATTAAATATCATACAGACAGCAAAATAGACAGCAACTGTCTAAACTGTTGTAAAACTGTCTATTTAGCTCTCTGTATATGTTAAATAGACAGCAGCTGTCTAGACTGTTGTACATGCCCTAAAACCACCAATTCCTTTCAGACTGGCGCCTACTTTGCCAATCCAGGTTCCTTCGGCGGGCCTGACAACGTGTGCTGTGCCGAGTAAATAGCAGCTAGGATGTTTCAGGTTCTTATTTGGTAATCATTACAAACTGCATCATACGTTCCAGAATTTTCTGCATAATTTTTCATATGTTCCAACAAGTCAAAGAATTTAATGTACCATCCCATGCGTCGTGCATTGGCCTAGAACGTTGTTGGCAAATTTTTGTATGGACTTCCAAATATATGTTGCAACATGCCAAAGCATTGATTCATGGTTTTGTTTTGAAAGGGAAAATTTTTAGATGCAGATTAAGGAAGTATTTTAATTTAATGCATAGTTTACGGTCTGTGGTACTCAATGTCCTGAAAGATAAAATATTCTGGGTTTATCGTAAGTCCAAATATTCCAAGTCTTATGTTTAAGAAACCTACTCAAAATTGGACCAAGTTTTATAGATGAGATGTGTATGATTAGGTTCATTATGAAATATTTTTTATAGTTTACTTGTTCGATGTGGTCGATATTAATACTCTTTTCTCACTACTAGAGAAAGGATTTTCGGTCACACCTTAAATGTACCAGCAGCTAAATACCCTATACAAATAAGGCTATCGGTATCGGTTTATAAGAAATTTTTTCATTAGCACCAGCTGTTTTTTTACTGGTACAAATAGTTAGATCCGAGAAAACATTTCATTTTCCTTTTATCTTGCCCTTGCGTTCGCTTCCTCCCGCGTTTCGTTCTTCTTTGATCTCGCCCTCGTGTTTGCTTCCTCCTACAAAGATCTACGTGTTTCGTGCACCCCCCCTCTCTCTCTTGTAATTGTTTTCGTTTGTTCAGATACCAGGAAACAACAAGGATTGAAGAATTGTTTACTGTGACACTTTCTTTGTTGAAAAATCTATGTTTGCAGTTTGCAATGAGGCTAGGAGAGCGCTTGCATTTGTATTAGTGTGTTGAAATACTGTGATTCTTTCTCATATAGGTTTTCCCTTGTACTCTGGTTATGAATGTTAGTGGATGCTGAATCCAAGTGAAATTAGTTTGTATATAAGGCTGAGTAAGCACCAGTACTAATACTTTTAAGGCATTTGTACCAACAGCTAACCAACCGGTACTACCAATGGCTATTACCAGTTCCAAAATCGGTACATATGGAGGTTTGGAACCGGCCGGTATAGGTGGTACCTTCTCTAGTAACGTCTATAAACTGATTTTGGATCAACTCAGGATTCTTTAGGACGGAGGGGAGAGTACACAACAAAGCTGCCTGATCATTTTAATAAATATATGCATGAATGTAAATGGCCATTATCTAAAACAAATATGAATGTAATGGCCGGAGACAATATCATTCCATGGTTCGTGCATACCTCTTGTTCTCAAGTACACCATGAAGTTGGTCAATGAGATTCTTTTCACTCCATCCTTGATTCGTAATGCAAGTCTTGTCGAGTCCCAAAAGGATCTCCTGTAGAACTTCTTTTTTGTCTGGATTGCGACCCACTGGAACAAAAGCCTTAAGATCAAATTCTGGATTAAGCTTGTCATACACTGCTTTGGCAAGAGTTGTCTTGCCTAATCCACCATGTCCAAAGATAGATATAATCTTGAGCTGCTGCTTGGACACATCATCAGCCCTGCCTGATGTTAACCTCATGGCTAACTCGTCCCGTATGCCACCAATACCAACAGGTTTAAGATCCTTGTACAGATCCAATAAGCGTGGATCAACAGGTCTTGAAGCTGACGAATCAGCCACAATTTTGCCGACCTTGTTGACTACGTCACGCATATCGGCCACCTCGTTGACTCGGACCTTGATTTTTTCCATAGCGTGAGCAATGTGATAGCGAGTCTTGCCCCATCTGGTGAGGTCGAACATCTTCTGTATGAGACCCCCGAAGCCGTCCCGACTTTCGATAGGCTCCGAGCTCTCTATGCATACCAGCAAGTTGTCGACCACATCCTCTATGTCATATGACAGCTCCCTCATCTCGTTGGCCCAGAGCTTCTCCACTGGGATAAGCTGGTCCTGCTGTGCCTCCGACAAAGTGCATAGGGCAGCATGCATGACCTTCAGCTGTCTCACGAGAGACCCGAGCTCTTTCTTCACACTTGTCTGCAGATGTTGCTCCTTCTCGAGGAGCTTGCCCAGCTTGGGGAGCAGGATTCCCATGGCCCCTGTCACGAGATCCACAGCTCGAGCATTTTCTCTACGTGGGTGGCTCACGTTCTTGGTAGCTGAAATGATTTGTGGTGGGTGAAATTTGAGGCGCTTGGTGTGTGGTCTTTGCGCATCTTCACCGCTGCTAGAATTGATGTCCTTCAACACAGAATTATGCAGTTAGTTGGGTTAAGTGAATAAAAGAGAATAAAACAAAGCAATCCCATTCAGAAATTATGGGTGCTAGAAGGTTTGATTACTCCAGTACCGTGGGGATTGGCTCATTGGTCTCTGCTTGCAGTTTCTCAGTTTCATGATATACAACCGTCAAATTCACCTCATCAACCACTTTACCTTCCTCGTCATTAAAAATGTCTTTAGTGATGTTCTCATCGTTAAGACCCTCATTTACTTTTATGCTCCGCACCATGAACTCGTCAATAGGATGATGCATATATCGTGGGGTTGTCTCCTGGGCTTGCAGTGTAATCTCCACATCACGGTCGGATCCTGGTGGCACAATCCCTTTTTTTGGTTCTGTGCAGTACAACAATTCGCTTAGTGTCTCTATGTGAAAGGCAATGGAATTACCCGTCACGTTGGTCAGCTTAACCTGACATGATATTTCCTTGTTAGGCTCAAAAGCAACACGTAGCTCGACCGGCTTAATCCACAGCATATCATCATCGGAACACAGGCTTGTCTGTGGAAAAGCATGTAGATGCATTAACACAAGTATCTAAAGTCCATCCATGCATACCATTTTACAAGTCGTAGCCTGACTAAGTTAATAGGTTCTGCATTCTAGGAGTTGATGGAAGGTGATGAAGGCACACTACCGGAAATCGGGCCTTTGCCGAGTGCCGACCTCTTTGCCGAGTGCAATTATACGGGCACTCGGCAAAGATTTCTTTGCCGAGTACATTTAAAAAACACTCGGCAAAGAAAAAACACTCGGCAAAGAGGCCCTTTGCCGAGTGTCAAAAAAAGACACTCGGCAAAGAAGTCCTTTGCCGAGTATATTTGTTTGACACTCGGCAAAGATGAGATACAAATCACATTTTGCACTAGTAAATCAATTCAAATTGAAAAGCTTTGAACTACAAAGTTGTATAACTTCTCAAGATGTAAAACTTTTAGTTTGGTCATTTCTTCATTCGACAAATTCATATGAATGTTGTTCACAAAATCTATATCTCTCGTAGAGTTTCCTGAAACTAGAAGAGACATTTATAAGATTTGTGAACAATATTACTCTCACTACGTCGGATGAACAAATGACATATATGAAAGTTGTAGATCTTCAGAAGTTATACAATATTGTAGTTGAACTATTTTTAATTTGAATTTGTTTTCATAAGAAAAAGTATGTTTGTAGTTCTCAAAATTTGAAATTTGAGTTTTTTTAAATGACCTCGGATGAAGAAACAGTCAAAATAAAAGTTGTAGAGCACAATAAGTTATGAAACTTTGTAGTTGACAATTTTTTTATTTGAAGTGATCTTGTCAACGAAAAGTAAGTTTGAATGTTCTCAAATTTGAAATTCAAATTTCATAAACGACCTCGGATGGAGAAACTACCAAAATAAAACTTGTAGGTTTCAAAAAGTTATGAAACTTTGTAGTTGACAACTTTTTAATTTGAAATCGTTTAGGGCCTCAAACAAGTAGTTTACACTCGATTTAGTATAATATGGTAGGAATCAGAACAGCATCTAGTCACTAGAGACAGTGTAGTGCAGTGGTAGAGAAGGTCATGCGCGAGGGAGAGGTTGTGGGTTCGAATCCCGCCGATCGCGTAGCGCGCGAATTTTCCGCGAAAAATACCGCGCCTTGCGGCTTGATGGCTGGTGCCTTCCCACATTTGAATAAATTTTTTTGCTCTTTATTTTCGATTTTTTTGTGCTCAGATTCATCCGGTCTTTGCCGAGTGTTTTTTTGGCACTCGGCAAAGGCTTTGTGCCCTTTGCCGAGTGCCCGACGCCTGGCCCACGGCAAAGGCCTCTTTGCCGGCCGAGCTTTGCCGTGTGTCCTTTGCCGTGGGCGGTCCACGGCAAAGCCTTTGCCGTGGGTGAAACAGCTGGCACACGGCAAAGGAGGGGATTCCGGTAGTGGCAGTTTCGTTGTTTATAAAATAATTTGTGTTTCGTGAAGACGATATATGCATAGATGCCTAGGATTTAATTAGGTGGAGATGAATAACACAAAATCAAACAAATAAACATGTGCTCTGTTTTGATGAAACTACAACAAGAACATATCTTTCCAAAAGATACTCCGCAACATAGAAGAAGGCACTGGAGACAGCGCAACAAGCATCTAAAGTCATGTTTATAAGGTCTGAACTGGTCTTCTAAACGTTGTGAAAATGTGATGCAGAAAATGTATATAAATACATGTTTGTGAAATTCATCTAAGAAAATGCATGGGGCATCCGGCTAGTTTATGATGAAAGCCAATACCAATTATGATGAAAATGAAGTAGGGCAATTTAAAGATAAAACTGCATGGGCCATCCGGACTTCATGTAGTGAAGGCATGGTGAGTTGGTGACTATAGCTAAGATAGCGGCAGTTAATGCTCTTACCACCCCCACCCTCTTCTATTATCAAAATAAAATTTAAGTTATTAATTTAACTATAATTTATGAAGTCAGCATTTCTATTGCAGTGCCTAATATAGTCAAAATAGTATTTTATGTAGTGTTGTTTGTCCAGAATCTAGCTATTTAATTAATGTATTTAACATGGACTCTTTATTAGGTATTGTACTTTCCACTTCATATGGAAACTAAACATCTAATTTCCCTTCATTTAAGTTTTAAATAGCTATTTATCAGTTGTATCTAACATGTCCTTTTTCTTTTGTATGATTAACGTGCTAATTTCTAGATCCTCTTGGCAAATGTGGTGGCTTTCATTTAACACTTTCTTATTAAGATAATATATATATAGGGCATTTGTACGCTAAGGCCATGAGACCTATTATAGAGGCCCTGCAGTAGGACAAAAAAGATTGCCGGCTGAGAAATATGGATAAAGAAAAGAATATTTATCATGAAACACTCCAATTTATTTAAGCACATATTATACTATATGAATGAAACATAATTGGAAAAAGAGAATTAGAACAAAGTAGTTTGGTTAAGAGTTATTTATAGAACACAAGGTGAGGTGGCGGTGAGAGATTTGTTCACATCCCTAGCATACAACTTCACTGTGACATCTTCTAGTTTACTTAGCAACACTTCATATTCATTAAACTCTTGCTAGCTTTGGTAGTCGACTGCCCTATTTAGTGGCTTCCCTTTACATGCTTTGTTTGAACTTTGTAATAAGAATGGGACGAATCAAGCATGGTTAGGTAGTTTGTGGTGGAATCTATCCAACCTAGTTTGAATCCTCAACTCGGCATCGGTGCTCGTATTTTCATAGATTTCTTATAGTGGTCGTTAGTCAAACCATGTTTTTTATGAATTTGACATCCATAGAAATACAAAAGATTTAAATTTACTATACCATACTTAATATTCGATCCAATTTAGTCTTTGACAAACATAACCTAGTGCAAGCTATAAACATGTGCATATACTCCCTCCGTTTTTATTTACATGTTGTATTAGGTTTGTCTTAAGTCAAATTTAACAAATTTTGACAAAGTTTATAGAAAAATATAGCAGTAACTATACTATCTAACATAAGCTCTATCAAAATATGTTCCATCATGGATTCAATGAAACAAATTTGGAATCATAAGTGTTATTTTTTTCCTATAAACTTTGTCAAGTTTGACTTAGGACAAACCTAGTGTCACATGTAAATAAAAACATAGGGAGTATATGTTTCTTGTCCTTTACACAATATATTTTTCTATTTATAACATCAAATAAACATCAAAAGTTGTATGGTGTAAGCCATAGCCTTTGAGGTGATTCTCTAGTGCAGATGAGCTTACCTGGCCAACTGCAGATATTTGTCCATTCGTATTTCCAATTCCATCGAGAAAACTTATCACCGCACAAATAGATGGTCTATATTTTGGTTCTTTCACCATGCATCTTTCTGCTATTTTGATGCATTCAGTTACTTGTTGCGCTTGTGGTGACCTATCACTCACTAACTCATTCCACCTGCATTTCCATCTTCGAAGTACCTACATTTCATATGTATTACTGAGTATGATAATATATTGAAAAAAAACAAATTGTGGGGGAGTTCCCCATAGCATTTCTCATTCAAATAAACAGAGTTTATGTACAAGAGAAGGGGGGGGGAAGGGGAGGTGGGGAGTTTAAATTACATGACACTCTGTAGCCATAGCAAAATTTGGGGTCTAAGACTCTCCTTAACTCTAGGTAGCAATTTTGGAAGATAAAGTATTGAAAATCAACATTTTTAAAAACTGGTTTGATAGAACCGTTTCAAAGCACCATAGGTTTGTCGACATTTTCTTTCACAAAGCTTTACTTTTTAGGCCTATGACACAGAAGACTTTTATCACCCATTGTTAGTGGGTTGTCCTCCCTTTACATCATTTTATGCAAACGAAATTGTTAATTGGTTGTGTTCAA
>CM014272.1:62212890-62228033 GCA_004135705.1 Alloteropsis semialata | reverse complement strand
ACTTTATAGATATATATAGGATATATTTTTTAATAAAAGATATCATATTCGTTGTTGCGTGCGTGAGGGAGAGGGGTGGACGGCAGCGGGCTTGCCCCCGCCCAGACGGGAGCGAGTTGCTCCTCCTTACTGAAAGGAAAATTTGCTTTACGATGCTACTCAAACTGTGGTAGTTTTCTCTTTTGAATCCTATTTAGGCATTGCAACTAGTATGCTAGCGCTTTACTTTAAATCGCATGATGATGATTATGACCTATTGCATAGCCTTGTTTAATTACCGTATTCCTTGATAAACCTGCTTTACTTTGATGCGATGCTTGCATGTGTTATGGGATGGTTGTGATAGGATTCTTGGCGTGTGTGGGGCAAAAATCTGGGAAAGGAGTAAGGGGTTTTGGGAACTTTGTGGGGGCGAGCAGATTAACTCGATCTTCGTATCGAGGGCTGGGGTGTGTACTTGGGCACATCCTACGGAGTACCTGTGGCGGGTACATGTTCTTTGTGATACTTGAGGAGTTTGGCGGCAATACCTGTAATGGGTGCGCGATGCGGACCACTGGAGGTGGATACGCTATTTGACGGTGACGCTCACCCCGGCACCAAAAACCGAGTTGGATTGCCTGGTTCACAGAACTTCGTGCACACCACTTACACCTACTGGGGGGTGTTCCAGCCAGCCTAGTTAAGTGCGGTACCCGGACTGTAAGGAGTTAGCGGAAGTGTATGGGGGAACTGGCGGTAGCCTTTTGTCCCCCGAAGGAGGCTCATACCCCGGGACTTGGCCACCGCGGGGGAGGCCATCACAGTTCTCGGACACCGAGTTGCGTCTTCAGTGTATCCTAAGTCGGGAAAAGCAGGAGGGTACCGTTCATTGGCTAGGGTCTGTGCTGTGGGTTGTGTCTCAAGTTGGCGACGGCCAGCTTTGCAGCCTGAGTGGGTCCAGGGGCTTAAACTCTGCAGAGTATAATCTTTACGTAAAGCCGTGTCCACGGATAAGGACAGCCTTCCCACCTTCCTTTCCGCCATTGTTTTAGGGATTTCTACCTCCCCTCTAGAGTAGGGCCTGCCTCGGGCAGTTGAGATGCGAAGGGTGGGAGCTTTCGCATCGCCTAGAGAGTGAAGAGTGGAAGATGCTTGGTGACGGGTACCTGGTGAGCCAGGATTGCTCGTAGGTGTTGTGAGAATGGTTTTGGGATGAAGTGCTGCTTGCATAGGAATAACCTTAAGCCTATCCTTGATATTCTTATACTAGAATTAGGCCACTTAAAGCTTGCATTACGGATGGTGACGTGGAACTGTTCCATTCCTTGGGAACAGCTTATGATGAAACAGGTTATGAAAGCGAGTACGATAACAATGCTGATGGATGGTACAATTGAGGTTGCTGCTGCGCTCAAGCTGAAGAGCCTGTGGGGATGATCGTCAAGACAGAAAACTAGCTACCGCTTCGTTTAGTATTTCATATTGTCGCATTTAGCCCAAGGGGCTTGTAATAATCATACTTCCAGAGTTATCCACTTATGTAAGACTTTTATGTAATGTTTAAATGCTTAAATTCGAAGTATGGATGTGATATTCCGCTGGAATGAGTTCTGTACGTGTTAGCTGTTGATTCTGAGACTAACACTATGGTACAGGGAGTCGGATTCTTAGAAATAAGAATCCGGGTCGTTTCAGCAGCAGCCAATAGGAACGAGTGCAGCGCGTTTTAGCCTGCTGCCGGCGTCTGACGAGACGTCCGCTTTCTTCTCTCTCTTCTTTTCTCTCTCTCACATCGGACTTCGCCGGCTAAACGTCGCTTATAATACTTCTCTTCTACCGCGGCCTTGCCCTTGGGCTCGATAATGTATTGTCAATAGGGCCTCGAGTTTGTAGCCGGAGGCCAAATGCTCGCATGTGCTGGATTCCGCAAATACTGACCCAGCAGGAAAATTTGGTCCTAGGAAGATGTCGGCATGTGTCGTGCCCTGCACTGGATCCATCAGTCCAACAAGCAGGAGCGTAGCCAGGGCAGGTGCTGCCTATGCTGCAGCACCCCGTGGAGCCCATATACCCTTAAATAATCTTGATGTTTGCATTGGGTGCAAAAAGAATTATGTAGACAGTTTACATCATTTTAGCACCCAGCACCCCCTTCGGTGCATTTCTGGCTCCGCCCCTGAGTTCAAGCACATCAAGTCAAAGTCAAGTCAACTTTTCTTCTTTTTTTTTGTTGTGTGTGTAACCCAGCGCTTTTAAACGCTACTACTGTTTGTGACCCTTATCGCCAAGGAGCAAACCGCTTCTCTTCCCTTCAATCTTTCTCCAGGTTAGTGTTACATCGTCTTTGGTAAAGTACCTGTGGTATTGTTTCGACCTGTTCTTTCAATTCGTTTCTCTTCGGGAAAATAATGTAAATACTCAATGGTATAGTGTTTAAATTTTTGAATCTATATAAGTTTTGAGCCTCATGCGGATGCCGTTGCCATGGATGGCTATGTACTCTTTGTGAATCCCGAGTCTCGACATACAAGTGAAAAAAGCCATTTTTTGTCTTAGGGACAAGATCCAAGATAAGCCTTGTGGAAGAGCATGGATTTTAAGCTGCACTTGCTTGAAACCATTACAAACAATTTTTCAGATGACCACAAAGTTGGCAGCGGTGGGTATGGAGATGTTTACAAGGTATGGCTGAACGTTGGAGTATATTTCCTCTAATTTTTGAATGATACAGCTGCTAATTCTGTATGGCACAAATTTTGGTACCACTGCTGATCCATAGTAACAAGTTCAATTACAACAGGGGGTGTATAATGGCGAAGAGATCGCTATGAAAAAGCTTCATCCGCTGCAAGGACTTAATGATAAGGCTTTTGACAATGAATTCCGTAACCTTAGCAAGGTCCGCCATGAAAATGTAGTTCAGTTAATTGGCTACTGCTATGAAGCACGATTTAAGTTTGTTACCCATGGCGGAGAACTAATTCGTGCTAAAGAAATGGAGCGAGTTCTCTGCTTTGAATATATGCAAGGTGGAAGCCTTGATAAGCATATTTCAGGTATACTACTGTTTACTGTAGTATTTAGCATGCTAAGACAAACGATTCAGTGGCTTTATATATTTTCTCTTTTTTTATTGCAGATGAATCTTGTGATCTTGACTGGCCGACATGTTACAAAATTATTAAAGGGACCTGTGAGGGTTTAAACCACCTCCATGAACAGGGAAGACCTATTTTCCATCTGGACTTGAAACCTGCTAATGTGTTGTTGGATAAGGACATGACGGCCAAAATTGCAGACCTTGGTTTGTCCAGACTTGTTGCTTCGACAGAAACCCATAGAACTGAGACTCTCCAAGGAACACAGTAAGTTGATGCGTCATGTTTTAAGCCACTTATACAGTTAGTTGATGCTTTAAAACATGTGTCGCTCTTTGTATTGCACTAACTGTATCTTTGATGCTTATGACATCATGAAGTGGGTACATGCCACCTGAATACATAGATAGTGGCGCCATATCGAAGAAGTTTGACGTGTTCAGTTTGGGAGTTATAATTGTAAAAATAATGGCTGGAAATGCAGGCTACTCCCGCAGTTATGAAATGCCTCAAAAGCAGTTTATTGAGCTTGTAAGGAAAACTGTCCTCCTCTATACCTCTAACATGTTGTTTCTCATTATGCGTTATGTGTTACTTTTTTCTGCCTGCATCTGCCGTCTAACTTCATGTGCGAATTTGGCAGGTAACTGAAAACTGGAAGGAAAGGCTGCAGCGCACGTCGAGGTATTCATCACAAGACACAGACATCCTACGAGTGAAGACGTGTGTTGAAATAGCATTGAGATGTGTGGAGGCGGACCGAAATAGAAGGCCTTATATAAAGGACATTGTCAACGAACTGGAAAAAATGGAAACTGAGATTAAGAAAATGTCACTGGAAAAACTGGAAACTGAGGCTAAGAAAATGTCACTATATTCTGTGAGTTCTTTTACGGTACTCCATACTAGGAAATTACAAGAAAAACAATAAGGTTTTTGCTAAAGATCAATATTCTTGACCTGTCATCTCTATCCCTGGTAACATCAGTTTAAGGTTTGGATCAAGTGGTTGAGTCATTATGAAATGTATTCCATGTCTTAGGCTCTCTCTTCTTCTGGTGAACAGAGTTTGCTTTTTGCTCTTCCGTTCCCAAGGCCCAAGCCGTTCCAACACATATTACATCCAGAGACCTGCATTGCTAATTAAGATTAAACTGTAAACTCTATGCTACATTTCGAAAAAAAAGTCTTATGACAAGCATTTCTGCTCTAGACGTTCTATTTTGTGGTCGATATACATCAAAGAAACAATGCTCGAACATCAATAGTTAAGGCAAAGAAATGCATTTATGGTTGCAAACACTGGATCAATTTCCACGCGGCATTAATCCCTTCATTGTTGGCTTGTTGCAGAGGAGCTCTGAGTCCAATGTTCTTGCTGTCGATCCGACCCTGGAGCTGCGCTTCCCGTTTGAGCCAAAGAAGGACATATCATGCTGCCTGCAGCTAACAAACAAGACGGATGGCTTCATTGCATACAACATAAAGATCAACCAAACCAAGTACTATGCGAAGCCAAACAAAGGAATTATGACACCATGTTCCAAGTGCTACATCTCTGTAACATTGCGAGCGCAAGAGGAGGCATCACCCAATATGCAGTGTAATGACATGTTCATGGTACAGAGTGTTAATCTCAGCGAGGGCCTGACATTTGAAGAGATCACTGAAGACTTCTTCGAGAAAGTCATGATGGTGAAGGTGGTGGATGTGGTCAAGCTGCCGATTATTTACATTGCACCCTAGATCTCTACTTGCAAAACTGGGAGCGTAATATGCTCTGCTAGCTACTGTTACTCAGTTTACATAATTTTTATCTCTTTTGCCCCCTTTTCTTCTTACACGAAGGGGTTGAGATACTAGCTAGAAGACTATATTTTTATACCCTTTTGGGTGTCAATTTGGAGAACTCTTCCATGAGAAGCCCGACCCAAGGGAAAGCTTTGTAGCTTTGTGTGGTAGGGCCTTCATTTGTTGGCGTGATGATGTGGTGTATATTGTAGAAGGTTCATTCGTAGGCCAACATGACGCCGGCTGTCAAAACCTGAGACGCCGGGGAGGGAGCCGGGAGAGCAGCCAAGGCTTTGGCGACCATATGGCGTTCCGGTTTTCAGTTCCCACATCGCCAGGAGCAGCAGTGTTGGCGGTGGGGAAGGGGGCATGTTCTCCTCCACATCTTCAGATTTCTCAAGTGCAAGACTTCTCCACCGTGATCGATCATATGTTTGCATCTGCTGACAACACAGAGGAATCAGTTAACCATGCTAGCGAGTGACATAAAGGTCATGCCCAAATTATAACAGCCTGTTATGCATGATAATAGTGTTATAGCAATGGCTAGTTATCTGTGTTTGCTAGATTTTGGTATCTCGAGCCGAAATGAGTCGGTATGATATGAAACTGCATCTACATTCGATCTGGCCATTGTTCCTTTTGTCATCGTCTAGCTATAAACCAATCGAGCCTGCACAATCTTGCAGCTTGCATGGTGAGAGACGAGCCTGAGGCCATGGAGGAAGTTTTTTTTTTTTCAAAGTTCAGGAAACATACGCCACCCACCAAAATAGCCAAAATACAGAAATTTCATTCAAAATTTCAAATCAAAGTTTAAACCATTCCCCTAAATCTCAAAATAGCTCATGGGTGGAATTGTGATACAAGGAGAGGAATCAAGGTTTGGACAATGTCACAATGTGATCAATATACTGTTTGGGACCATTCTTGAATTGAAAACTCAAACATAAAATCCCAGCCCAACACGAAACCAACTAACTGAACACAATTTGAGACCAAACCATTAACAGGTTTGTGACTACATAGCAGATCAATATTAAACTAGTTGCAAGCTGCTTCATGAATAACAAAGAGAACGACTAATCATCAATCAGAATTTAAATTACTAATTTGCTGATTTTAAAGCAGAATCAAATAAATAACAAAATTGATTGCAACATCCAAAACATATATATGTGTACTTAATCAACAATGATTCCTTTGCATATAATAATTAGAGATATATACCTTCTTGATGGCCCCACTGTCAGTCACTCCTTGATAGCCTTCTTGGCCTTGGCATTCTTCTTATCAATTAAAGACTGGATGTGATCGAGGTAGTCATCCCAGTCAACGTCATTGTCATACAAACACCGGCACTCTTCCTCTGTCCAGTCCGCGGTATGGTTCGTGACAAACACAGCTCCACCACTTTGTGCAGTAGCCTTGTCCACCATCTTCACAAAAGCCTTAAATAATTCATACCGCCGAGCCTTCTCCTGTTCGTTTTTGTATCTTCGGCCATACTCTGTCATCCATTCCTCGAACCTTGCCTTCATGGCTGCCTCTTCCTTCATGTCCTCCCCCTTCACGGCCTCACCAATAGTCATCCCCTTGACAGCCTTCTTGCGGGACATCTCTCTTTCATAGCGGGCCTTCTTCTACGCAGCAGCTAGCTCCGTCATCTCAGCAAGGTACTTCTCCAAGGAAAAGTCGCTGTCATTGTCCACATTAGCGGCTGCCTCCATCATGTCTCCCTGCTTCCCGGCCTCCTCACCAGTGAACCCCTTTCTGGCCACCTCCTCAGTCACCCCCTTCCTGGTCTCCTCCTCAGTCACCTCGCCAGCTATAGGTATGAACAGGTAGAAGTATAAACAGGTAGGTGCCCAAATGCATCAAAGCAAAATACGAGGAATTCGAAGGCAATTTCATACCTGACTTATCTGAGCCTTTCATGACATACAGAATTCCGACCAATCCAGCTAATGCAGCAGCGGCTACACCACCATAAGCGCCATCGCCGATGGCGAGATCCCTCTGTTCCATGATGAGAAACATGAGCCGCGATTACAAACAAATAAACTTTTTTGATATGAGATTTGGGTGAAACAGACGCACGAGCGAGTGGAGAGAGCGTGCTGGCCTCCCCACCTCCGGCCCTAGGGTCTTCGCCTGCGCCTGCGCGCGGGGGATCCCGCGTGCAGAGAGCCTCCGGGTGAGGAGGGAACCAAGGGACCGAAGGGACATCTTCTCGACCGCTCGCTCTTCCTTGGCCGCCTCGATTTCCTCCTCGCTCGCCGCCGCCGCCGCCGCCGCGTTGGCGCGATTCGAGAGCTTACGGACTTGGCCGCCGCCGATGGTCGATGGAGGCGGGGTTAAAGAAGTACGTGACGGGAAGCCTAACGGGACTCGATACATCATCCCTTGCGTGGCCCAGTCCGTGCACAAAGCAGGCCCAAATCGGCCCAACGACGAGATTTATATAGGATATCAACAAGGCCTGTTTTGCATAGCTCCGTTCGAGAATTTCTAGAGCATATATTGGTTCACACACACTTAAAGATGGCAAAACAAAACCTTAGCTTCTATCTACTAGAATGTTTCCAAGAAAGAGATTTTTGTGCATATAATGAATTTGCAGGTTATCCAAATGATAGTATTTTAATCAACAGTATTCCTATAATTCCTATATTGCGCTTAGATGAGCCCACTCAGTTCCTCATATTACATATGAATGGCTCGGTCTCTAAAAAAATTTGGATTATTCATGTAGTTACTCAAGTACTTCCATGAACAGATATGTGCAGCATTTAGAAGGTAAGAAGGGCATGCTGACGAGGCGTGCCAACATGAGAAGGACACGTAGAACAACGAAAGACTAAATTGGGTTGTGTGGAGAAGTTTGAGGGCTATAACGGTCATTTTGGAAGTTCAAGGATGAACCTGAGCCTCTCTCGGCTGAAGTTTAAGGATGAATTCAGTTATTCGGTCTTGAAGAATCGATCGACTTGATCAGTCCTCCGGGTATTGGGACTAGACCTGTCACTGGGGAGGGTATGGAGAAACCCACTCTTATTCATACCCAAATCCAAATTTATATTATCCAATCCTCACCCTCCCCATTCTCACCCATATCCAATGGATAATTTTTTTTTAACTAGATACTATACAAATCTAATGGATAAATAGTTTTCTCCCCATACCCTACCCTCCCCATTTCTAATGGATAAGTAATTTTTTGTCCATACCCTCCCCATTTGAGGTGGGTGTGGATTTGGTATGAATTATGGATACCCAACAACAGGTCTAATTGGGACTGCAATGACGAACACAGGACATAGGGTTGTTACTCATTCGGCTCATCAAATGTCTTGAACCTTCATAAAATCCCTGTACTACATTCTTTTCCTTTTACCTCATGATCATTGTGTTAATTACCTTGATAAAAACAGACCTGAATGTTTAACTTCAAACTGATCTCAAATGTTCAATTCTGTATCATTTATTGTGTTCACGCGGAATATCAAAAGGGTCGACTTCAGTACTCCTACATACCAGGACAAGGATGCTATCAATACTTATCTGGCGGTCCATGACTTAAGTGTTTGGAGGCTAAAATTGGTCCAAACTAAATGACGATCATTCCAGACTTTTGTCACTTGTAGTGGTAGTGTTGTCCTCTGGTACGTAGTCTTATTGTTCTCATCCTGCCTTGCCTACGTCACAGTCTTAGCTCTATACCCCTTAGGCTACTTAGCTATATATATCTAGAGGTAGAGAACAGTTAGTGTGACATGTAAACTCACCACACACACACACACACACACACACACACACACAACACGCGCGCGCGCACAGATATATAGAGGGAGGTCGGAGGGAGAGGGGGCACTAGCACTACAGGGTTAAAGGTAGCAGTTCACTGAGGTAGGAATAGGAGTCGTCTGGAGCTACAACCCCTGTTCCATACTGAACTACGGTACAAGGATCATAAAGTCGGCAGCGCTCAACTACGTCCAATTGTCCAGGGATCAGGGACTCATGCATGCGTGCATAGATCAGCAAGCTGGTGAAGGTCGGCTGGAGACCCCACCTCCGAGGACTGCATATACAAGAGAGCCATTTCTAGAAGTTCCCCCTGACGTCTTCGGACTAACCACAAGTGCGCATCTTGATGAGCTTCGGGCATCAGGCATCTTCACTTCTCAGCGTGCACCCACTTGGGACTTCATTGCGACGCTTGGTGCCCCACTATTTTTTTAGGAAAAAGAAATTTTATTTTGGTCTCTGCAAGAGTTTTGCACTAAACCAATTCTTATTACAATTCGAGCTTTCTAACAATTTAAAATGAAAGCTCTCAGAAAGCAACACGAACGAATAAATAGTCTACATGTCATTACAAAAATATACCAAATTACACCAATATATGAATTAGTATATAAAGTATTAACTCAAGGTATGTATACATGATTTATGTCACCATGTAGACTATATATACACTAGTCCATCAACCCGTGCTCCCGCACGGGCTAATATATTTAAAAGATATTGTATTTAAATTTATTCAAAAATTAAACTCCTACCTAACAATCAAAATTGTTGACATACTGCTCTTTCATTTTTGTTAATACTTTAACATAATGCTCATATACATGTGTACTTATCTTTTTCCATTGGTAATTGATTTTTAATTAGTAATTACTCTATACATTTTTTCATCCACATTCACATTTCTTACATTTTGTATCGTGCCTCCATACATTATATTTAACATAAAAATAATATTTTTTATTACTTCCTCACATATTCTTACGTATTTCTAAAAAAGGATTGCTTTTTCTTCTTTTTGTCCGTCCTGATAGGTGGGTCCCACCTATTGTGACGAACTGTAACCATGGTTCTAACTGTCGACACCAGTTTTCTAATTGGATTAGAGTCATAACTGAACCCATCAATCTTTATCTCCTGCCTCTCTATCTCTATCTATACATATCTTTACCTATTTCTAAAGGAAGAAACATTTCAGCGGTCTGTCATATACGTCTCACGATCGAATTAGACATGACTCATCTTGTCCCATGATCGGATTAGGAGTAGCCCATTGTATACCGCAATCAGATTAGAAAAAGCAAGTTAATTACTTTTGCTTAGAAAAATGATATAACGGTCTTCGTCCGTAGCAACGCACGGGTAAAGTTGCTAGTACATGTATAAATGGTCTACATGATAACACTCATGATGCGTATATATCTTAACTTTTTATTTCTATGTTAACAATGACAAATTACCGTAATTTAGAATCATATATCAGTTTACTTTTGGACTTTTCGGTAGGATGCACATGAAGATAATTAGATTAAAATTTAGTTGATTAGTTTAGGTTATCTTTCATAACAGCATACGTGGGTAACTTAGATACAAATTTTGAATGCCATCTTAAGTTATCCTTTATAATGATATGCATGAGTAAATTAGATAAAAATTAAGGGGTTAATGAGATAGCTCGATAATTTAGATATGTTTTTAGAATTTATTTTAGAATACTTTTATAATGGTAGTGATGGGTAACTTTTTAAAAAATATAACAGACCAATAACTTTGGTTATTAGAGTTTACATAATTGATGTTGCTGATTTTGGTGAGAACATTCTAGGATTTGTCTTTTTTCTAGCGTGTTTCGTGAGAACTAATGCGAAGTCTCCAATTAAAAAAATTATTAAGACTACATTTCTACCAAACTATTATGAGCTATCTCTCATTTGTTTAAATATTCGAACATAATACCTATATAGATATATACTTATTATTTTCATCCGATTGTGATAGATCTTTGTTAGTAGTTACTCTATAATATTTTCATACACAATTATAATCTTTTAATTTTTACTTTGCATCACATGTTTGCCTTGAATTTATTTAATGACCCCTAGGTTTGAACTATAATTTTAGCGTAGAATTATATTTTGTCTTCACTTCCCCTATATATTTAGAAATGACAATGCACATTATGCGTATATACCTTAATCACTATATAATATACCAATAGTGTATGAAATACACGATTTAGAATCTTATATTGGTTTATATTTTTAATTAAGGTGATTTGGATTCCAATGTAGGATTCCCTCATGTTAATTTTTAATAATGGCATATGCGGGTAATATAGATGTAAAGTTAAGCGGTTACTTTAAGTTACTTTTTAGATATTCGTAGTGGGTTATTTAGTTGCAAATTTATGGGGTTATTTTAAATATTATTTATAATGGCATAGTGGATAATTTTGATGAAGATTAGGGGTTATTTTGGTTTATTTTATATAATGGCAGAGGTGGGTCATACTTTAAACTAATTTCATAATGGCATAGGTGGGTAATTTTTTAGAAAATATAATAGATCTAACGGCTATGATGATTTGAGTGTTCCAATTGATGGCCGGATGTTTTGCTTTTTTGTGGGAATTTCTAGAATTTCTCTCTTTTTCTAGAGTGTCCACCTAGTATCCTAGGTGGCTTCATCTGGAGGCTTCAAAATGAGCCTCCAATTATAATAGTAAGATGGAAAAAATATCTAGTGAAAACCAGCTACTCAGTGCAATCCTAGAAACCTGTATGCCTTCCGTCGGTTTGGAGATGTCCGGTTCGGATGATCCCTCTTGATCCTCTAGCGAACTTTGCGATTAAGCCCCCTGCCCACTTGCAATATTTCACCTGGAACGCTCTATGATACGCTGCCCCCAAAAACAGCAAGCTCTGCTCTTCTCCTACAAATATCCCATCCTCTTGATTATCATCCATATGTGCATTTGCTCGCTCTTATTGACGATTCGTGTTAGTTTGAGAGGTCGGTGGCAGCCTGCAAGACGAGGGCAGCCCAACGTGAGTGATTGTACCCGCTTGTGCCCCAACTTGCTCCCACCATCCAGGATTGCTTCATCCCTGCTCTCCATGACAAGGCCCTGAGGATCCCGAGCAGCTCCAATTCGTCTTTCCCCAATTGATTCAGGTACTATAAAGGCGACAAGGCATCGAAGATCCACAGCAGCTCCAATTCATTATTTCCCAATTGAATCAGGTACTAGGAAGACGGGAGAGGTGATTAGGCCACGTGGCTGTGTTACATATTTGCATGCTTAATTAGATGGTGCCCATTGTAGTCAGCATCAATAATATAGATTTGTGAGCCAGTTGGCAAATTGGTTCTTACCTGAACAATATGTGATGTGATTGTAGCAACCACTTGTAAAATTGGTTGCAGAATTAGTGTGTTACAGTGAAACAAGATAGGACCAATTTCTGTGTTTAAACATCATGAGCCTTTTACTGGCAGTTTCATCTCTAGGCAACAAGACAATAAGGAGTAACTAAGAAAAAAAACAGAGAAGGGATTTTTGGACAGTGCAAAATGTCACTTGATCACAATCATTATCTTGCTAGTCCAAATAAAAGGGAGAGGCCCAGGTTCAACGAAGTGATGTAGAAACAATCACAAGTTTTGTAACACATCCATCAGATTCCATATCTGAGAACATTGTGCATACCATATGTATTTCAAATAAAAAATACATTGTATATATTACAAGTATACACCAAAATTCAGTGCTTACAACATGCATACCACATGTTACAAACAAAGAAAATAACCATGATATTACAAGTGTATCACACTATACAGTGTAGGCGCATTTACAGAGTCAACTGCTTCCTCCAATGTCGGCTTCCAACTAGGAACCTGGAATACCATCAGGAAACACACTAGTGCAATGCATTGAGTGTCCATTCTCAGTTGCATCACCCACAACAGCAAAATGAATGCATATGAATTGTGTGGATTATTTGAACATGAAGGTGATTTCAAATGAAAAAAGTTTGAACTATAAAGTTGTAGATCTTGTATAAATTTTAACTCCATTCAAGTTCATATGAAAACGTTATGATTTTTTGAGAAGAGGGAGTTACCGCGCGGCAAACTGTAGCACCCGCCCACGTGCAGTACTGTAGCACCGCCGTTTGATTCGGTAGTTTTTCTATCCGACGTTTGATTCGACGGTTTTAGAACTTGCTGCCGTATGTGATACGGCGACCGCCGTTTCAATCGGCGGTTGAGATTACAAAATCTGTCGTCCAGATACCCTTTTTGCAAAATCGTAAAAAAATTAAAAATAAAAAAATTCGTGAGTTGCGTTCCCAGGAGACCAGGCTGAAGAGCCCCGTTTGCACTGCTCGGGCCAGGCTAAAGGGCCTGTGCAGGCCACCTAACAGGCCCATGCCGCACTAGCTAAGCCTGGCTAGGTGTTACGCAGGGAAACAAACACGCACATATGTATTAGAGGGAGGTCTGAGGGAGAGGGGGCACTAGCACTACAGGGTCAAAGCTAGCAGTTCACTGAGGTTTCTGTGAGTGAATAGAGAACAGAGGAGGTAGAGAGGAATGACGGTGAGAACGAGAAACTACTCTGCCGTGTGCTTGGAAACAGGAGGCGTCTGGAACTACTTATCCTGCTGCTACGCAAGTATATGTATGTGGAAGAACTAATCGTCGCCGTGCAGATCGTGGACGTCAGCTATAATCCTTCCAGACTCCACACGGATGGCTTTTGTATGTAGCAGGTTGATAGGTTCCAGATGGCCTTTCTAATCTTCTCGAGGGCACGGGAACGGAGATGGGAACTTAGTTTAAATCAAGGGCACGAGAACGCCACCGGGAACTAGTTAGTTTAGCGGGTCTCGATCGGCTGCTGATGACCTCAATGAAATTTAACATAGAAGATCACTGCCTCTACTACGTTCCAATGAAAATCAATCTTGCGGCAGCTGTGCTAAGTGTTAATGACCCTCTATGTGTGTCTGGTCATCTACTGATCCTCAGATCACAAGGCTCTATTAAACTGGCCCAGTGCCTCACACTGAGGCGGATTATTGAACAGAATGTATTGGATAGTACTCCATATGTCTAAGCTATAGTTAGTCCATCAAGACCTGACATCTAACCTCCTTGCTTTATGATCAGTTTGCAGCTGGTTTACTTGCAAGACATGTGCGAATTAACATTAATTGCTGACCATTGTACAAGATGATATATAGGTGTAATGGACCATGCGTGAGTTAATGGACGCATCAGAAGTGCACGAAGTCACCTACCAATGCAACCTCCCATTGAGGCAAGCTTGAGCCAGCAAGCCAGCAAGGCCATTCTCGTAGATATAAATACATAGCGTGAAACCAACGCAATGTTCAAGCCATTAAAAAGAGAGAACATTGTAGTGAAGGAATGACAGCCAGGAAATATGAGATTGAAATAAGGATGCAGCGCACTAGCTAGGAATAGGAGGAGTCTGGAGCTACAAGCCTACAAACCCTGTTCCATGCTGAACTACAGTAGAAGGGTCACAAAGTCTGCAGCGCTCGACCACGTCCAATTGTCCAGGGATCAGGGACTCATGCATGCGTGCAGAGATCAGCAAGCTGGTGAAGGTCGGCTAGACCCAACCCCTCCAGGACGGCATATACACAAGCGAGCCATTTCTCGTGGCGAGGTGTTCGGACTATCCACGGTCCACAACAAGTGCGCATCTTGAGGAGCTTCGGACAGCAGGCATCTTCACTTCTCAGAGTGCGCCCACTGTGGACAACCTTGCAGGCTTGCTGTCCCACTATTTTTTTTTAAAAAAATGAATTTTATTCCGTTCTCTGCAAGAGCTTTGCACTCGACTAATTTTTATTACAGTTTGAGGTTGTAACAATTTAAAATAAAAGCTCTTAATGCAAAAAGCAAGACTGAATGAATAAATAGTCTACATGTCATTATAAAAGTACACCAAATTACACCAATATATGAATCTAAATTATCTAACTCTGTCATTAATTGTTAGTATATAAAATATTAACTCAATGTGTGTATGCATGATGTGTGCTGAAATTTTAAGATGTGAACGCGAGATGTTAGTTTTAGGGTCCGGCTTTTGGCGGGGGCCCACATGCCGATCTAGTTACACTGCTTTGCACAAAATAGTTTAATGTCATGCTGAGTCATCTCCAACAAATTTTAGTCAATTTCGCTAAAATTTTAAGGTGTGAACACACGGTGTTTTAGTTCTAGGTTCGCTCTTGACGTAGGGCTCACAATATTTAGTCAATTTCGCTAAAATTTTAAGATGTGAACGCGAGGTTTTAGTTTTATGATGCGGCTCTTGACGTGGGACCCACATATGGATCTAGCTACACTAATTTGTACAAAGTAGCTTCCTACTGAGTCATTTGCAATAATTTCAGTCATTTTCGCTAAAATTTTAAT
>CM014272.1:62157886-62202265 GCA_004135705.1 Alloteropsis semialata | reverse complement strand
CTATATATTTTTTAGGGAATGGAAAAGGTACAGCCTATGCATCATATCATTGAGAGGGAGAGGGATGATTAGACTTTAGGGTCTGAATTCCGAAAGAATGGCAGAGTGCATTGGTCTCTCCCTAGTAGCTCATGCATACAATCCCCATTAGGGATAAAAACGATCGGAAATGATCAAAAATAGTATAGCAAAAACAGGAATAGTCAGAAATTATATCATAATACGAAATACGAAATCGGTCGGTACGGGATTTTTCCTGACCGTTTTCAACCCTAATCCCCATGACCCAGAGCAGCAGATCAACTCTGGTGGTACAGGTGGGTTCATTCATGGGGTTACTTACTAGAGTCACCATTCATTTTCATTAATGTTTCTTGCGAAACAACAGGGTACAGAAAATTATGGGGGTAGGAGTGTGTAGGACTCTGGGAGGTAGGAATGGACGAGCGGGTATGCATATATATAGATTGAAAAAACACACCTCATACCATGCCTCTTGTTGAGTTCCAGTCATAAGCCAAAGTATTTGCTAGTGTATAGCTAGCTAAAAAAGAGTCTCACTTGAGGCTGTAAGCACATGATGCGATTCATGCGTAAGTCCATTAGAAATAGGAGGTATCTGGAACTAGCTCCCCTCTTTGCACGTCTGCAGATCCCACAATGTTTGCCAATCAACAAGCAAAACATTCCAATCATGGAGTGCAAAGTGCTGCCACCGTCCTCCAATGCCGCATGTATACACATGATACACTGAATATGACAAGAACCTGTAGTCATTCCTCTGGCCCATAAAAGACTAGGAACGAGATGGAGGAGGAAACACGGGATTGTGAAGACTGGCGACCAGGAAGCACGTGTCACTGTTCGCAAGAGAACCGAGTCGACTGGCGAGGGCTCCATCCCAGTTATGGCCAGTTCTTGAGCACTGCTCACCCAGGGCGGGCCGGGCCCTGGTCAGTGAAACGACCCGGATTTCCAAAACGGAGAATCCGACTCCCTGTACCAATGTGATAGTCCCAGAATCAACTGCTATCACGTACAGAACTTATTTCAGCATAATATCATATCCATACTTCGAATCAGAGTACAATTATTACAAGGACAATATGGAAAGCGTAGCCGATACAAGCCCTTTGGGCTAAACGACAAGAAGAAAGCCTACGAAGCGGTAGCTAGGTCTTCAAGTCTTCATCTCCAGTCTTCGCCACAGGCAACCTTGAGCGAAGCAACACAACCCTTCAAGTAGCATCCGTCGGCTGAATTCGGAATCCGAGTCCAAACCTGCAAGCTCACGAACTGTCCCCAAGGAATGGGACAGGTCCACGTCACCATCCGTATGCAAGCTTTAAGGTGGCCTAATTCTAGTATAACAAATATATCAAGGAATAAGGCTGGGGTTTTCCTATGCAGCAGCAGCAACAAAAATAAAGATCTCCAACATCAGCTTCCCAAGCTATCATCTCCACGGGTCAACCCTAGCACACCAGGGTCCCGTCGCATTCTCACCTCCTGCTCCTCACGAGTCGATGGGAAGACTCCCACTCTTCCCATCTCAGCGGCTACAAGCCGGAATCCGCACTATCATCTCTCAACCAGCCCAAGGCTATGAAAAAGGGGAGAGGTAGAATATCCCAAAACACTAATCAGAAGAAGCCGGATCGAGGGGTGTCCATGACCGAGGACGCGGCTATACGTATAGTTTTAACTCTGCAGAGTGTGTACACCTGGCCCCACCCGGGCTGCGAGCTGGTGGCCGCCAACTCGAGACGCAACCCACAACCATGACTTCCTAGCCAGAACGGTACCATCCTGCTTTCCCGGGCTTGGGACCCAGAACTGTGAGTCTCTAGCCTGGCCACCGTGGTGTCGAGAGTCTCGGAAACAAAGGGCTGTGAGACAGCCGGGCTTCGGTGGCGCCACCGGTGAGCCCAATCCTAGCACACTGCTCCACAGAAATGGTACCGCCCAACTAGAAATGGCTGGAATCCTCCCCTTCTGAGGATAAGTGGTGTGCACGTTTGACAAAGTCCCGTCACCAGGTCCAATTGACTCAGCCTAAGCCAGAGCAAGCAAGCCTCCAAACTGGGCCGTCCGACTCCGCGGTACGCCAGTCTACCCATTACAGGTAACATCCTCCAACTCCTCCAAAGTAACCACAACAATGTATCCGCCACAGCTACTCCGTAGGAAGTGCCCAACACACTCCCCGAGCCCCGACCAGAAGGTCGGTTAATGTCTGCTCACTCCAGCCGGGGGTTCGAAACTCTTCGGTTTTATCCCACCCAAAACTCACGCCAAGATAGATCAAGACCACAGCTATTCCCACACATGCAAGCATAGCACGAGTATAACAATGTATATAGGTATACAAGGATATCAGGTAATAATCAAAGGCTATGCATAGGTTTAACATCATCATCATGAATTAAAGCGCTAGCAATTCTAATAGCAATGTCTAATAGGATTCAAAGTCGGAATGGGCGTGAACCTGGAGCAAGGTCCTTCACTTTCACTTTCTTGATGAAGTTACGATTGTCGTGGTCGTAGTCGACGAAGTCGTCCAAGTCTTCCGAGAATCCTAATAATCGGATAAATAAACGATAAGCTAGTTGCAAACAAACTCCAAATGAGAACCAAAGAAGAGCCAAAAGCATTCAACTCCTACACTAACGCGTAGGTCATGATTTTAGAAGAATTATGAAACTAATTTCATAATTTTCTGAGTTAGGATCAATTTATTATGAATTTTCTTAGATAAAACCTATTTCTGAAATTACGAAAAAGAAAAAGAAAAGAATCTGACACGTGGCAGCCTGCGGAGGTGACACGTGGCAGCGCTGACGTCACCATGACGTCAGCAGCGGGGTCCGCCACTGATGACATCAGCATGACATCAGCGTTGACCGGGTCAACAGGTCAGCGGTCAGTGGGTCCCACTGGTCAGCGACTGGCATAGGATGACAGGTGGGGCCGGCTTGTCAGGCTGATCACGGGCCGGATTTGAAGGAGATTTGGGCTGTGTATGGGCCGATTCTAGGTTGGTTATGGGCCGCAGTCTGGTTGAAAGGTTGAATGGCTACTGGGCCGCGGCGGATTCGGCCCAACAGCTACGCCGGTCGCGAGAGAGGCTTCGCCGGCGGGGTCCACGGGCTTCAAGGAGTTACGGTCTCATGGGCTGCAGATGAATTGGCCCCAGGCCAACCGAATCCGGAGGCAAAGGTCGCGGGTGCCCACATGTAAGAGAGAGGAGGATTGGGAACGGTGGGGTCCGGTTGTCAGAGACACATGGGTATCGCCGGGATCTTCTGTGAATGGTGCGGCCGGATCTTCCTGTGGTCTTCGGTGTTGCTTCTCCGGGCAAAACGGCGGCGGGACGGCGGGGACGCGATGGCGCGGTCGCGAAGGGGACCTGGATCGTGGCCGTGCGGAAGCGCGTGCGTACGAGAGCAAGGGAGTGCGTGCGCGGCGGCGAGCAGAAGCTACGGTGGTGGTCGGACGTCTGGTGGAGCGGTGCTGCGGCGAGGTTGGGCGGCTCGGCGGCAACGTGGTGGCGAGCGCAGTGGAGGACATGGAGCAGAGGGAGAGGGATACGGGTGATGTGCGTGTGCGTGTGAACCTGCAAACGGAGATCTCGGCACGAAGGCCGGACAGGCATACAACACAGACGAGCAAAGCTCCACACCTTCATCCATGGCGGCACAACGACCAAGCAGAGCAGGCGAGCAGCGCAAAACCGAGAGAGAGAAGAGAGATCGAGACGATGATGGTGCTCACTGCAGAACGGAGAAGAAGATGAGCGTGGTTGGCTTGACGAGGCGCTCGCGGTACAGCGGCGAGGTGCAGCTTCGACGCTCCAGCGGCTCGGCGATGGCGTCGTCGTCGTCGCGAAGCTTCGCGGTGGTGACTCCGGCACGGTGAAGAGGATAGGCGCAGCCGTCTTGTCGATGTCCCCGTGGCTCGGCTTCAGGTGGTGCTTCCTCGTCGTCTATGGTGGCGCTCCAATCGGCGACGGCGCAGCTTCGATGGCGGCGCGGTAACTCCGGCGCGGAGCAGCTCCTTCGTCCAATTCCTTCGACGAGCGGCTCCACTGGCACCTCCTCCTCCTCCTCCTTGCTTCAATTGGGCGGTGGTTCACCGAAACAGGGCGTCGGCCCGAGTGGATTTTGGAGAGCAGAGAAGGTGAGAGATGGGGATTATATGGAGGGGGTTGCGTGGGCGTGCGGTTTGTTTGGGTGCGGCCGTGGCTGGCTTCCAGGCTGGAGCGGAGCGGGCGCGTTGGCTTGGCAGCCAAGGGAGAGCGGGGCAGAATTGCGTGGGGCGCGGAGGCGGCGGTGCGGCGCGCGTGGGAGTCCGATGGCGTGAGGGAGAAGGGAGGAAGGGGACGGCACTGTTGTCGGGGCCCGCTTGGCAGAGACAGAAAAGAGGAAGGGAAGGGAGATGCTGGCGGCCGGGGCGAGATGGGCCGTAGGATGGGCCGGTGTCGGGTTAGCTGGGTTGGGTCGGGGTTTAGATTAGGTGGGTTAGGGGTTTTGGCCCAAGAAGGGTTTGTTAGTTTAAGTTACCTTTTAAGTTTATATTTGAATAGGAATTCAAATATGAACTTACACACAATCAAACAATTAGAAACAAGACAAGAGCCAAATCACACAATCAATCATTTCCCTAATTACAACCAAGAGCACAATTTATCTTACCTAGAGTTTATTAGAGGAAAGAGAGAACACACTCCTAGGTTGTTAAGCAATCAATCCAAACAAAAATTTTTAAATCCACAATTTTTCAACACGGAATGTTACAGTCAGCTAGAGAGAGTATGCATACCAAGTGTGCAAGCAGAACCAAAAGATAATATATAGCCATCACCACTGTCAACACGAAAAAACTTTCTGCTGCTCCTGAGGGGTTCACCATTCGCCTTCCGGAGCATAGAGGCACGACAGTTGGAAACTTGGTGGAGGGAATCATGAATGTTGGAATATTTTGTGATCGTGGCTTAACAACCGAGAGTCTAACTTGTGAAATAAGTCCTCCTTATGTTCCATGTAACAAAATAAGACTCGCTGTGATCGGCTGATACACCTAAGCATATCCAATTAGGAGTCAGCCACGGCCCCGCAATGCTACATATATAAAGAGAAACCAGAAGGGTACCCACGTATCCATCTAGTTTGTAATTAGCCAACACCAATTGATTAGGGCGTTGTAGGGGTTGAAAGCCTGACTCGACTACTTGTTGACTTCACGCAGGAACAAGGAGGAATCACACAGGGACAAGAAGGAGCTGTCCTGTTGTCAACCTCAAAACTTCATCAACAGGGTGCCTTAAAGCTCTCAGATTGGTGAAGATCACATCTACTGCATCTACATCATCTCAACGACTACACAGATGGCACCTAAAGGCTCTGGTTAGTATGAGTTAATCTAAGTTTCTGCACTAATTATAATTACTGATCATGATTAGGCTAAGTAAGATCATGTTTATATTTAATGCTAGATTAAGTTAAGTCTAACAGTGACGTGTGAATTCAAAGTACTTTCCATGGCCGATATCGAAAAATCAAGAGGCACTCTTTTACTACCAATTGCATCCTCTTGGCTCCATGCTTGCTCCAACTTAATAGCGGAAATAACAGACTTTGCTTTTGCACTTATGATGTACTCGTTTTCAATATATTTGTTATCATTTTATACGCTGAGTATGGTGTAAGAATTGGCTGTGTGCAGTCACAGAAGCCAGAACTTTTTTTTTCTAAGAAAAATGTTTGCTCTGCTAAGTGGCGCAACAAGGTGGAGCTTCTTTCTTTTTGTTTGTTCCACGTCGTTACCAATTTTGTGACTAGGGCATGATGGTACCAATGATAGGATGAGTCGCATACTCGCATTGGTGAGTTGCGTTATTAATTGGTGCCATGTGGCACGAGCCCATCTGAGTTGGCTGAAAAGGAGTGAAACAAAATGTGGTGTGTGCTTGTGAGCTAGCTAGTAACCCCGACTCAATCGAGTATTGGTGAATTTGTGAAAATAGATACGATAGTTGGTGAGTTTGTGACTATTAACCTTAAATGCTGGTAAGCTTGTGAATTTTACTCGCTCGTATAAATAAAAAGACATTTCTCATATAGCTTGCCTCTTGTTTCCGATGATGTCTATATATATATCTAGCTAGCCATGCGATGTGTACATGGCTACCTGAAAACTATAACCTAGTGCCGCAAGCATGATGTACTCCACGCATGCGTCCGTTAGAAATAGGAGGTGTCAAGAATTATGTTCTCTCTTAGTTCTGCCGCGCGCCTAACACGATCGCCAGTGGAGCTTGTGGAGTCCCACATTCCAATTTTTTCCATCACGGTCTCCCCTATAGATGGCCAAAAATAGGCTAGGCCCGCTAGACCAGCCCTAGCCCGGCCCTAAAAAGCCCGACACTAACTCGACATGGCACGAGGCCCATAGGGCTCGGGCTGGCCCAGCACTATGGTCGGGCTAGGGTCTGGGCCGCAACCTTGGCCCGCTGGGCCAGCTCGAGCCCGGCACGATTTTTGGGCCCGCCCGACAACGGCCCAACGAAGGGTGTATATAAGGAATGCCTCCTCCCCAACAAACCCTAATCCCTCCTCACTCCTCCTTGGTAGCTGCCGCCCCTCTCACCCGGCCTGAAGCCGTGCCGGCGGCCCGTCGCGTCCCCTGCCGCTCCCCTCCCCGTTGAGCGGTCGTGCCACCCCGCCGCTCCCCTCCCCGTCGCGCCCCTCGCCGCTTCCCTCCCCATCACGCCTCTCTCCCCTGCTTGCAGGGGCGAAGCTAGAGCAACTTAGAGGTGGGTGCCTTTCCCTTATAGATGTGAAGATTTGATCAGCAAACATGGTGAAAATTTGTTTTTAATAGAGGTTTTTCAAATTTTCGTGGGTGCCTGGGCATCCACAAGCTACAACGTAGCTTCGCCCCTGCCTGCTTGAAGCCGCGCAGGCGGCTGTCGGAGGTGCGCCGCCCGCCGCTGCCACGCCGGTTGCCGCCGCTAGGAGCCGTGGAGGCCACCGCCGGGAGCCGTGCCGCGCCAGTCGTTGCTGCCAGAATGGAATTTGTGTGTTGTGATGAAATTCTGTGATGGATTCATGGAATCAATGATATGTGTGTCATGGAATTTGTGGTTCTGATGAAATTTTCATTCAATTTTATCTCCCCTTATGATTTTAGTGCCTGGGCTGGCCACAGCCCGATGGGCCAGCCGGGCCACCATGCCGGCCCAGTACGAAAATAGGCCATAGTGCCGGGCCTGGGCCAGCAGTTCAGCACAGCATCCAGCCCGGCCCAGCACAAAAATCCGTCAGGCCTTCGTAGGGTCGGGCCGCGTCAGGCCGGGCCAAATCGGGCTAGTGCCGGGCGGCCCATCTGGCCATCTATAATCTCCCCTGTGGGCACGTTCCAGGCGGCACAGAGCCAGGGGGCAAGCATTGAAGCACTGTTCCATGGGTAGTAGCTTCATGAAGCATGTAGAGGACTGCGAATGTTTAATGAAGCATATAAATATGTGGTAGATGTTGGTGAATTTTCTCCATTATAAACATATTTTAGTTTTGTTCTAAATCAATTTTCTCTATTTTTAATAGTAATTTACATCTACAATACCAAATAAATGAACTATCAAGACATATTTTCATGATGGATTTAATAAAACTAATTTTATGTTGTAGATGTTGGTGAATTTTTCTATAGGATTTGTCTAAATTAAAGTTAGAGAAATTTGACATAGAGCAAAACCTGAAGCATCTTGTATTTGGGACCAGAAGCTGTACATTTTTTTCGAACAGTTTGTTGGGCATGGTGATTGACTTTATTCACAACTTTCTCTTATGAACATGAGCTGTTGAAGCTAATAAACACATCGACCTTCCCTTAACTGTGGAAGCACGGCTATGAATAAAAGGAAACTCCACATAGCTTTTGCCTGATCAAATTTTCTTATCAAACACACGTCATCACACATCAGCCAAATGATGAGTATGTAGCGTTCTGAAGGAGAGGGCAATGGCAGGAGAAACCGACAATTAGGGCAAGAAGCACGGCTCAGTGCAAGTGCATTTGAATTACATTAGGATCACGTGGCATTTGTATTAAAAAAACACTAGGTCTAATTTTCTGTCTGAAGTGCATGCCAAATAAGAAGATCGATGTTTGAGTGGAAGAATATAAGGCTCGCTCGTAGGACAAGTGGGCACATGCCTAGACTGCAGGATGAAAACGCTAGCCACTAGCGACACCACTACTGGACTCTTGTCAAATTCTCTAGCTAGGCAACGCCATGGACCCATGGTACTGGTACGGTCCAGCAAATGATCATCTATACCACCCTGCCATGCTCTCCTTATGAACCATCAAGCACTGAAGGATCCATATATATGAGTGTCCAATCACTCGATCGCTCTATCCGTTCATAAATCTGGGCACATGAGTTTTGTACACCTACTTTTCTAGTACATGATGGATAAGAGGGATCATGCATGCAAATTAAGTTCTAACTGACAACAGTGCGGTCCTTTAGCCAACCTAATTGCCCCTTTGTTGAAGCATACGGTGCCAGCTGTCTTCCAAAAGTCCACAGCCACATGGTATACGTATATCTTATCTATACTATAAAGAACGAAAACAATTGAAAACGTTTTTCACCCAGTTTAGACCCGTCGTATCCCTCACGCTGGACCCACCTGTCAGGATCAAAAGAGATGGGAGGAGGCTGAGACCCATAAAAATCACGAGTTAGAAAATGATTCTGCCAAAAACACAATATTTTTCTCACCTATGCCGTGTCTACCCGCCCTAAACTGTGTGGACATCGTCCGAGACTCCATCACCTAAACTGTCGCGAGAAAAGGTACATGGACATTGTCCGAGACTCCATGGGTGGCACGGCAAAATTTCATGTATCCATGATGAAATAGGAAAGGGCGCAGGTATTGGTATGTTTTCCTCTCATTGATTAAATTCCATGTAGCCGTGATGAAGCAGAAAAGGGCTCTGACGACTGCGACACGACGGTAACAGCCGGGAATCAACGCGGCTGCCGGAACAGGAACCACGTCCTCCTCTATCGCGAATCGAGTGCAAGAGCTGTTCCTTCCCTCAGCCAGTGCAGCCATTCTTGCTCGATCCTATACCAATGTTTCCACTTGATGCATCATCCAATCATCCATGCTATGTCTCTCTCCAACACACATAAACAGTTCACTCGCCCACGTTGACAACCACCACCTGCCACGCCCTGCATCAGGCCAACGATTGGCTCTCTCTTCATCTCCGTCGAGGCTGACGTTAAAATGTGAGCCATCTCTCCGCATCTATACCACATCCCCCTTCTCATGCTCGTGCCCCTTTGTTCAATGCTTGCCCTCTAGCTCTGTGCTTGCGTTGTCTTGATCTCTTGGCTTATCTGTGGTCTCTAATCACATGCGTGCTTCATGGTTGTGCGTTTGTTAATGTATAAAGTTTACTGCAGCTTGTGCGTGTGTGTATTGGTGTACTGAACTTGTTCCGATCAAGTGTTAGGTGGTGCCTTTTTTATTCATTGTAAAAATATAAATGTCATTTAGTGTCTGATTTTACTTGCATTTATGGTTGTCATGATTTTAATAAGTAGAGAAAGTTTATTACACTTACATTGATATTGCTGGTTCAGGGTAAGGTAGATTAGCACAAAGTAATTACGTCAAAAAGTGTTAGCAGGAAGTTCAGGTAGCCATATATACTTGCCTGCTGATCAAAGGCTAATAAAATTACAAAACAAATATCTCTTCACTCCATTTGTTAATTACACGTGCGTGTCGGCACATACATCTATATAACAAACAAAAACAATTAAAAATGTTCGCTGATTTGATTCAATATGTGAATTTTTTCTTGTCATTGCTTGTTTATAACAATGACAGGCTGATAAATAAACTAGAGAGGATGCTTTGTCTGACAACAAATATTAATTTTAATAATGACTAATGAGAGTTATGATTTCAGGATTATAATACTTGGTATATCAATTACTTAATTTACCCTTACACTTAAATCTCTCTAAAATTAGATGACTATTAACCTTATTGCAAACTCTTTAGAGTAGATATGCACGCTATCTTCTAATGTATAATATGTTGGTCTAACTTGTAAGACCATGAACAAAGTAGAGTGATTCACGTTACAAGCTATATATTTTATCTGATTTGATCATTAACAAGGGTTATTGAGCTTGTTGTATTGAAATTTTAATAATTAGCATATCGACATATAGCACATGCGTGTCGCGCGGGCCACCTTGCTTGTATAATAAAACACTTCATTGCACGTAAATAGAGTAATTGTGCATTCCATATTTGTTTTTAATTTCAAAATTGCACATAGTAATGAATTACATATCACATATGCAAATAATTCCTATACTCCCCCACCTGTAATACAAGGTATTCAATGGTTTAAAATTTGTACTCAAATACAAAGTATTCTAGGACTTTTGAGAACGTATTAAAAGAAATCATTTAATTTTGTTGGCTTTCCGCTGCATATTTCTCTTTTCTATTTCTTTTTCTGCTGCAGGAATAACTTTAATTATGGATGGTAAACGAGGAGATCTCAAGGGTATACTCATCTTTTGTTCTCTATTTTAATCCATCCTAGATTTTCTAAAAATGCCTTGTTACATGACGGAAGGAGTACAAAATAGATAAATAGTAAACCAACATGCTACAACTAGCTAACTCTCAAATAACAAGTCCTTAACCATGTTTAACCCCATAATAATTGTGCTGACCATTGTTGGAAATCTTTCTTACTAATAATGTAAGATGAAAATTTACTTGTACGTCCTGACCTCAAAAGTTTCGATATATTTGTCCTTTTTCTTTGATTGATGTGATAATTTCGGTAACATTCTTAATTTCCTAGTTGTTAATAAAAGAACCTCTGAATTTATTTTTTACCAACAAATTGAATGCAACGAACCGTCCCCCTTTCATCACCAAATATATTAATATATAGATGTGTCCCATGATCTACCATCCAAATGTTTCATCTTCTTCCCATGGTCTCCTCCTCAGTCTTCAGCATTGGGAGTATGAGGCATCTGGAACATCCTTTGCAGTGACATGTGAGGAAGAACTAGCGCGAGTAAGAACATCCTTCGCAGGATCATCTTTTGTTTGTAAAAGAACCATCGAGCTCGAGCAGGGTTACCTCAGCGTGTGCCCGAGCAGGATCAGATCTAGTATATTTGGCTACTAGTATGAGATTGCCTCTAGACCTAAGAATCAGGAGACCCAAGTCTCAGAGTCACAGCTTGCACAACAACAATGGGGCCCTGCATTCATGTGTTGCACCAAATTCCTGGGTGACTAACAGGTAGGCACTGGCAAGGACAAGCGTGCATTGGTTGAGGGCCTATTTAGCTGGTGGAGAAAGTTTGCGAAATTTACTGTAGCAATTTTAAACCAAAGATTAGAAGGACTAAATATGATCTAATTATAAAACTAATTACAAGAATGGACGAAATCGCGAGACAAATCTATTAAGCATAATTAATCCGTCATTAGAGATTGTTTACTGTAGCACGACATTGTCTAATCATGGCCTAATTAGGCTCATTAGATTCATCTCGCGAAGTTACCCGGGGGTTATAGAATGGGTTTTGTCATTAATTTATATTTAATACCCTTAATTAGTGTCCTAACATTTGATGTGACAGATGAATAGTGAAAAGTTTGAAAAGTTTGTGCAACTAAACAAGGCCTAAATACAGATCGGTGTTAAGAAGGATCTTACTATTACTAATTGAAAGCTCCTTTTGACGCCTCCAGATGAAGCCACCTAAGATCCTAGGTGGACACTCTAGGAAAAGAGAGAAATCCTAGAAATTCTCACAAAAAAGCAAAACATCTGGCCATCAATTGGAACACTCAAATCATCATAGCCATTAGATCTATTATATTTTGTAAAAAATTACCCACCTATGCCATTATAAAAATAGTTTAAAGTAACCCCCTAAATCTATATCAAAATTATCCACCTCTGCCATTATACAACATAAACCAAAGTAACCCCCTAATCTTCATCAAAATTACCCACTATGCCATTATAAACAATATTTAAAATAACCTCATAAATGCAACTAAATTACCCACTACGAATACCTAAACAATAACTTAAATTAATTATTTTACACCTATATTATCCACATATGTCACTATTAAAAATAACATGAGGTAATCCTACGTTGGAATCCAAATCACCTTAATTAAAAATATTAACCAATATAAGATTCTAAATCATGTATTTCATACACTATTGGTATATTATATAGTGATTAATGTATATACGCATAATGTGTGTTGTCATTTATAAATATATAGGGAAAGTGATGACAATATAGAATTCTTTGTTAAAATTATACTTTAAGTTCGTTAAATAAACAAGGCATACATGTGATGCAAAGTGAAAATTTATAGATTATAATTGTGTACGAAAACATTATAGAGTAATTAGTAACAAAGATATATCGCAATCGGATGAAAATAATAAGTATATATCTATATAGGTATTGTGTTCGAATATTTAAACAAATAAATGAGAGATAGCTCATAAAAGTTTGGTAGAAATGTAGTCTTAATTTTTTAATTGGAGAGGTCTGCATTAGTTTTCACAAGACACATTAGAAAAAAAGACAAATTCTAGAAATTCTCAAAAAAATTAGAAATGTTAATCATATAAACTCTAATAACTATAGTCATTGATCTATTATATTTTTTAAAAAGTTACCCACCACTATCATTATCTAAATTATTGAGCTTTGCCATTATAAAGAATAATTTAAATTAACCCCATAATTTTATCTAAGTTACTCATGCATATCATTATAAAGGATAAATTAAAATGTTATTCAAATTTGTATCTAAGTTAACCACGTATGTCATTATTAAATATAACCTAAACAAAACACCTAAATCTTAATCTAATTATCTTCATAAGCATCCCACCAAAAAGTCCAAAATTAAACTGATATATGATTCTAAATTACGGTAATTTATCATTGTTAACATAGAAATAATAAGTTAAGGTGTATACGCATCAGTGTCATCATGTAGACCGTTTATAAATGTACTAGCAACCTTGCCTGTGCGTTGCTACGGATGAAGACCGTTATATCGTTTTTCTAAGTAAGTTAAAGTAATTAACTTGCTTTTTCTAATATGATTGCGGTATACTGGATGAAGACCGTTATATCGTTTTTCTAAGTAAGTTAAAGTAATTAACTTGCTTTTTCTAATATGATTGCGGTATACAATGGACTACTCCTAATCCAATCAGAAGACAAGATGAAGCATGTCTAATCCGATCATGAGACGTATATGACAGACCGCTGAAACGTTCCTTCCTTTAGAAATAGGTAAAGATATATATATAGATAGAGATAGAGAGGTAGGAGATAAAGATTGATGGGTTCAGTTAGGACTCTAACCCAATTACAAAAATGATGTCGACAGTTAAAACCGTGGTTACAGTTCGTCGTAATAGGTGGGACCCACCTATCAGAACAGAAAAAAATAAGGAAGAAACAATCCTCTATTTAGAAATACGTAAAGATATGTGAGGAAGTAATGAAAAATATTGAGTTTTATGTTAAATATAATGTATGGAGGCGCGATACAAAATGTAAGAAGTGTGAATATGGATGAAAAAGTGTATAGAGTAATTACTAATTAAAAATCAATCACAAATGAAAAAGATAAGTACACATCTACATGAGCATTATGTTGAAGTATTGACAAAAATGAAAGAGTAGATGTAAACAATTTTGATTATTAGGAAGTAGTTTATTTTTTGAATAATTTAAATATAATAGATTTTAAAAATATTAGCCCGTGCGGGAGCACGGGTTGATGGACTAGTACAAATAGTACATCAAAATATTATCAGCGCTAACTATCCTAGCAAGGGTTAAAAAAACATTAATGGTATGTTTTGCTCAATCATTCCTTTCTCTCCAATTTAGAGATAATACCAGCTTGTATACTTTCTATGAACTAGCTTGTTCATTAGTAATTAATAAGTCAAAAATATTAAACAATTTTGGTGAAATGTTGTATACCCAGAGTATGATTTTCATATTTACTTGATGTTGTAATACCATCGATCCCTGTTGAGAGGAACTTCTGTGCAACATAATTTCAGTACTAATTCGTCATGTGATGTGTCCCGATCATTATTCTGGCTTGATAGGATGGCATTGTTCAAATGTGTGCATCGGTGAGAGCATTGTAGAAGATGAGATAATGAATCATAATGTGTGTCTCTTCTAATGTTTGGTTGCCCTGATTATATATATATTTGGCACCGTATGGGCACCACATGAATGGTCCGGTGGGAATTGGGATACTCATTGGAGTTGACCATCAATTTTATGACTATGCAGTGATATATAGCTGATAGGGACTTTTAAGTCAAATAAAGTGCCACATAAACGAGCCAGCAAACCGAGCCCAGCCGGACCATATATTTTTGCAAGTGTTTACAAAGAGCTTTTGCAAGTGATCGCTATGTTTTTGCGTATATGAACTGGTGGTTTGTGTGTTGCAGTTCATATAGATGTATATATATACCGCTCCATTCATCTATTAATTATTTACCATCACTATATCACTTCAGGTCCTTGTCCTTTGCATGGAACTTTTATTTGCAGATCAACTTGGGATGTGCCTCTGGTAGCGCTATATTTACTAACTAGATCAACTCCCCACGTGTTGTTGCGTGACTTTGGTAATTATTGAGATAAACGCATTATGTGTTAATGTAACAACAAATAGGTGGTGAAGTATCACAAAATATTAATATAGAGAATCTTCTTACCAATCTCGTGCTGCATAATTGAGGTATTATTGAAAGTTGTGCCCTTCTTCTGGACCATGGGGCAGAGGATGCATGGAGAACTGCATGCCCCCCTGTCTAATCAAGGTATATGGTTCTAGACATGGTCATGATATATAGCAGATCAAGTGAGGAGATCCAGATTGAGAGAAAGGGATGAGACATATACCTGAATGAAGCTGTACGCAATCTAGATAGGTTGAGGCTGCATGCCCGCCTGCTAATAAAGATTTGGGTGATGAATTGTCGAGAGATGAAGGCACAGTCCGAGTTGCACTGCTTATTGGAGATCAAAAAATGTATGTCTGTCCAGATTAATACATAATGCATGGGTGGAGAGGAGAAATTAGATATTAACAAATGAAAAATTTAAAAGGTCAAAGTGGAAGAGGAAGTGGTATCGACAGGGCAAGGACATGCTCACATGCATGGTGAGTTGGTGACAGGGAAAATTGAATGGTGAAGGTGAAGTGGCAGGAAGAGTGTCGGATCCACGTGATAGATTGGAACTTGAGGAAGAGACCGCTGTTCAGTTCTATCGATTGGGAGTGGAAAAGGCTGAGTGGATGATGTGTTGGCAGTTTAGTATGCCGGTGGACCCAACCAAGACAAAGATGATCCATTAGATGTTAAAATTAAGATGAACGGTGGATACATAGAGATGATGTGGAAGCATGAGAGCTAAGTTTTAAAGAATTAAATGCTTTTGTGATTAGTGAAAGATGAGGTGGATAGCTTACATGAAGAGCTTTAAAGCTGGTGGGCTGTTGGTGGGTATGAAATTTATAGATATCTAGGATTTACAGGAGCCAACCATCAAGCACCTACCAAACTCACAAACTAACCAAAGTGCAGTACAGCAAAACCAATTGACCTCCGATCACCTTGTTCAAAGCTTGAAGCATGGCCCCCGTTACATAGAGGACCGATTGTGGTCTCACACTACAGTCCTACGTATATTTGGAAAAGTTAAGTCGGTGCATGCATCATCTATCAGTGACCTCCAACCCAAACCAGCGAGAGAGCAGTAATAATGAGAATACTACTAAGTTGGAGTCGCGGAAAGCATGACAAAGTGCAGTGAGAAACTGAGAATAGGAGGCATCTGGAACATTACGTTAGCGATGCATGGATATAACCGAACGGGCTCATCTCCTGGAGCTCTGATGGGTCGAAGATGATCGTACTGAGATGGTACTACTGCAGTTGAAGCCGAAGCTCTGATGGGTCGAAGATGATCGTGTCTCGCATTGCTGGAATAGCTTTGCTGGGCAGATCTGCAGTGGAATCCTGTAGTCTGTTAGATTTCACTGTCGAGTTTCTGTCTGTAATCCACCCTTAGCTGTTGAGTAGCGTTTATTTGCCTTTTGATGGGATCACGTGCATGCACTCTTCGTGAACTTCTGAACCTTCGTAATTTCGTTTCATTCAGTAATGAAATCAGGGCTTTAGCCCGTGTTGGAAAAAAAAATCTCCTGGAGCTCGGGTAGCAAGGCGTGTTTGACATAGCTCCACTCCAACTTCTTTAGCTCCGCTCCATAAACTTTTTGCCAAACATGCTTAGCTATAAACATTAGTTATAAACATCCTTATAGAGTTGGGGTAAAATTATCCACCCTTATACAACCAATACTAGCAAATGGTTTTTGATTTGGATCAGTTCATTTCATCGTCTCTGAGAGCTGGCCTTCGAGTTTATTACCGTCAAACAGGTTGGTGCATGAGTGATCAATGATGCCGGTACAGGTGTAGAGGGACGTCGGGAATCTACCGTCGACACTCTGTTTAGTGGTTATGTACTCCCACTATTCTAAATTATAGTTCGTTGTTGATTTTTTAATATATATTTGATCATTCGTTTTATTAAAAAAAATATATTAGTATCATTTATTTTTTTATTACCTGTTTTTTTATCAAAACTACTTTAAATACAACTCATATTTTTACTTATTTATACTATTTTTTAATAAAATAAATAATTAGTTATATTTAAAAAGTCAACAATAACTACACTTTGAAATAGAGAGTACAAAATTGAGCACAGTGGGGTGCCACGGCCCACATCGTATATTCGTATCTGCCGCCGACTCGGGGTGGCATGTGCGTCCGTGGCCCGACACTGCAGATGTGGCCTGCTCTTTCAGGTTCAGCTTCAGCACCATGATGGTAGGCCTGGCCCATCTCAAAGTACGATTCATGCAACAAACCAATGCATTTCATTGGGCCACGTCGCCTATTTTTCCTATAGCCGTTGGATTGAAAATGAACGTCATCGAGCGTTTTTAACGTGGCTTGTATACATTTTTTTCTCAAGCCTTCGCGAAGGTTCAGGGAGTCTCGGGCAGAAGCGGCACAGGGAGCGGCCACGAGGGCGACGGCATCCATTTGGCCTCGTGTGTCCGCCGCCAGCGACCAACTCCAGGTACTCGGCCAGACTTCTCTCAGCCGAGTCCCTCCGGCTCTCCCCCTCCTCACTCTCACACTGCCATCTGTTTCTCGGTGTCTCTCGTAGAAAGCCGTCGTCTTCTTGCCCTCTTGCTGCCACTATTCCTCTTAAATCCCCTCTGCCAAGGTCACTCTGTAGTCTGTACAGGGTAAGTGGCCTGTGGATCTGCTGTTGGTACCTAGGTTTGTGCTTTCGTGGTGCTGCATCATAGATACTTCCTGTTCTCTTTCCCCTCTGCAATTTCTTCAATTTAATGCAAAGATTTGTTTTTCCATCTACTCGTTTTCTGATAGGAGAGAATGATACATTTATGTGCAAGTAATTGGCTCATACTTTTATCAGCCATTGTCTATAGGTGTAGTGATAATAGTTGCAGCGATAATAATATTCTGGAGGTAGCAAGTATTAGCCATTGTGTATGTTTAATAGCCTCCATGCTTTTCATTAAAAGTACAACTCCGGTTAAAACTACATAGCTTATGCAAGATTTTTCAATGATTGATTTAAAATCTGGTATGGCTCTATGTCATAGGAGGCTGCTTATGAGTACTTTACATAAAAATTAAAGACTTTTTTTACTTAACCTATGTGCCCTTCATTATGCAAGTAGGCATGTTTCATACCATCCATGTTATATAGCAGCACTGCTTTTCTACTTATACATCAATGTTACCTTTTACAAAAACACCTTATACAACAACACTGCATTTTCTACTTATACAACATCATTGTTCTTCCCATAAACTAGCTAATTGAAATTGTAAAGAGGCTATCTATTCTCTGTTATGTTCAATGGTGCCTTTTGTATGGATAGATTACTTCAAGGTACCTTGCTAACAACAAGACTGCATAGTTCTAGAATTACCAGAGGGTTTAGTGCCTGAAACCACTGTCAAGAAGGGGAATGATTACCCTGTTGAACTTGTAGTGCTTGGCTTCTTCAACTTTGTGATTACTGGATCATGTATGTTTTTCTGTCAATAGCCACCAGTATCTGGACCATCAATATCGACGTTTCTATGCATTTTTTGTGTCAACCAACTATGTTAGGTTCCATATAGTTATGTGAGGTAGTTAGTTTTTCTGTAACTGAAATCTGGAATATTGCGTTTCAAATAGAGGAGATCTGGACTTTAGGTTCCATATAGTTATCTATGTCGCATATGGCAATTACATCGTTTGGCATAAATTTCTTTAGAGTCTATGGCAGAATGCTGGCTTAAGGACTGAGAATTTAACTTGCAATGTAATACTTTAAAGTCCCTCTAAAAGTGCAATTTTAGTCTAGAACTGATGCATCCACCAATATTTGATGTCTTATTAGAGCTCAAGAAGATGCATATTCAGCTCTACTTCTTTTTTTGTTGAACTGAGCCCATTAGAGTTAATAGGACCCATTTTAGTCCAGGACCAACAAACATGGGCCCCTTCTCAATTCTGCTGCAGGAGGAATCATTTTGTATGTGACTTGGTGCAGTTATGTGCCTGTAAACAAAACCCTATGCCACTGCTTTGATCTGGCTGTTGGTGTTAGACTGTCAGTGCAGTAGGAGGCAGGGTGCAATGGCATGAGCCAAGGAATAATGTTGTTAAGGAATGTTTAAGTAAAGGTCTGATCAACACCAGAATAGGACAGCTGTAGGATCATGAGAATCATTATTGGCTTTGTTTTTTGTTTGTTAATTTAGTTTTGGGTTTGAATAATCAAAACTGTAGCATGTCGAGATGAAAGGAAGTTATCGTGTGGCTAGCAACTTAGCGTGATATGGTCAAAGGAAGCTATCATATGAATAAATTGTCAGCTTAATAATCGGTCAAATTTGTAATAGAATTCTCCACTTGGATTGCTAAAAAATGATTATCCTCCAGTTAGCCAATGGGCTCAAATGCCTACCTTGGTCCAATACTCCAATATGTGAAAATATCTGAATGGACATGAACTAACAGCAATTGTTTTGAATCAAGGAACTGTGCACAATGTAGAGCAGAGCTCCAAATATATCATATGTTACTGTACTTGAGTCATGTGCACAAAGTAAATTTATCATTGATATGGTTTGGTATGATTCGTGGGGGAGATGCATGACAATCTTGGCAGTGCCTCCTGATAAAACTCTGACCCATTCATGTGGCGTGCTGCAAGCTTCAGTAACTCTACAGTTTGGTTTCGGGTTTTTTTATTTTTAATCCTTTTTAAACTGAAATTTTAATATTAACCTCAGCCGAACTGTATTTTCAACAAATAACCCTTTTTGTCGCGCCACGACACGTGGTGCGACTGAAGAGGGAGTCGCGCCACAGCGTGTGGCGCGACTAGTCTGCCACGTCAGCCCGTCGGGCCGCGGCCGGCAAGCGCGGCTGCTAAGGTGGCAGACTAGTCACGCCACATGCCTTGGCGCGACTCATCGCGCCAAAGGTCGTGGCGCGGCTCGCCTGTTATAGGCAGGCGCCCGAGCCCCTTTCTTCTTCCTCCTCCCTTTCTTTCTTTCTCCCCAAACCCTAAGCCGAGCTCAAGCATGGCGCCCCCGCCCCCCCCCACTAGATCCGGCCATCCCACCACGGAATCGAAGGGGAATCGGTGGGAAAATACTCCGGGAAGGTAACTTCTCCACTTGGACCATCTACATTTTGCGGATTTGGTTGATTTCCTTGAATTTGGATGAGATTAGGTTTAGGTAGGGTTTGACTTATATATGGTTGATTGAGCATGGATTTTAGATGGTTAGTTGTACTATGTAGTGGATTTGGTCCTTGTTAACGCCTGTCTATCGTATAGATTTTTTTGCATGTAACGATTTCATTGACATAACCATATGTATATTATGATGATTTCATTTTGATGTGAGTAATGAACTAAGTGAGTTAAACTTGAATATTTTGACTTGTTCTTGCGATTAGGTATTGTAGCTTGATTTGGAAATATAGAAGTTCATAACTTTTTGGTGTATATATTGAAGTTCACGGTGCACGATCGGTTGATAACCATCAATGTGCTCTTCTACAGCGTTTAGAATGTCTTGGTGCCTATTAGAAATTATGCAAATCCTATGATCCTATCCAATCACATCCGTACGCACCAAATGAACGAACCAAGACCAACTTTCGTTGTTCTCGCTCTCCACCAAAAAAAAGGCGAGTGATAACAAATGATTCTCCCCGTCCATTCCTGTTGCAATCAACAAAGTCTCCCTATACTTCCCGGTCAAAAAAGTGCCATCAACACTAATCACCGGCTTGCAATGTTTGAATGCCTCTGCACATTATGGAAAGCACCAATAAGCACGCTGCATTACTTCCTTCATTACCCCTATTGTGCAACTCCAGTGCTTCCGTGGTGCTTGTGCACCACTTCGTCCCCGGATTGTAATAAGCAATTGCATGTAGAATCCGCGATACCCTACTGTATGCGTCAATCCAATCACCCCACAGCATAGCCATGGCGTGTTGTTTAGCCCTCCATGCCTTGCCATACTTCACCCGATAACTAGTGAATCCGACAATTGTTTCAACGAACGCGGACACCGAAATGTCAGGGTCAGCAAACACCAATGCAGCAATCCGGCCTCCGATATATCGTGCCGTACACTGAGAGTGCTCGTGGATTGGTCGGGAGCTACCACATGTGTGAGGCTGCTCCACTTTAGTTATCCTCCACTTCTGCCTTTCATCGGTGATTGGACGGGCCCATACCTTCCAACCACAACCAAGTTGTCATCGTACTGTGTACCCCAACTTAGAGTCAGAGTGCCACCACATCGTATGGACGATGGTGCCGCACCGAGTAGTCCCTCAAAAAGAATTTCAGCTCCTCTATGCTGTCGAATGTCATCCCTCTCTGTATCAACTCTTGACCACTGTCAGGCTCGAGAGAATTAAGACACAAGCCAGAATCACAATATGCCTTTTTAGGGGGTGCATGGAAGAGAGGAACCTCTAGAACACCCACATGAACTGTTTCAAGTTGTCTCAACTCCTCTATAATCAGAGGAGCCAATCTAGCACCGAATTTGTAGCCATATTAGAGGACGGTTCAACCATAGGAGATGTTTGAACAAATGAGCACCGATGCACCACATAGCTCGGCTCAACTACCACTCTTGGTTGCACAAGCGGTGTTTGCACACCATGTGTTGGCTCAACAAACGGTGCTTCATTGACTGGAGTTGGCTCAAACCCTTTTTCTTGGGTTAACGCTTCTCTCATTTCTTCTTTTTCTTCCTCTTCTTCTGATCCCGCAGAGATATCATCATCATCTTGCTCCTCAACATCAAATGTGCCCTCGTCGAAGTCATTGTTCACTAGACAATCATCTTCTGAATCTGGCTCATTTGCCATGTCAACATCATATTCTTCATCATCCTCATCTTCATCCACCTTATCATTAGTTTGTATAAAGACACTCTCACGAACTTCAACTACCAACTCAGCGCAACCAACTTGGAACCCTTTCACCAACTCTTTATAAAAAGCCCAATCTTCGTCACATGAAATTCTCATAAGCACATAATGAGCCCTTCTGTCACCGGCATCGAATCTACCATGTAGGATTATTTTACTATGTTCTTGATCAACTTGGAAAATTGAGCTAGCTCAAACAAAAACTTCATCAAATGAAGGAGGGCTATCAAATCTTGTGACTTCATGCTTCATCCTCTCAAACTCTCCATTCTCATTAACCGAATCACCGGAGAAATAACGAACTAAGTGATCCATCTACACACATTTAATGGGCACATTACCATTACCATTCATGGACTTATACAAAAACTACTAAAAGACCATGTATACCCAGATGTCAATCCACTACGTACAACAATCCTACCTAAAAACACCATTCTAAAAATGATCTACATTAAATCCTAAATCACATTTCTTGCCAAAATTAACAAGAATATCTACCCACTAAAATCCCATCGAAATCGTTTCATGATACACAATCTACACGATACAAAAGCGTTGACATGAATCAATTACACGATAACGCTCAACTAATCTTACCCCTTTCATACTAATTTACCAAATCCAACCCAAACCCTAGGTTACCCTACCACAAGAAATGCCAAAGGAAACAAGCAAATGACACAAATCTATATGGATAAAATGGAGGAGTTATCTTTCCGGAGTGTTTTCCCATCGTTTCCCCTTCAAATCCGTGGAAGGAAGAGGGGGATCTAGAGGGGGGACGTCGGAGGCGGCGCCATGGATGACCTTGAGCTCGGGTGGGGGGAGAAAGAATGGGAGGAGGAGGAAGAAGGGGCCGTGGGCGCCGGCCTGTATACAGGCGAGTTGCGCCAAGGCATGTGGCGCGATTCGCCCTGCCATGTCAACCGCCGCGCTGGCCGCCCACGCCCCGGCCGACCTACGTGGCAGGCCAATCGCGCCACATGCTGTGGCGCGACTCGCTCTTCAGTCGCGTCACGGCGTGTGGCGCGACCAAAAGGGTTATTTGTTGGAAATATAGTTCGGCTAGGGTTAATATTAAAATTTTAGTTTAAAAAAATTAAATAATAAAAAAATTCGTTTGGTTTCAGCAATGGTTGTGTCTCCATCTAACCCTTGCAGCTAGAGTTCGCTTCTATTCTGTCCAATGAAGTCATCTGCTGTATTGTAAAAGTTACAAACAAATGTGCTATTTAAACTTGTATTGGTTTTTTTTTTGAGGAAATAGAGAATCTGTATTTCCATTGAATAGCAATTATCTGCCAGTTTCCATGTCCATTTTGCTGTCTCTACTGCATATATCATTTGTGATCATATCGATCATGTGTGTGTGTACTGCATTTCATTGGATTCTTGGATTCCTTGAACACCATTTTTTTTGTATCATTTTGTTCTTTGTCTACAATTATGTTGTGACTAACAGTTAAGCCTAACGTTGAGAAGTGTAAAACATGGGTGATTAACCTTGGCTTCAATTCCCTTGATGCCTGTTTGGAACTGCTTATTGTGAATGGCCCTTTGGGCTCAAGTGTAATAATGTGAGAGGATCATCCTGAGGGCCAAAGAAGGGTTAGGATTGGAGTGGGGCTTTTCTCTTGATAGGATAGGGTCAAAAAATAATCAATGATTTGGATAAGGGTTAATGGCCATTTCCAATAATAATAAGGCGAAGCTGGGGCCAGGATAGGGCCTCGGTCCATTTTCAGGCCCTGTACACTGATATCTAGAATACTCCCTCCGTTCCAAATTATAGGTCGTTTGACGTTTTTGATGTCAACTTTGACCGCTCGTCTTATTCAAAAAGTTATGCAAAATATCATATTTTTTATTATGGCTTGCTTTATTAATAAAAGTTCTTCAAGAATGACTTAAATTTGACTATATTTGTACAAATTTTTTGAATAAGACGAGTGGTCAAATTTGAGGTCAAAAAAGTCAAACGACCTATAATTTGAAATGGAGGGAGTAGTTTATGGTGACTCTCATTTTGGTGTATATACTGCCACCATTCTTATGCTACTTCAGTTGGATTCAGTGAGCTTTGGTACAAACCAACACAAGTATTTTCTGCGCACTTTGTCCTCAGTCATGCGCACCCGGGAAGAACTTCTCGGTCGGTCACCCATCCTGAAATTGCTCCAGGCCAAGCACGCTTAAATCTCGGAGTTCTGGTACGAGTATTCTATCAATCCTATTAAGCTTGGGCCAGGATGTCACATCTTCCCCCTCTTAGAAGATCGATGTCCTCGTCGATCAACCCCAAGCCAGAAACGTCCTCTCTTGGCCATGTCTATGTGCCCAATGCCAGCACATGTGTCATGCTATGTGACCACTCTGGGCCCACACCAGCCATGCACACCATGCCTGCGCAACTATGACCTCACGCGCTCGTGAAACCACGAGAATCGGCTCTGATACCAATTGTAACGTCCCAACCCCCCGGTCCAGGCCCGCTTACGCCTGGTAGCTCTCTAGGACCTCAAGAATCCCCTCACAAACCAATAAGTTTTTTCTGCGCACTTTGTCCTCACTCATGCGCACCCGGGAAGAACTTCCCGGTCGGTCGCCCATTCCGAAGTTGCTCCAAGCCAAGCACGCTTAACCTCGGAGTTCTTTCAAGATGAGCTTCCAGAAAAGAAGTTGCAACTTGTTGGTATATATATTCTATCAATCCTATTAAGCCTTGGACCAAGATACCACATCCTTCGTCACAATATAGGTTCAACAACAAAAACAAGAAAATGCCCACAAATGGTCAAGCGCGGCAACGCCGCACGGTGTTTCTGGTTCCAAGGAGAAAATTATAGGCACGGCGACGGCCCACAGGGCCACAAGTGTCGTCCTATTGCAAATCCAATCCTGCATTGCGCTGAACGAACGAACGAACGATGCCGCCAGTTCGCGTCGGCCTAGATTAGCCGCCAGTCGGCACTCGGCACCGCCTGATATCCGCCGGTGGCAACGGCAGGTCTCCCGAATCCCGGCCATTGCGTCTCCCGCAGCAAACAGCTCCTCAGTCCTCACACGTACACGGTTCGTGAGCCACCGAATGCCATCCCCTCCGACAACCCGACTCCTCGACCCGCCGCCGCCTCGCCTTATCTACTCCAGGTTGGTCTTCCTTTCTCGGGCGGATGGTATGGCGGGCTAACACTACTCCTATTACTGTGGGCGTTGCGGCATGAGGTGGGGTCGTGGGGAGGCCAGCCAGCCACCGATCGGCCGAAACCGGGAAGGGGATCGGAACAACCATGGCGGTCGGGTGTAATGGAGAGAGACCGCTGCGGCACATGAGACCGATTGGATTGAACGGTACAGCATTGGGTTAACGTTTGGCACCGCGAGGTGTACCAACAGTTGGTTCCTCCTCTTGCGCGGTCGCAAAATGACGTGAATGGCCTGGGACCTTCTCCATTTCTAGCAATCCTATTGGAAAAGTTCCTTATTGGTGCATTGACGTGAATGCTCATAGTATTTGCTTTTTTTTTATGAACACTTATTGAAAAGAACAGTCACTCATTCGTAAACTCAATCTCACTGCACTATTGGTGCATTGTACGTGTTATCAATTTGTTCACGCATACTCTCATCTACTGTCAGAGCAAGTGATGACACTGAACCATCTTACTGCTTAGCTGACTTGAAGGTCACCCTGTACACCAATACCCCCTGACGCCTTCTTTTTAATTTGCAGGGCACAGGCTAGTAAGATTTAGCAAAGTATATATTATACTTAACAGTGGAAGCAAGAGTTGTTCCATCTGCGGATTGTATTGTATCCCAGAACAGATTAACAATTGTCTTATTCAGGTTAGTGGGACTCTTCCTTCAGATGCTGTCCTATAATTATACAGGTGGTACCTGTCACCTGCATGATGCTTTCATGTGTTGAAAATTGTACTAGTGGATAGTTTGAAACTACAATGTTTTTTTAATAATTATTTCAAACTACAATGTTAAAACAAGGAAGTAAGTTGAGTTGTCAATTCCCGTTACCTGTAGGATCTGATAGCCCATTAGCAGATCACTGTTTTTGTATCAAAAGAAAGGTCCGGCTTGACTAGAGAGTTCAAGAAATGAGGATAAGCTGCCACCTGCCAGTACAAGTAACAAACGTTTATTTGTTCTTCCGAAAACACTAAAAGTAGCAAGCAAGAATATTCTGCATTTCGGTTGGTGCACATATATAAATTAAAGCGTGGGTCTCTCCGTCTCTTTCTGCCTGGTATCAAACAAACAGAGATAAGGATTAAGAAATCCTTATCCATTGTTTTGTGTGGTCTGTGACTTATTTTAATTGGCCCACCTGACGAAATATGGGGCACATTCTGGACCTACCAAGGCTGTTCTTTGGTGCAATGCCTAACTTATCAGATTTGATATGTTTGCACGTTTCTAGCACTCTGTACCTCTCTGAGAACAGAGCTGCTTAGCGCCACATATTTGCTTATTGTGCTGTAAAGTTTTTTCTTTGGTTGCACTTACCTGAGCTGTGTATGCTTTGATTTATCCGTTCACAACATGCCAACCTGATCGCTTTCAGTGATCAGTTACTTTCAATCAGTTCAAATGCCATCTACTCTCTTTCTGGATAAGAGATGCCTTCTGTTTTTGCCATTCATATTTATCTACCTATCTGGCCTATTCAATATTCCTGTTTGTAACCATAGAGTAAATCTGTAAGGAGATTTTAAACTGAACTCCTATGATATTTTCTTTAATTGTTACATTATGATTTTTGTGCATGGTAGATATACTACTAGTTGAAACTTTGAAGTGTTTTGCATAGTCTGCAACTTTGCATTGGCGATGTATTTTACCGGATGCTGCATATGCAGATAGCTCTTATTTTTCTGCACACCCATATGTATAACCTCTATGTCCAGATTGTGATTATTGTTAGACACGATGTCTTCATCCTAGGAGTCTTACTACAGTCTAAACTGCAGCAGAAAAGTAGGAGCCAGTTATGTCTTTTGAGGCACTAGCTCTTTATATAGTAGGACACTGGTGATGAATAACTATGCATGCTTGTATGTCGCATATGATTAGACTAGGACTGTTGCATTGTTCATTGGATCATATCCTTTATGCTGATTTGTGGATCTCAATTAAATGCCCACCTTTATGGTTTACTGCATCATTTAGAAAGTTGTGACATTTGCAATCTCCACTAGAATGTTCACCTAGAATCTCAACTCCCCACAGGCCACAGTACATATGTATTTACCTGACAAGTTGTTTCTGAGAGTAGAATACAGGAACGTAATAGTGCAGGCGAGAGCAAACTGATGCTCCTAAAAATCTTTGCACAAGTAGTATTTATATGGGAAAGCCAAGGATTGTGCAATTGGTATGCTTAAAATTTGTTTAGTACTGATGTTGCTTTCACCTGCTCCAATGCAATGTTCTTGCAAAGGCAATATAGCTTTTAGCCTAGCGACTAAAAAACACACTGGCGACATATGAGCACACAGCACGGGGGATACAGATGTTTGGGAAGCCAGGGAAGAACACAACAAAAGGAGCCAAAGATTCTTTCGTAGTCCACCCCGTCTCTTCTTCTTTTCCGCCGTTCGGTATTCAGGGGTGGTCCAGTGACAGGGACCTTTCCTTTGTCCCCAATTCCAAGGCTGGAAACATGGCAGTGAATATTTCCTTCTGCACCAGAAAAAGAAATGGTTGTTTTTTTGGTCTGTTGTCCTATGTGCTTTATGTACAGTTATGATCTCTCAAAAAACTTACAGTTCTTGATTATCAGCAGATGAAGCTTCAGGGTATAAACTAGCTGGCAGTTGATGAAGTGGTGATTCAATAGTGAAATGGAGTACCAGAGTCACTGCATGGATGTATGGGTTTTCTCCTTTTTGTTATAGTACAAATTAAAGATATATTTTACACTACTCACATAGATCATATAAAGTATTAAAGTTGGACTCAGGTCAAAATATTAGTCATTGTGCTTGTGATGAAAATTTTGCGCTAAATTTCCTAATTCTGAATTTGTATGATCCAAGAGTTGGTGACTCGACAGTCTACACCCCCCTAGCACTGGAAATTCAACACAATATTGCTCCTCCATTATTGGTGAATGATAAGCTATCAACATCCCATGGTTGTTCACTAGTTCTCGGGGTTGACCAAAGGAAACACTTCACCACTGTGATATGAACATTACGTGTGCATTTGCATCGCAGCATAGTCAATGAAAATCATCCCATCACACCAAAAGCACACTACTCTTCAACTTTAGTAAACCTACTAGACTATGTCTAATAGCACTAACCAGCACTATATCTGAGATAGAGAAAGGACAATTACAAAATAGCAGTGCATTCAGGGCATCTGCAATACGCTAACATTTATCGTCTTATTAGATTTATCTCTATAACCCAAAAAAGAGTCATCCATAGAAAGCTGATGATTGGCAGTCTGCATGATCCGATCGCTGGACGATTGGCCTCATATCAGTGATCTGCTTCCCTCCCGGTGCCAGTTTTAATCTATAACAGGGCAAAAATAGAATTTAGTGGAAACCTGGTATTGAGGAATTGAAATGATTTCAGGTATTTGTGTAAAATATAAAAAAATGTACAAACTATAACCAGAAATAAAGTTTTTGAATTTTCATGCCACACGTCAGGGATCCAAAGATACCTTGGATCTGCACTGTACTTACCAGGCCATGGGGAAGCTCTGAGCTTTTCATAACCCTCAGCCTCTTAGCGGTAGAAACAAATACACTGCAGGAATCAAAGGAATCACTTTAGATAGGACATCCAGCGTATTTTTTTTTCTCATTTTTGCTTCACTCTAATAAAAGTTTGGCAAATCTCTTGCCGTCTGTTCAAAAAAAAGGACAAATGGAATGACTCTGAGTTGGCCTTATCTAGTTTTGATAAAACTAGACAGCAATTACAATTGTAAAGAAGGCATAATAAGCATGCAATATTTTACTTCTTATGCTTCAAAAACCTATAGAAAGTCACTAGTTGTGTGAATTATGATATACTTAGATAAAAAAATACTGGAAGGCTTACTTCCATGGTAGGTCCCCAACTGGTGTCCTGCCTCCTCCATTATCTTCATAAACTAAAGTGTATTCACCGGTTCCATCCAACAACCCTGAAAATAATTTCACTTCCGCTCTTTGCTCTCCACTTCCAGTACAGTCTAAATCATTTTGAGCTGCAGAACGATCAAAACCAGATTCTTTAGGAAGAAAAAAAAATGTCTCTGATCAGTGCTATTCAGATACACAAGCGTTTGTCTTTATGAAAAAATATGATCAAGTATTGTTTTCTTGTTTAGCCTTTTAATCCGTACCTTCAAGAAATCCACAGAATAACTCTTCGACGGCAGATGACAGCTTCTGATAATTGTCGTATGCTGCAAGGTCAATTTTCCTTCCAATGGGGATGCCGTCCATGTTTATTTTGACAAGAGGGCTCCTCTTGCAGGTTGGCTTCACCTTGTCACCAGCTTCATCGTTTTGTCGCTCAGGGGATTGCTTAGATGAACTGCCATTTGTGAGGTTTCTCCTGAAGGACCGGACTGGAGGCCAACCGACCACAGGAGGAACAGCACCTCTACATTGAATCAGAGCACCAGTGAGTTTCAGTATGTCTCAAATCCATCTCTTGAAAGTTGAAACTAAACATATTTCTTGAGTTTGCTATGTAAGATAGGCAAACGTTGTTATCAACCAACAAAATATTTGAATCATGTAGATATAATTATGCGCCCCTACTTCCCTGAACTGATTTGCTTTAGTAAAATAACTGATTCAGAAACCCAACTAGTAAAGCTGAAATAGACAGGAACATTAAAGTACATAATCCTTTCCCAAGATCACGCACACGCGATGACAAAATAAACAAGCATAGCTCCCATAGCTCAGAGCCTGAGAGCACAAAAAGACGGGAAAGCCAGTAAAACAAGCATGTCCTCACCTCCCCTGGTGGGGGTTGCTGCCGCTGCTGTGCACAACAGGCCCAGCAGCCGAGTCATGCGACGACGACGGGGGGCAGCACCCTTTCTTCCTCTCACCTGCCAAGTTTTCACCTCCCAATGTTAACCCATTCCCACACCCTTCCCTGTCCTGATGCCTCTGATTACAACCTTCAAAATCCACACACAAAAAAAATATGTGAGAAACAAAAGAAGATTGCAGCCAGCTCTGTGAACTGATAAACGGTTGCAGATTTTGATTTCCTCTGTGCTTACCTTCTGGCTTGGCACCAACGGTGGCCAAGAACCCTCTCTTTGCCCCTGTGTTAGTTGCAGTGCCAGCGGCGAGCTTCGAATGTGATGGAAAGCAACCAAGGGAGAGTGCCGTGCAGCTCTCCTGCTGTTGCTCCATCTTCTCTGGTCTCCCTTCGTCGTGGACACCAGGGAGGCCGAGCTTGAGCTCCAGCTTCGTGTCCTCGGCTTCGTCAGAGCTCGTGGTTCTTGATGGTCTCCCTCCCTCTGCTGCCTTCCATTCTCCCTCGTCCCGGATGAGGTTTAGCAGTTGAGGAGCTCTCTCTCTGGAGTCTTCCTCCATGGGACTTGATCTAGGAGAGGCACAGGAAAACAAACCTTTAATTTGCTATAAGTATGCGTGAGGCCGGTAGTGCCGCAACGCAAGGGCTCTGGAGCCAGCAGTTTTGAAGGCTTCAACAGCACTCAACAAACCCTACTGCGTATGATAACATTTGACGAAGAATTGGGAGGAAGGAATACAAGTAACAAGGTTGAGTTCCGCACTCAACTTGGGACGGAGAAAGTGTGGAACAAACGTGCGATATATACAAATTCCAAAGGTCAAAGTGAACGAAGAGAGAGAGAAAAAAAAAAGGTGGAAAAGGCATGACTTGCGGTCTCCAATTCAACACAAGGGAAATGGAAATGGAGCCGGCAACTACTCATCCTATCCTGTCCGGCAACAAAACCCTCCCGAGGTGGCGTCAAAGAAATAAAGTCACTCTTGTGGGCGCTCAAGCTAGCAGGGAGGAAGCGATCAGAACAGAGTCACTTCAGGCACCCAATCGAGACTCTCACGTCAAGTCCTTCATATCGATTCAGACAAGGGTGGTTCCGTTGTCTAGTTCGTAGGCCTTGAGACCCAACCATACCGCAAGAGAATTCAGAAAAGATAGGGGAGCCAATCAAGAACTCACCTGCTGAGGCAAAGATCGACGAGAGCTGCAGTCACCTGACCAGAGCTAGCTAGCTGAAGAACTCAACGACCCTGGTGAGGCGAGGTGAGACTGTGAGAGGAACGGCTAGCTAGCCGGCTGAAGGAAGGGAGCAAGGTGCTATGTGTGGCGGGGGCGCTGCATCCTGGTGGCCTCTCTTTTGTACCAGACCAGCATGGTGCCTGGCCCCGAGCTGGCGCCGTTCTTTTTCTTCCCTGGGCCTGCTTTCTATTCCTATAGGGCCCCTAGCTACATCCCTGTAGGCTGTATCTCTCCCCTTTCGGCCTCGCGCTTTTCTCGCCTACCATTGTTCTCGCCAACAAGCACTCATCACACACACACGGCCGCGTTGCGTTGCTCTGGCGTTGTATCTCACGCAGGCTCAGACGAGGCAACTTGCAGCTAGGCAAGCAACCAACGGCGTCGCCCTCTTTCGGCGTTGCGTGCGCGCGTGGGGTGGATGGATGATTGGGGAGGCGAAGGCGAGGGCGCCGCGGCGGAGGGAGCGTTGCTTTGGCTTGCTTGTTTGCTGATCCGGGAGAGCGAGAGAGCGAGTGCGGTGAGGTGATGTGATTTGATGGGATGGATGCTGCGGCGTAGTTGTCACACCTGATTTTGAGAACAAAATCGAATGCATCGCATATGTGTGCCAGGATCAGTTCATCACACACATGCTGACTTCATCAGTGTACATATCACAAGACCATGTTCAAAAAGTAAAGAAATTACATAACACAGTACACTCACGATAGTTCGACATAAATGTCTTAAACGCACACCGAATAACTAAGCGGGACAGCTTCTGGACTCCATCCACAGGCTATCAACTGGTTGACGCGCCTAGATCTCGTCGTAGTCGCTGTAGTACTCCACTTCAGGGTTGACTTCTGATCAGCAGGTATTTAGCAAGGATGAGTACACTTGTGGTTGGTACTCAGCAAGTGGGGGAATATGCAAGGCCATCAAAGGGGTTCAGGCTCAAGCGGTTAGCACTTTTAGTTGGTCAAGTTTTATTAGCAAGTACCTATTTACTAGATATAAGTATATACCAACCCAAATTAAGTATAAAGTATACCAAAAGTATCCATCCAAGACCCAGAACCACAGATTAGATCATGTTTGAGTTCAATTATCATGTGAGGGTCCAAGCCGCTCTTAACCGTGAGCACGGCTGATATATCAGTTTTACACTCTGCAGAGGTTGTACACTTTACCCACAGCTAGTGTTCCCTTGTTCGCCCGGGTTTGCAAAGCCCTTAAACACTTCCTTTGGTGAGTGGCGAGGGTTCACTACGAAGCCTTTACAAAGACCTAGGCATTAACTAGTGGCCCGCTAGAGTTTCAGCAACGGTGAGGTCCATAGCCCTCTCTAGAGAGGACGTACCTTAGCAAAGAATACTCCTACAAGAGGACCGAGCTATGACCCCTTCACCGGCCCCCTCCTTGCCCTTCCGGTAAGACCAACTAGTCAACCCCAAGTCTAATTAATCAGCTAAGCCAAAGCCATATTAGACTGTGGTTGCACTGTTTTCTTGGGTGGTTCTCCATGTTCCAATTAACCATGATGATCTTATAGATAAGCCAGAAAGTAACAACATAAATAAAATCATGATTAATTGAGTAACCAAGTAACAGAACCAACCCAAGTTTAAGCAAGCTAAGCATTGATCTATCCAAAAAGGTAGCCAGGTGGTTCAAGGTTCAAGGTAAAAAGATTCTAGTCATGTCCTAAAAAGGGATTCCCATCAAAATTAATGCATTGCAGTAAAGTAAAAATGTAATTAATGAATGTAAATGGGACAAAAGAGTAATCATGAAGAGGGAGGCCACTTGCCTTCCTCAAACTGTTGTGGGTCTTCTTCAAAGTTTTGCTGCTCTTCTCCTTCTTCGAACGGCACGTTCTCTAACGATCAAACAAGGCAACACAACAACATAAATGAAAACAGTACACCAAACAGTACTAAAAGTATAGAACAAGCATTCTAAAGTAAAGAGCATGCAGAGACGAACGCGTGGACACTAAAATTGCCTAAATCGGATTTAAAACGACGAAGTTACACTAAAAACAGGGTTGCAGGGACTAATGTGCAATAACAACTAAGTTTGCGCACTATTTTGAAAGAAACCAAGGGCATAAACATAAATAAGTACAAGAATACAGGGGCTAACATGCTTAAAGACGGAGCAGGGACGGCGGGTTCAAATATTCAAAAGATCAGGGGCCTAAACAGAAATTCTAAGGGCATATCTGTGAATATTTTCTACTGCAGTGGACTGCGGGTTGATTTGCAGAAAGCGCAGGGGCTCTTTAACAAAAATGCCAGGGGCCGGCGGGTTTGACCCACGCTGATCGGTAAGCTCGGGTGATCTGGGCGATTGGTTTCTGATCCAACGGCTAGGATCAAAAGGGGACGCCGGCAAACGAGGCTCACGGCGGCGCCGCCGCGGGCGCGCTCAGACCTCGCCGGCGAGATCTCGGCTCGGTGCTACGGGGTGCTAGGAGGGCAACAAAAAAAAACACGGGCATGAACGGGAAGGCATGGTGAGCTCACCAGAGGTGTTGAGGACGTCAGAAGATGGCCGGATTGTGCTCGCGACGGAGGAGGGCGGCGGCGGCGGCTGTGTACAACCCCGGCGACCAATTAGGACCGGCGCGAGGTGAAAGAACACGGGCAACAAGCACTGAGAGCACCAGGGGACCAAGGTGAACTCACCCAGGGAGATTTTGGCGTGGATTGGGGGGCGGAGACGGGTCGGCGGAAAGGAACTCGGTCGTCCGGCAGAAGGTGTGCTCCGGCGTCTGGGTCGGCTCCTGGACGTCGGGGATTGGCTCCGGATACCCCTGTGGTCATGAGCGTGCGTCAAGGAGGGTCGAGGGATGGCCGGACCGGAAGGATTGAGAACGGCGGCGGAACATTACCTCGCGGCGGCGGAAGGAAACTCTGGCGAGGCAAACTGACGAGGGGAGATGAGCGCGGGCGGAGGTTTGAGTGCTGCGCGCGAGTGTGGTCGTGTGAGCGAATGCGAGAGCCGAGAGAGGGAACGGACGCCGGGTTTTTGTAGAGGGCCGAGGGGGAGTTTGGGCGCGGGTGGCCTGGCACGGCGGTTGCCAAGCTCAGGGGAGCAGGGAGGGACACGGCCGAGGCGCGTTGCGCGGTTGCGGTCGCGGGCGTGGACTCGCGCGGACGTGTGTGGAGCGTGCGCGAGCGGGGCGAGATGAGCGGGCGGCGGTTGCTGCGTCGCGGCGGCTGTGCTCGCGGGCGAGCGGGAGGTAGGGGACGCGGCTGACGCGTGGGCCCCGTCGGCAGCGAGGTGGAGAGGGGCTGTGCGGTTGAGAGAGACTGGGCCGGAGTTGGGCCAAAATGCTGGGCCGGCGGCTGCGGAAAAGAACAGAGGGAGAGGGAGGAGGAGATGGGCCGGCCAGAAAAGGAGTTGAGAGAGAGGAGGGAAAAAGGAAAGATTTGAACGTTGTTTGAATTTGACTTGGAAGTTTGAGAAGAAACTTGAGGGAGTTTGAGTGAGGATAAGGAATTGAGGTAGATTTTGGAGATCACACAAACAATCAAAAACCATGCAAAGGCATGCAATGCAACACTCACTTATTGAATTAACTTAATTAATTCTTGTTTAAGTGTTTAGGGTCACATATTAAACAAAAGAAAAATAATTTAAACCTTAACTAAATCTAAACTAATCAAAACTTGCTAATATTTATTATATGATGGAATTCAGGTGTTACAGTAGTTAGTTAGTAGTTGGTGTCGGGTGATGGATGGATCGGATGGGCCTTGGTGTTGTGTGGGGGTGATGCAACGGTGACGACGTTCGTGCTGGCTTGGCTTGGGGCGATCGGCAGCCGGGGACCACTGTCGGCGTACGTTCCATGTTGGGCTGTGCAACTTGTATGCCAATGGGTTGGTGACCCATGCTGTTGAGGAATCTGTTCGTGCTGGGCTGTATACGGTTCCTTCAATTACGCAACATAGGTCCATCCTACCATCCATGCGACCATGCAGCTGCAGCTCAAACGCTTTTTTTCTTTTATTTATCCAAAGAAGATATCTTTTTTTTTTGTTGTTGGGTGAAAGCTTTTTGCGCCGTTTCTGATCAGGTAGTCTTTAAAAATGGCGATTACAGTTGTAATGGACAAAGATCAGATCATATCCAAGCACGGCATCTTTCTCACACGATGCAAGTGTGCTGCAGTGGAGCTAGATAGCCTGGTGGAGGTAGGGCCGGGCCGGGCAACGTGCGGCCGCAGCCGCAACTGTAAGGGACGCACGCACTTTCCGTGCCTATATGCAGGGCCAAACTCGAAAAGGGCCCAGAAAGGGCAACCACCTCTGACCCCAAATCTGTACTGTTGCATTGACGAAACAAAAGCCGAGCCGAACAACGGACGGAGCAATGCAAATATGCAATGCGTAGCTCGGCTCGGAACGCAGCCAGAGCCGCGCGCGAAAGCACAGTGTGAACGCGACGGGGCGCACGCGCGGAACGTGTCCAGCTACAGCTAGCGGCAGCGCGAGGCGGAGGGGCTAACGCGAGTGAACTTCCCGGCCGGCGGTTCGGCGCCCGCGTGCGCGGAGGAGAGTACGTAGTGGACTTGTCACCTACGGCGCGCAAGTTGCCGTGCGTGTGGTCACCGCGGGCGGCCGGAGGCGTGCGCGCAGCGCAGTGCGGGTGGACGGTATGGTACGGTGGTGGTCCAGCTAGCGCCATCCCGTGCCGTGCGCGCGGCCGCTCGCGCGCGCGTGGCCGGACGGATCGGAAAGATGCGTGCGTCTGCGTCTGCGTCTGGTGCACGCGCGGCGCCGGGCGAGGGAGGGAGCGAGTGGCGTGCAGCTGTGAGGCACAGGGTCGGTCGGTTACGTTACGTGGGTGAACGGGAGTTGGGGTGGAGCCGTGGAGGGAAAGCGTGTGGCCGCGCCGGGTGGGAAATGCCCTGGTGCGATCTGCGGATCTGACTTCGATTTTGCACTTGGAGACGGCGCCGGCCGCCGCGGCTTCTGGTCGCCTCGCCTTGCCCTGTCTGCTGCCGCTAGCCGGAGACGTAGCGTAGCGATTTCCCGCGGGGTCGTGTGTTCTGACCTTTTTTTTTAAAAAAAAAAAAGAAGAGCCGTGTGTTTCTGACTGGTGAATCTAGAATTGCAGCGTAACTTTTTCGTCAAAAGGCCGATTCCTACCACGAAAGTGATAAGGCCCATCGTCGACGGAAAATGGATACATCCCGCTGCCTTCTCGTCACAGGCTCCCAGCCCGGTTATCTTGATGGGCCGTTATCCACCGAATTTCCTATCCGTCCGACCCAGATCAGCCTACCAACACAGCAACGAGAACAAACGAAATACGAGCCCACCTTGTGCCATCGTCTGTTAGGTTTCTACTATTGTTTCATATATATCTTCGAGGGTTTCACGGATACAGGAGGAGGATCACGCCGGCGATCTCGAGCAAGTCGCTCGCCGCCGCCAGAGCCGCCGTGATTCAAATCAGGTTCTCCCCTTTCTCACGTCTGTAGTTATAAACGTTACAATGTAGCAGTCCAGCTAACCTCGCCCGTTCATGGGCCTAGAAGATTCACTTGACCCACTGTGGCCCATTAACTAAGACACTCGGCTTCCTCTCCCGTTTAAGCTTCGGCCCAAGGCCCTTGACAACCTGCGATGCCTGATCAGCTCCAGCACCTGGCAATGCTTGATCAGCTCCAGTACTCTTGTTCATGACATTCTCCCTCCCTTGAAATACGGCTTGTCCCGAAGCCGTGCTTGAGTTCAACCTTGGAAGTATGTCTTCTTCATTCTCCCAAGTTGCCAGTTTGGGAGGCCAGTTGGCCCACTTGACCGGCAGTAAATTGACAACACGATTGTTCTTCTTCTTGAGGCGACTATCCAGAACCGATTCAGGGACCTGCATCAAAGAGAAGTCTGGTGGCAAGGAGATTGAAGTTACAGGAGAAGTATAGCCGATCGCCTTCTTCAGCAATGAAACATGAAAGACCGGATGAATTGAACTGGTAGCAGGCAACTTCAGCTTGTAAGCCACTATTCCCACATTGCTCTCAATTTCAAATGGACCAAAGTATTTAAAAGACAACTTGTGATTGGCTCTGGGATTAATCGAGGTTTGGATGTAAGGTTGCAGTTTTAACCAAACCTTGTCACCAACTGAAAAATGACGTTCTGATCTGTTCTTATTAGCCTGGAATTTCATACGCTGCTGGGCTCTAACTAACTGTTGTTGTAGCAAGGCAGTCATCATTTCCCTTTCCTTTAACCAAGTTGCAAGATCAGGGATTGTACAAGAATCAACTCCTTGAATACCAAAATTCCTCGGTGGATGTCCATACAATACTTCAAATGGTGACTTCAGTAGAGCTGGATGAGTGTTGGTATTATACCAGAATTCTGCAAGGTGTAACCAGATTGACCATTTTGAAGGACAAGCTTGAGTAAAACACCTGAGATAAGCTTCAACACACTGGTTAACCCGTTCAGTTTGGCCATCACTTTGTGGGTGGTAGGCACTGCTCATCCTTATAATTCAGTGCCAGATAGTTTGAACAACTCTTGACATAGGATGCCGGTGAATATCCGGTCTCTGTCAGACACCAAGACTGTAGGCATACCATGAACCTTGTACATGTGCTCCATATAGAGATGAGCTATCTTGATGGCAGAAAATGGATGACTTAATTTAATGAAATGAGCATACTTGGAGAATTTGTCTACCACCACAAGAATGCAGTTGTAACCGGCAGACTGAGGCAATCCTTCAATAAAGTCAAGTGTAACCACCTGCCAGGCTTGCTTAGGCACTTGCAGAGATTGCAAAAGACCAGGGTAAGAAATTCTTTCTGCCTTGGCCTGCTGACGTATAGAACAAGCAGCTACAAAAACTTGAATTCTTGTTTTCATATGAGGCCAAGCAAAAAGTTTCTTGATCTTATCATAGGTCACAGCCACCCCAGAATGCCCCCAAGAGGGCTACTATGTAGGGCACTCATGACTTGCTGTTGTAGGTTTTCATTGTGTCCCAGCCAGATCCTGCCTTTATATTTGATAATTCCCTGATTCAAGCAAAAGTTTCCTTGAACTGGAGCAGGTAAGAGTGCTGCGTATAACTTCTTAATCTGCTCATTAGAAGAATAACTGCTCTGCAATTTGTGAAGCCAGACTGGCTGAGCAACTGAAACTGTCAAAAGTCAGATGAATTATGTATAGGCTTTCTGGATAAAGCATCAGCAGCTCTATTAGTTGACCCCTTCTTGTAAGAAATCTTATACTGCAGACCAAGCAGTTTGGTGAGAGCCTTTTGCTACCAATAAGAGTGCATTCTCTTCTCATCAATGTGAGTTAGACTTCTATGATCAATTTGAATAACAAACTCAGCATGTTGCAAGTAAGGTCTCCAGTGATCAATGGCCATCAAAATTACCAAACTCTTCTTTTCATAAGTTGAGAGACCTTGATTCTTTGGACCCAAGGCCCTACTCACAAAAGCAATTGGATGCCCTTCTTGCTGCAACACAGCTCCAATACCTTTGTCAGAAGCATCTGTTTCCACAATAAAAGTTTTGGTAAAGTTTGGCAACTTCAATACAGGTGCAGAAATAAGAGCTTGCTTCAGAGTAAGAAAGGCAGCTTCAGTATCAGGTGTCCAAACAAACATTTGAGACTTTCTGAGCAGATCTGTGAGGGGCCTTGCAAGAACTCCAAAATTTTGAACAACCCATTGGTAATAGCCAGCCAGACCTAAGAAACTCCGAAGTTCCTTAGCAGAGGTGGGTGTCGGCCAATTCTGAACATCCTGTATCTTGGCTGGATTTGTTGCCACCCCTTGACCACTAACTACATGGCCCAAATATTTCAATAGCTGTTGAGCAGAAGAGCACTTAGAAAGCCGAACTTTAAACTGGTGTTGCTGCAGTATATCAAACACCATTTGCAGATGTTTGAGATGTTCCTCCAGGGTCTTACTATAAATTAGGATGTCATCAATGAAAACCACTACACACTTTCTGAGCAGATGAGCTAGGATATAGTTCATAATGGCTTGAAAGGTGGCTGGGGCTCCAGTCAAACCATAAGGCATCACCTTATACTCATAATGTCCAAAATGAGTTTGAAAGGCTGTTTTATATTGATCTTCAGGTGCTACCAGAATCTGATGAAACCCAGATCTTAAGTCCAGTGTGGTGAACCACTCATCTCCCTGCAATTCTTCAAAAAGTTCCTCTATGATAGGCAAAGGTAACTTGTTCTTAATAGTATAAGCATTCAACCGTCTAAAATCCACACATAACCTCCACTCTCCAGTCTTTTTCTTCACCAATAAGGCAGGAGAGGCATAAGGACTGGTACTTTCTTGGATCATGTGTTTTTTTTAGAAGCTGAGCAACTTGCTGTTCAATCTCATCCTTTTGAGCAGGGGTGTACCTATAAGGATGAAGCCTGGAGGGTTGTGTTCCAGGCATCAAAGGTATAGTATGGTTGATATTTCTCATTGGAGGATTGCCAGCAGGTTCCTTGAACAATTCTCTGTACTGTTCAATCATTTGTTGCACTTGAGAAGGTAATGGTGTCTGATCAGCAGTTGCCTTATCTTCCAGCTGATAAATTTGGACAATGCACCATAATTCATCCTTCTTTTGCATGGCAAGGACTTGGTTACCAGTGGTTTGCAAACACCTACTCTCTTCAGGATTTAAGCCTTGGAGCTTAACCTTTCTTCCCAAGTGATTGAATGAAATCCACTTGTGCAACCATTGAACCTTCATTGGACTAAATTCCTCTCGCCAGTCCATACCAAAAATTGCATCATAACATTTCAATGGCAATATCTTGAAGGAGGTTTGAAATTGCTCACCCTGCAAAAGCCATTTGCAATTTTGCACCTCATGTGTACACATCAAAACTCCCCCATCAGCTACCTTAACATTGATTGGTTTGTGCAATGGCTTCCAATCAGGTAGAAGGGCAGCAAATTGCTCACTAATGAAATTATGAGAGCTGCCAGAGTCAACTAGTACTATAGCTTTGTGTTGTTGGGTGTGACACTGAAACTTTATGGTCTTGCCAGAATAAGTGCCATTCACTGCAGGAACTGATATAGACATAAGATCCTCTCCAGAATCAGAATCAGACACATCCTTGCTCTGTTCAAGAGATATATCAGTGTCTGCCACCATTTGCCAAAGTTCTTCCACAACATGCAAAGGCACATTTTCAGGACAACGATGTTGAAGCCCCCACTTAATGCCACATTTGAAGCACAACCCCTTGGCCTTTCTGTAAGCCATTAATGCAGCAAGCTTGTCATTAGATGGCTTACTCTTCTAAAAGCTTGATTGTCTCTTCTCTTCAGTACTTGGTTCTGAACTCTTGGAATCACCAGAAAAACTTCAAGTCCTACTCACTGGCTTTTGAGCACTGGAATTGAATTCATGCTTTTTGATTTCCATGACAGGATGACCCATCACCACTTCTTCCTGCAAAATTGCAATAGAACCAACAGTATCTAGATCTTTGGGCCTATGAACAAGCACTACTGCCTTTATCTCTTTTTTAAGCCATCAACAAACCTACTAGTAATCATAGATGTGCTGAAGGTAGGATCATGAGCAAGTAACTGATGAACTAACTCATCAAACATTTCAATGTATTCAGCTACAGAGCCAGTTTGCTTAATGTGGAAAAACTGTCTAATAACTTGATTATGTTGATCCCTTTCAAATCTATCTAGCACAGTTCTAGTCAGAACAGACCAAGAGCATCTCTTAAGGTCCATTTCAACAGATTGCATCCAAAATTGTGCAGAGCCAGTAAATTGCAGTGTGGCAAGCTTCACCCAGAGTTCTTCAAGAACAACATAAACATCAAAGTAGTTTTCACAATGTTTGATCCAAATTTTAGGATTAGATCCATCAAATTTGGGGAAATCAAACTGAGGCATGGGAGGATTCAAGCTGGATGTGAAAGAGACCATTGATGGAGCAGCAGTGTCATAACCATGAAATGGAACAGGGGTAATGGGTTGGAAGCGCCCCGCACCTGTGACTGGGGGTGGCGCTAGGGTTGTGACAACCCCAGCACCAACACCCCAGTGATGGTTGTCGACGCCGTGGCGAAATTGCCCAGGTACCTCTGCTTCAGCAGTAGCCCCCAGATGGGCAGGGGCAGGTACCTCCTGATCTCGATTCTTCAAATTGGGGAGCTCATGGATGAACAGATCCACTTTCTGCTTCAGGTCAAACACCGAGTTCTCCAGCGAACTGACCTTGCTCTCCAATTCGGGTTTCCAACTCTTGACTGAAGATTGTTCGTCGGTGAGGTGCTTGATGGAGAGTTGCATCTCCTCAATCTTCTGGTTGGTGTTGTTGGCCTTGGAGATGGACTTGTCCGCCTTCCGACTCAACTCTTCCAGCTTCGCTAGCATCGTCATCATGGGATCCTTGGGGTCCGTCGGCGGCGCCATTGCTCCGACGAGCACCTGGAATCTCGTATGGTGATCGTGGAGCGGATCCAGAGTGGAAGTGGGTGGAATTTGTAGGCTCTAGATACCAAATATTAGGTTTCTACTATAGTTTCATATATATCTTCGAGGGTTTCACGGTTACAGGACGAGGATCACGCCGGCGATCTCGAACAAGTCGCTCGCCGCCGCCAGAGCCGCCATGATCCAAATCAGGTTCTCCCCTTTCTCACGTCTGTAGTTATAAACGTTACACAGTAGCAGTCTAGCTACCTCGCCCGTTCATGGGCCTTGAAGATTCACTTGACCCACTGCGGCCCATTAACTAAGATACTCGGCTTCCTCTCCCGTTTAAGCTTCGGCCCAAGGCCCTTGACAACCGGTGATGCCTGGTCAGCTCCAGCACCCGGCAATGCTTGATCAGCTCTACTCTACTCTTGTTCATGACATCGTCGTAGCTAGCTCAGGCGTCGCGGGGTGAGGAAAAAATTGCAAGCGACATCGTTTTTGCCAAGGGCCACAAATAGAAGGCGCGCAGCCCATATTTGGACGGCAAAGCTAAGACAGCCAGACAGGCCCTTTTTTGCATCGCAAATTCGCAATATCCAAAAATTTTTCTCGATTCTATAACGAGACCGTGGTGCTCACGCGACGCGCCTCCCCGTTTCTACATCTGGGAGAGACACTGCATCCTCGATCAGGTTTGATCGGACGGCTCACAGCCCAACCCCAACACCCGGCGGCGCATTCTACCCGCCGTCAGAACCAGGTTATTACCCTCCCGTGCGACCTACGTAACCGCCCGTATAAATCCCGTACAGCCCCGTGCACAAAGACCCCAGGCCGTCTCCGTCTCTCCCGAGTACCCATCGCCGAAAAGAAAGCCGCCGCCGCCATGGGCCGTGTCATCCGCGCGCAGCGCAAGGGCGCGGCCGGGTCGGTGTTCAAGTCCCACACGCACCACCGCAAGGGCCCCGCCCGTTTCCGCGCGCTCGACTACGGCGAGCGCAGCGGCTACCTGAGGGGCACCGTCACCGACATCGTGCACGACCCCGGCCGCGGCGCGCCGCTCGCCCGCGTCACCTTCCGCCACCCCTTCCGCTACGGCCAGCAGAAGGAGCTGTTCCTTGCCGCCGAGGGCATGTACACCGGCCAGTCCGTCTACTGCGGCCGCCGCGCCAGCCTCTCCATCGGCAACGTCCTCCCCGTCGGCACGCTCCCCGAGGGGACCGTCGTCTGCAACGTCGAGAGCCACGTCGGCGACCGCGGCGCCCTCGCGCGCTGCTCCGGCGACTACGCCATCGTCATCAGCCACAACACGGACAGCGGCACCACCAGGTTAATTATCACCACACCAATCACCATGATTATATGCGTGCCTTCAATTTGATGTATGATCAATCTGTTCATATATGTTGACGATCGATCCTTGCATTGATATGTGGACGCTGCAGGGTGAAGCTCCCGTCCGGCGCCAAGAAGCTGCTGCACAGCAACTGCCGCGCGATGGTGGGGCAGATTGCCGGCGGCGGCAGGACGGAGAAGCCATTGCTCAAGGCCGGCAACGCCTATCACAAGTTCCGCGTGAAGAGGAACTGCTGGCCGAGGGTGCGCGGCGTGGCCATGAACCCCGTGGACCATCCCCACGGAGGAGGTAACCACCAGCACATCGGCCACGCCTCCACCGTCCGCCGCGACGCTCCGCCCGGTGCCAAGACCGGACAGATCGGTGCGCGGAGGACTGGCAGGCGCACGGGCCAAGCCGCCGTCGCCTCCAGCAAATCTATGCTATGAGATGGTCCGCAGATATATTTGCTTAGTTCGTAGGGCTTTTTTTTTGTTTTTGTTTTGAGTCAGACTTACTAGCTAGGGTTTTGTTGCATCAGTGTGTTGCCGGGTACAATTGTTCAATTAGAGCAATTTTTGTTTAAGGTCTTCGATTTGATGTGTGTCCCTCCTCATATCAAATTATTTTTTTTAAAAAATAAAAGGCAGGAGCATTGCCACATCATATAAGAAGAAGAAGCAATTATACATAACGCGCCGACACGTACACCACCACACGAACAAACGCACACAACACAACGCTACACCACCACCACCAATGGGCCCATCACTCTCAAGCCGCATACCCATGAACGTCGATACCTCTGCTCCATTGGAGCTTCAGCAGAACACTCTCATCACGGCGCCAATGAAAACCACTGATCCTGGCCACTCTGCGTGGGGGCCTCGCCTCACCTACCGCCTCACTCCTCTGTCAGGACTCAGATATCTGAAGCCACTATGAGAGCATCACCTCCGCCCGGTCGTCACAGAGCTCACCACAGCATCTTGCGCGCTAGCTCCAGACCTCCAGACCCATGGATCCTCTGCACCAACCTCGCCAACCACACAGACCAAGCGCACCTCCTCCGCCTCTGCGCACGGACGCCACCAACAAACAAAACCAACTCCGCCACTGCCATATACTGCGATGAGCCCCAAAAAAGATGCCTCCAAGGAGGACACGACGCCGATGGCACCATCGTCACGCGTCCAAATATGGACAGGGTTTTCACCCTGAGACCCCCGTGCAACAAGAAAAAGGTGCTTCATAGTGATGCCCCCATCGGGGAAAATGACGCCTCAAGGGCGCCGCCATCACTACCACCAACACAATGCCGGTGTAGGCTTTCGCCCGAAAAAGATCCTTGTCTGTTGCACAGTCACAGACCACAGCGGTAGCTCACCCCCTGACTCCGTCGCAATGTCTCCACCGGAGAGACGACCTGGCGCGTCCCGAAGTTCCACCACAGCACCAGAGGACCGCACCACAGCCACCCAGCCCCACCACCAAGGCGGCGCTGATCCTGCATCGCCAACACATCACAGAGAAGGGGAGCGCCGGCCTCCTCACCTCCGTACCCATCATCCGCACACAACAGGCCGCCAACCACACGTGCGCCTCAA
>CM014272.1:62135865-62147237 GCA_004135705.1 Alloteropsis semialata | reverse complement strand
GGCTTTATTAGCGCAAACACCCATGACCCATGGACCGCCCGGCCACCACCACCACCGGCGTGGTGGGACCCCCGGGCCCGTGTCACCGTCGACGATATCGTACCGCACCGCGGCGCAGGGCGACCCGTTTCGTGCCGCGCCGGCGGCGGCGGCGGCGCGAGGGGAACGGACGGAGCGGCGGCGAACCGCGCGCGTTACCGTGCGTTTTGTTTCTTTTTTCCGTTTCCGCCCGCAGCGAATTGCGCACGTTACTTGCCGGTACAGTGGCCGCGTTGGTCAAAGGACGCCCCGTACCGCGTCTGAATTATGAAAGCGAGCGGGGAGCGGGCACGACGGGACCCATCGCGCGTTATCCCCTCGGGCGCGGGCGCGCGGCCTCGGCTCGGCTCGTGTGTGGCCGCGTCGGGCGGGCCCTGTATATATACGCGCCTCCGCAGCCACCGCACCGGCGCTGCGGAGGCCAGTGCCAAAGCCCAGCGAGAGCTGTCACTAGAGAAGAGGGGAAACCAAACGCAGAGAGAGAGCGGCGCGTTTCGGGGCCGTTTCCTTCGGGGTCGGGCGGGGGCAGGTACGGATAGCTAAGAGCGCGGGGGGTCAGGGCAGGTTGCGGAGAGAGGCAGAGAGCGGCATGAGCTTCAGGCTTGGGGAAGCGATGGAGCGTGAGGAGGGGGACGAGGAGCTGTTCGAGGCGGCGTCGACGGTCTCGGGCGGCGAGTCCGACGCCGACGAGGGGGACCACTTCCCGGACGGCGGCGCGGCCGGCGGGGAGGGCGGGTGCGACGACCAGGACCGCCAGCGCATGTTCGTGCCGCAGCCGCTGCGGAGGATGAACTCGGACAGCATCTACGACATGACCTCCATGATGTCGCAGCTCCCAGCCAAGTAAGTTCGCCTCCCGCCGGCCTGCAAAAACCACACCAAAAGCTCTCAACCTGTTTCATCAGCAAAGGATTCGCTTTGCTCACGGGCCACGAATATAACTGGTTTGCAGGAAGGGGCTGTCGCGGTACTACGAGGGCAAGTCGCAGTCGTTCGCGTGCATGTCGGAGGTGCGCTGCCTCGAGGACCTGCGCAAGAAGGACAACCCCTACAAGCAGAAGATCAAGTCGTGCAAGAGCTACGTCGCGCTGGGAGGGATGGCCAAGAAGCCCTCCTCCTCCGGATCCTGCGCCAACCTCAACCTTGTCGCCGCCGGCGGGTTCAGGACGCCGCCGATTCAGAACGGCTACCATCAGTAGGCGGAGAGGGCGATGCAGGGATGTTTTTGTTCTTGATTGAGGGTCTCTCTGAACTTTTTGAGTTCTCTTCCCACTTTATCTGCGGGGATTTTCTTCACGGGCGCATTAGCCCGTGAGAATTTTACGAGATGCTAAACTGTTTCTTGCTCCGCTATCACTAGAGGAAGTTCAGCACTTTTGCTTCTCGGCAAGGAAAAAAAATGTTCGTGTATTGTAAATACGGAGCACGACAGTGCCAGGCAGAAATCATCGGATGTTTGCTTCTTTTGTTATGTGTGCATCTTTGAATGTCGTATCTTTTCTTGATCATGTGTGGATCTTTTCGATCTAGCATATTTTGAAATGATGGATGTACCGGGCTTGCATGCGCTTCGACTCTGCTGTATGTACTGGCAGAAGCCCCCCACGGCTGCGGGTGGATCCATCGAACGAAACGGCAAAACACAAACCCACTAATTTGATCTGCAGCTTGGTGGCGAACAGAAGCTGAACAGGGACATTCACCCAAAACATGCGCACCTATTTATTCCAGAAAACAAGAAATCACTCGTACAGGCAATGAGGCACGCACTCCGCAAACAACTTGTTCTCTACAGAACAGGCAGTTCTCTCCCTAAGGCCAAATTTCTTACTCTCTACAGAACAAACAGTATCTACCGATGGCCAAATCTCTCCACAACATACAGTTCTCTCCCGGGGGAATATTCCGCAGGCTTTGTAAACTCATGCCGCTAATTACACTCTGCCGATGTACAACGTGCAAAAAGGATCGCCGAAACCATGGCTTATCTGCTTAGCAGGCTCGAACCTCAGTTAAGCGGCTCGGAGGTGGTTCGCAGTTGCTTGAAAGCTTCAAGGACCCAAGGAAGCAGGAGATCTTCCTCATGATGGGCTTGTGGCGGACTACTACTTGCACTTCGTCATCATCCTTGCCGGCATCAGTGAAGGTCTGGTAGCCCTCGAGATCTGCTTCAGTTATGAAGACTAAGTCACTGCACCCCGTGGGGCTTGTCGGCCTGGACAGAGTACTTCGACAGCGAGGTAAAACAAAATGCTCGCTGTCAAAATCAGCAGTGGCATAGCCATAAACTTCAGGGTAAACTTCTGGGTCTGCGACGGATGCTTCCCTGGATTCTTCATCAGATGTTAATGAGGGCAATCCGGCCAAGCTCTGTATGGAAAGACATCTGCTGGTCAGCGTGCTAGACTGTTCACTGGATTCTTCATCAGATGTAAACAAGGACTCTTCGGCCGAGCTCTGTATGGAAAGGCATCTGCTGGTCAGCGTGCTAGACTGCTCACTGGATTCTTCATAAGGTTGTGCTGAGCAGGATGGGTTCAAGCTCTGTATCGAAATGCATCTCGCATTGTGTGTGGTGTTGAGTGTGCTGAACGTTTTAACAGCCTGCATCAAAGAAGTAAATATTTCATAAACCACGGGGTGGAAAATCTGGAGACTGAGTAACCACTAGCATAGATGCAGTAGAAAAGAGCACAAGTCAAGATAGTATACCTCCCACTGAGCTGGCGCTAAAAGCACTCTGGGTCTCACAGACCGTGCATGATCCAAAGCTGCTTTGGGAGTCATATTCCTGTACTTGATCTGCATGTTACACATATAGTAAGTTTTACATTACCCATAAAAAAGTTTTATATTAATGCACCGAAACAAGACTAAAGTCTAAGCAGATCAGTTTATCCTACCAAAAAACACAAAACTACAGTAGTGCTTCGTCCCCTTCCAGCCTTACAGTGGACATAAGTGCTACCACCTTGCATTTCGTTCCCTGGAAAAAGAGTGCAATCTATTAGTCCTGGCTGCCTTAATTCCAGACACACATTCATAGAAGCAGCATAATCTAATGACACAGATTTACTACTATATTATTGCTAAATCCATGGAGCATTAGTATTTTGTTGTACAGTGTTTCTGAGTATATACTAGGTGATGGACCGTGCGATGCTATGGGCATACGAAATTTGAGAAAAACAAACACTTGTTTAACATTCTATCATAAGCTTATATTAGTTCGCGCACCAACCACATAGAAATTTGTTTCATTCAAAAATAAATAACACCCTCATCTATATGTGTTTTGTCACTACTCATCACAACCATGCCATTTTGGCATTCATCAAGGAAACGCTACAAGCTATTCACGATATACTTTGTCTAGACAACCACCACACAACACAATCATCAATTGGATCAGCAACAATGAGAACTGAACTTTCAATTTTAAAATAGCCCAACCTTACAGACATGAATTGGCTTGACAAGAAACAAACTCTGAATATGGAAGAAACTATACTAATTTTTTCAGCTAATGAAGCATCTGAGAAGAAACAACCACTGAATTGGCTTGACCAACCTTCCGCAGAGCAAACAGTAGAGCAGACAAATGAGAAAAAAGCATAGGAAAATCTCTATGAAACTGAATTGCAGGAAAAAAAAAGTTTCACTTGATTTGTTCCTACTAAAATTGAACTACTGTGTGTACACACTCAGGGAGCAAGACACGCATCCAACATGCCAAGCTCTAGTAGGAACACTTGTTTATCACCTTTGGTTGGTTGTCGTACAATGTTTCTAAGTATCTATTGAGATTGGACTCTACCATGCTTCAATGACGGGAGACATGAGAGGTCCATTACAATTTCCTACTGGGAATCAGAATTGTTAGCTTCTAGTTATTTGATCAAGACAAATGAATTTACTGAGGATTATCTCCAGACATTAATACTGGGGTAGCAAGGAACATCAAACAGAATGTTTTAATACAAATATTTAAAACCAATACCAACGATAACGGTGGTCAATACAATTTGATAAGCTATCTTTCCTGCCCTGATTAAAGAACTACCACTTCCTAACTGCACCATACGGATTAGCTCACAGCATTGTCGTGTCTAACTTCTTCCAATCTTGATTGTTTTTATGTTGGTTAGTTCCATTCAGACATACAAGAATGAAGGTAGTATAATCTGAAGCTAACAAATAAAACCCTTTATTTCAAGTTGACAAAATGTACAATTACAGACAGATAATATTAAATTATGCATCCCCTAAACCCTAGATAACTACTACCGATTTGAATTGGGCATCACTAAATTAGCATCCTACAGCTGAGCTGGCATAATGACATCTACCAAAGACAAGTGACCTGCTGATGCCTCACATAGAAGTTCTAAACCCCTAATAAAAAGCAAATTGAAATGGAAATTGCAATCATGGTTCAGGAAAGGCGTAATACTTACGATGGATAAAATCCACTGCCCGACAGATGTGGTCAAGGGAGGGAGCGAACAGGTAGTCCCTTGTGGGAATTTCAAGATGATCGACACCATGAGCCTGAAAAAAAGAATTATATAATTATTTAGATCAGAAGAGATAGTATAAAACTGGCCATATATGGTACCCACTGAATGAACCTTATAAAACTTGTCAGAAGAGATTAGCACAAAAAGAATTATATAATAATTAGTACAAAACAACATCTTGCTACCTCCCTACATGTCTACCAGTGCCAGTGTGACCAAGTGATTTTACTGATTGCACAATGCGTAACAAGGCGACGAAATGACATATTTGGTCAAATAGTCTATCATTTTATATTTTTGCAAACACATAGCCACTAATGAAATTTCTCCTTTTTCTACAACGACTTAAGCTTGAGCAACATCTTTTCAACTTAGATGTGGTATTAAGCGCAAGGTATAGATACCTAGGTTAGAATATAGCCTATAGCCCTCTCAGTCAAGCAATAAAAATGATAAGCTCAGACAAAATATATTCATTCTGCAGCTAGAAGATGAGGTAAAGGAACATTTACCTGGTACAGGGATGTTGGAACCAGAGTTTCATAAGGTTCATTCAGTGTGACAACTCCTCTAACTCCAAGTTGCTTCAGGCGGGGGACATCACTAGGGAACGGAACAGCACCTAGCAAGACATACTGAAGCTAGAGGTGGTAAGAAAATCAGGCTACTATATCTGTTGCACATTAAGAAGAAATGGCTACTCTTATTTCATCACCAATTTAACCAATCAGCTCCAACTACCGGTGACACATTTAATTTCTGTAGCCCAACAAAGCATGACTTTGCGACTGCGATGCAAAACAGAGAAATATCATTGTACACATAACAAGATGTGCTCCTCAAATTTCTCACGATTGGAGAAACTTGATTTACCATTGGTGGAATACTCAAAACTGAGCCTACTTGAATTAAAGCTAACTATTCCTACACACATTCTATGAAAACAGCAACACATACATAATCCCAAGCAACACCAGGAAGACAAAGGCATACTGCACAGATTGAACTCTGAACCAGAACAAACCAGAAAGGTCTCCCCAGTGAGAGAATGTTTGCACAATTAAGGTATGTCAGCGTGATTCTAGTATCGATCCTAAGAATTAGTGTTAATAATAATCAGAACCCACATAGTATGTATGATGAATCAAGGGCTGGAATCCTGGAAGAGCAGCAACTGAATTAAAAACACAACAATATAGCTGTCCCTAATATCCATCAAGCTCCTAGTGGCGCCCAAAACACAAACGCAATTTCGGGAACACGAAAACGCTAACGCGATTACCAGAGGATGGGGAAGGAGACCGGCAGAAGAATCGCACCTGGTCGACGCGATCCCACCAACGGAACTCGGCCTCGAACCTGTTGCGGACGACGTTGTAGAGCAGCGTCGGGTAGAAGAGGACCCTCGCGCCTGCGCCGACGAGCGCGCGCTTCGCCTTCAACCGCACAACCGCGACCGCCTCGCCGCCGACCGGCGCCTCCTCCTCCCGCTCGTCCTCCACCTCCAGCCCATCCCGGAGCTCCCGAATCCTCATGGCCGCCCGCCCACCCGGATCGGAGCCCCGACCCGACCGGCAAACCCTAGGAGCCGACGCGCCTCGCGGTGTCCTCCCGCGCTCCCCGATTTCAGGGCGCGGAATGGAGAGGGGGGCGAGGGATTTGCGGATCGAGAGGCGATTAAACTAGCGGCTTCGAGACGCCGAAATGGGACGGGAGGGAAGCGGGGCGGCTCTACTCAACTAAACCCAGCCAGGACGACGACGACGGCGACGGGCACAGGTGGCGTGTTAAGTTGCGACAAATCTGCTTTCCCCTAGGTTTAGCGCTGATCAGCCGATGAGTCATGAACTCATTGCTGAGGTGTATTTTGCGGATTGGTCCTTGGATGGCTGGATAATTACCGAGGTTCGTATCTTGGACACTTCCTCCGTTCCTCGCTTGTGTTACGATGGTCGTCCTAGGCTATCTTCAAATCAAGAGCACCCATTTCAAATTGGATTATACGCAAGGTTTGAAGCCCTCCTTTGGAAGGGAGGAAAAAACATAGGATTCCAATTCGGCAATTCCTATGGTTTTGGTTTCTGTAGCAGTCTTTGATTCGTAGGAATGGGACCATAGGAAAACTGAACGAAAAATTCCCTTTGATTACGTAGGAAAAGCCATAAAAAATACCAGTCAGACTTAAAAAGAATCCTATGCACAGGGAACGAGGGCAACCAGGAGATTAACAGCTGCTGGTGGTGGCTAATCAAAGTCAACGCTCATCATCTGGTGTTGGTTCTGTCTCCGCTCCTAAAATTCCTTTAAAATTCTTGAGTTTTCCCTGCACGTCCAAACGCCTGACTTTCTTTAAAATTCCTTTGATTTTGCATGTGCATACTTATATTATCCCTCTATTTTCCCTATTTCTATGATTGTTCATTTATGTGTTCCAAACTTCCAATGGAGGTCTAAATAACGGGTTAAAGCCTCTAGCGGTTGTTTTGCAAAAGCTATGGAAAAACTATAATGGGCTATAGTTGTAGCTAACCCATTTAGCGGTTTTGCAAATTATGTTAAGAACTTTAGATATTTACTATATCAAATCGAACAAAGACATGCGTCACAAACACAAACAGCCTTCGAGCCTTTGTTACACATAAGGTATATGGTCGTTTTGGCCCTTGCGTGACGTGGCCAAGCAATTGCCTGATTTAGCGGTGCAAAATGCTTTCATTTAGCTAATTTAACGCTATTAGCAGATTTTGCTGCTCGGTAGTAAAAGGATGGAAACATAGGCATTTTGGTCCCTAAACTTTGTACCAAGGGTGAAGTTCGTCCCTCAATTTTCATATTGGCCAATCTAGTCCCTCAACTTTTATTTTTGGATCAAACTCGTCCTTTTGTGCTGATATGTAGCTCCATATTAGTATGAGACCCATACCAAAAGTCTTCTACACCCCTAGCTCCTTTTTTCCTTCTTCAATTTTCAATATTAGAAGTACAGTAACAATATGACCTAAAATAAATATGAGCATGTATTTGTTTATTGAGAGATTATGGATGCATATGTGAAGCATGTATACCCTACCATAAGTATGTGAGCATATGTCAATTTAAAATTTATAAAGGATGCGTGGATACACTGCATTGTAATATACCAAAATAATATGAGTACATATTTGTTTGATTACATACATTTTGCATATCAAATTCGTACGAGAATATGCATGACTTAAAAAGTATGAGTAGATAATTTTTTAGAACTCATATTGTATTAGTTAAAAAAATATATTGTTGTGTGTATGTATTAAGGTAGTATGAGCACATACATGTTTGACCTACAAGAGCTAAGGGCAAAAGTGACTTTTCGCATTAGTCTCATGCTAATATAGAGCACCACATCATCATAAGGATGAGCATGACCCAAAAACGAAAGTTAAAGGACTAAATTGGTCAGTCTGAAAGTTAAGGGATGAACTTGACCCTTGGTGCAAAGTTCAAAGGACCACAGTGCCTATTTTGCCCTTTGTATCTCGCGTTCCTCCTTCCGAGCACATATAAACTAGCTAGCGTCATTTTTGCAACACGCCTGCCGGAAAATTAAAATGTGCGCACAGGGAACTGTAGAGTCATTGACGACGAGGTTGCAAATGCAAAATACGCGCGACCAATGACCAGGCCAACCAAGCACAGGCACGGCCCCCTCTGATTTTCTCTGCCTTTTATTATTAGGCTGATAGGCGGACGTCACCTCGATGGCAACCAGCCTAATCACCGAATGCGGGTCGCTTTCCTACGCGCAGCTTCCGCAGATCACACCACCACGATGATCCAGATGCCCGCCCCCGCCGTATATTCCGCTCGTGATGAGCGGCGCTACGCCCCCGAGCCGTCGTCGTCCCGGGGGACCGCTTCACGGACCGCACCGTGGCGGCGAGACCGCTTGTGGCTGTGGCTTTCTGAAACCGCATCACCGTGACCGCGGCGGCGTGGCCTTGTAGTCGTGTCAGGTGTCAGTGTGTCACCCACTCACCCAAGACGCCCGCGGCCACGGGCCCCGCGCTCCACGCCGAACCGAACGGGGAGAACCGTATGGGGGGTATTGGGGTGGGCAGTTCGGCGCGTGCTGTGGGCTGGGCCAAAAGTTCCTGTCAACCTAGATCTCGGTTAAGCACTTAAGCCAGCCGCGCGTCGGCAGGAGCCGGACAGTTGCATGTGGCCCGCTACAGAAATGTTCCCGTAGCTTGTTACGCAAAACGTTCCAGGAAACAAGAAGTTTTGATTGTATTCATTTTCTCATGCTCAAAATCGCGAGATCAAAGAGCTTCATGTATGCCTAATGAAAGCAAGCACCTGCTTGGCTACAAACAGTGCTTGCAAAGTTATCGACTGTGAAAACGGAAAGAGAGAGTCCAGAGCAGCTCTGCTTGCTGATCAAGTAAAATTGATCATCGCAACACACAACACGCACACACCCTACCCACTCACACCCCAGTGTATGAGCTAGATCTATCACCTATAACTAGGTCCAGAACCGTGTCGGAGTTATCGTCCGGCAGTCCACCCGGGGTACCCAGATGGTTGATTTGTAGGCAAAGGGAGATCGCTGGACTAGGGAGCTCGAGGTAACACAGGGACACAGGGATTATACAGGTTCGGGCTACCCGGAGGTATAATACCCTACGTCCTGTGCTCGGGGGTCTTGTATTGATTTGCTCGGCGTGGTCCCGGGGAACGACGGCGAGCTCTTGGTTACAATGGATGGATGGCGTGGGAATTAGATTGAATGAGTTTAGATGATCTAAGGGGGTCGACCTAGGCCGCCTTATATAGGCCGACGACCTAGGGTTTACAAGTCGGTTTCCTATTTCTGTTCGGCTACAACAAGGAAACTAATCTGAGTCGGCGTGCCTTGTAAGCTAAGTCATCACCAGTCTTGACCATCAAGTCGGGGATCCTCGTGGGCCGGCCTGGGGTCGGCCCACATCCTTGTCAGACGTGGGCCCAGGCCGACTACATATCCGGTCGGTAGTGGGCCCAGGGGTACCCATATCCCACAAGTCCCCGAGCAACGTGCAGGCGCGTGTCGGATTGCTGATGAAGAGGTGAGGCCGCCATGGTCGGCTGAAGCATCTTGGTCGGCAGGCCGACACAAGGGTGGGCGGTGCTCAAAAAAGAAAACCGCAGGGCATCCGGGGATGACCCTGGACAGACCCGAGGCGAAGCTTCGAGTGGTGTAGCGCCAAGTCGTGGACGAGCCGGGCGCCGAGGAGCTGCGCCACTTGGAAAAAGTGACACATCCTGATGGGGAGTAGTCCCCGAGCATTAGGCCGACTAGAAAAGTCGGGCTAATGGTCAAAAGAAGAATCGTCCGAGCTTCGAGGCAGACAGGCCGCCTAGAAGATAGGGCGGTCTGGCGCCCTGAAGAGAGGAGCTTGTCCCAAAATCGTGGCGCCGAGTCCCTGAGCGTCGTGGCTGGCCGAGGCGGAGACCCGCTGACCGTAGTCGTAGCGCCGAGTCCCCGAGCGTCGGGGCTGGCCGAGTCGCGGAGACCCGTTAACCGGAGTCGTAGCGCCGAGTCCCCGAGCGTCGGGGCCGGCCGAGTCGCGGAGACCCATTATCCGTAGTCGTAGCGCCCAGTCCCCGAGCGTGGGGGCTGGCCGAGTCGCGGAGACCCGCTGACCGTAGTCGTAGAGACGAGTCCCCGAGCGTCGGGGCCGGCCGAGTCGCGGAGACCCGTTATCCGTAGTCGTAGCACCCAGTCCCCGAGCGTGGGGGCCGGCCGAGTCACGGAGACCCGCCGTCCAAAGTCGTAGTGCCCAGTCCCCGAGCGTGGGGGCTGGCCGAGTCACGGAGACTCGCCATCCGAAGTCGTCGTGCCCAGTCCCCGAGCTTAGGAGCCGGGCGAACCGCCGAGTCGTCTGTGGCGCTCAGCCCCCGAGCCTGGGAGCCGAGCAAGCCGCCGAGTCGCCTCCCACACCCTGCCGTCCGAGCTGGGAGGTCGGCCGGGTGGTAGGAGACGCGCCGAGTGGTCGGCCCGCGCCAGCCCCGAGCCTGGGAGCTGGCCGAGTCGGTCGAAGTACTCCGAGTAGTCGGCCCGCGCCAGCCCCGAGCCTAGGAGCTGGTCGAGTCGGTCGAAGCACATCAAGTAATGCCTGAGCTGTATGAAGGCAGTGCAAATATTATGTAGCATAATATTCAATAATCTGAATGATAAACAATGTTTGTCGTAAGGTTGTGTAACGCCCCGGAAAAAAAATCAAATCTTAAATCACGAGTTTTCAAAATCTTTATCGATGAGTTCCTAAATCCAATCATCCAATCCATCTTGATCTTTCCGTTGATCCAGTTTCCAAAAATCCGATCTCCAGAAAATCCCGATCTCCCGAAAACCCTTTCCGTCGTTCGTCCTGTGTCCTCGATCCGCTCGCGCGCGTGCTCCGGCAGGACGCCGCGAATCCCGCGCCCTCACCCTCTCCTTTCCCTAATATTTTTTTTCAAATTTCCCTTCTTTTTCTTTTTCCCCTTTTCTTCTCTTTTCTTTCCTTTTTTTTTCCCTTTTTCCTTTTCTCCATTTCTTTTTCTTTTTTTTCTCTTTTCCTTTCTCTTCCTCCTTCCTTCCCTCCCTTTCTCCTCGGCTCGGCCCGAACGCCACCACCACCGTGCCGCCGCTCACCCGAGCACCACCCTCCTCCACCGGCGCCTCCCCTCCACTGCTCGTCGTGCGCCCGCGCCCCTGACTCCGCTCGCACGCACGCACGCACGAACGCCCGAGCTCCCCCCCACTGTCACACCCGATTTTGAGGACAAAACCGAATGCATAGCATATGT
>CM014272.1:62122968-62133822 GCA_004135705.1 Alloteropsis semialata | reverse complement strand
CCACCACTCCACTCCCAGCGCCGCCCACAGCTCCCCTTGCCTCCCCGCCTCGCAGAGCCGCCGCTCCCAGAGCTCCCACGCCGCGCCGCCGTTCCACCGCCGCCGCCGCTTGCCCACGCCCCTGCCCGCTCGTGGAGCCACCTCTCCAAGCCTCCCCGGTCCCAGGTGCGAGAGGGACTGAGTCCCCCTCACCCCGCTCTCTCTCACGCGCACGCCCCCGCCCCGCCTCCGTGGCCCGAAGGCCGGGAACGGCGAGCGCCGCCGCCGCCGGGCGCCCGACTCCCCCCCCTGTGTTCGGCCGAAGAGGGAGAAAAGGAGAAAGGCCAGCCGTTTTACACATAACCCCCTGCCTTATTCCAAATCTTCTAAAGAGCCCCTCCCCTTTGACCAGATTCCACAAATAAACCCCTGCTCTTTCTAAATAATTCCAGTCATGCCCCTGCTTATTATCAAAAATCCCCAACCACTTTCCAAATATTACAACCAAGTCCTTCCACCTTACAAAATATTCACAATTAGGTCCTGGCCCTTTATAATTATTATAAAGAGGTCCTAAACCCCCCGTTTAAGCCCTAAACCTCCTTTAACTCGTCATTTCATGCGCCAAAGTTCTCCAGAATTCCACCAAACTCGAACACGTCTCTCTTATATCCATTCCGGCCGAGCTTTACACAAATCATCCCAAAATAATTCCTTCTCCTATTTTATTTTGTTATTTCCTGTTTCCAACTCATCGGTAAAGGATGTGTTTTCTTATTGTGTGTTTGTTTGATCGTGCCCTAGACGACGGAGTGAACGAGGAGGAGCAGTACCGCGAGCAGGACTACGCAGGAAAGTACCGCGAGCCCGACCCCGAAGAGTTGTACCGCGAGCAGGAACTCTCGGAAGCTTTTGTTGACGGCAAGTCCAATCCCATCCTTTGATGCATGTTTATCCCATGATTTATAAACACCACCTATTAAGCCTCTGTTATTGCATTCTGTTTTATTATCAAGACCCGATTGGTTAGCCACCCCTTAATTGCTATGATATTCCTTGACAACCTAGTTATCACTAAATATGATATGCTCTATTTAGATGATAACCAATTTTAGAATGCTTAGGATTTGTACTCCCTATTCAATCAATCATGACTATACACTTGTTTTATCAAAAGAATAAACGTGTGAGTTGGAAAATGGGTTTTGGGTTTGAAAAGAGTGAAACTGTGTGGATAAAATGGATGGGTATTGTCTTAGTGAAATACCTTTTGGAGGCTTGTACCTTTGTGGTTAAGCAAGTTGGGAGATATCCATTTTGTCCGGTTTTAAACCGAGGTGATGTGTCATCTTGCCTAACCCACTTATCTCGTACAACCACTCGACTCTTGTATGGTGCAAGGGCTTAGTCTAAATCCCACTAGCCGTCTGTTAGTTGTCTGGAGGCAGGTGTGCAGCGGGAAAACCAAGTGCCGTCTTAGTGACATGGTTGCCGACTTTGTGTCATAAACCCCTTGGTTATTTTTCTCGTGATGGCTAGGCAGTTTTGGCTATGGTGGGTAATGACTTCGATAGGATCCGCGCTGGCACTAAGGTGATCGTGTTGCGGTACCCTACTTGTGGTGAAAGTGTACATCTCTGCAGAGTTTCCTAAACTATTCGAATAGCCGTGCCCACGGTTATGGGCGAGTTATGGCTTGGTCACAATACTAAGGTTTTGGGATGGGTTGGAGTGTGTTGGTTTTGGAAATGAGTCCGGCTTTGTGCTGGGAAGCTACGGCGGATGGGAAATCCGGTAGCATTTAAAAGATGGATCCTTTGTGGATCAACCCCACTTAATGACTTGTTACTAAAACTTGCTTTGCTAAAATATACCTTGATAAACCCGTGCATGTGTTAAAACTAGCTTTACGGCAAAAATAAAACCTAGCCCTATCCTTGATATTCCTTGTGCATAATTCTATGTTAACCCCTCCGTGGGTGTGATTGGGCTTGCTGAGTACTTTCGTACTCACCCTTGTTGTTGTTAATCCAGAAGAAGACCCGGACTTTGTTGTTGAGGACGCTGAATAGGTGGTCGCTTCCGCACCCAACTTTGCCTGTGGAGTTTGGTCCCGCCCAAGATGGCTTCGCTGTCGCAGAACTCTGATCCCTTGGTTGAACCGTTCTGGTTCATCCTTTAGCTTACCGTAGTAGTCTACCTTTTAGCTATCTTAGTTTGTATCAGGTGCCCGCCCCCTCGTGGGTTGTAAGTTCTAAACTATCTGTTGAATAAATGTGTATCAGCCTCCTGGGACTGATAATTTGTATCACATTTAGTCTCTGCTTAGGCAGGGGCGCTTCAGAAATGTACTCCCTTTAGAATAAATGAAGCGATTTCACTTGAGAGATGCAACAATAATCTCTCTTCCTTTGTTTGGAAACTTTTCATGTCAATCTGTTTGCGAAACTGCCCGTTCAAAGAATGAAATCCCCCGAACAGAAGCTTCCTCCGAACAGACCACCCAATACTTAGTATGTTCAGGAAATTTGACCCTGATCAATCACGATCGGGTTATTTCCTCTATACACATCAAGTGTTCAGTCATTTAAAACTGATAGCTTCCCAGATAAGCTAGCAATCCTAAATGCATTGAATTTGACCTGCACAGTTTTTGAAACGACGCGTGCCGCAGAAAAAGGAAAGAATCTTTTTGACCCAACAGTGACTGCGGATTGCGCGGCTCAAGGGTAGATTTCTCGGCGTTCGAGCTCCCTCGCGAAACCATAAAGTCCCCCGGCGCAATCGCTCGAATTCCATTTGGCCCTTCGTCTTCCTCGCTTGCATCTACCAACACTCGCCATTCTTCATCCATTTTCTCCCCTTTATCCATCTGTTCCTCTAGCCTCTCGGGCCAGCTCCTCACCGCCATGGCATCCTCGCACCACTCCTCATCTGACGGCGAGTCATCAGGAGATCAAAGCAGCGCCGCCACCGGACGAGAACTTCGCAGTGGCAACATGATCTGCACCACGGACAAGTACTGGGACAAATCCACCACTACGGCAAAGCAACTGCAGAAACTGGAGGACCTTGGACTGCTCCCTGACACCAGCCTTTTCCCTCGTCGTCATGCCAAAGGTCAGCTGTTCCCGACCGCCAACACTCTTGAGTTGGTGGGCTTCTTGGTGTTCTTCCGTTGTGGATTTGGGGTCTATCCATTAGATTTCTTCCACAGCGTCTGTGAGCATTACCAGATTGAGCTTGTGCATCTCAAGCCCGGCGCCTTGACCATGCTTAGCGTTTTTGCCTTTCTATGCGAAGCTTGGTTAGGAATTAAGCCCTCATTGCTTTTGTGGAGACACTTTTACACTCCTGCATTTTACAAGAATCAAGTCATGATTGGATCCATCGGGTTCTCCTTGAGAGATCGGGAGATCTATATCCCCTTTCCAGTAAAAGATTGCTGGAAGGGATATGAGCGCCATTGGTTTTACGTCACCCTTCCCCAAGGCTCAGTGGCGAAAGGGAAGCATTTGATGCCCTATCTCAAGGAAGAAACCAAGGCTTTGCCAAGAGTGACCCCAGAAATGCAGAAGCATATTGATCGGATCTTGGAGCTCCGCAATGCCGGCCTGATAGGAGTCCACGTAGCAGAAACCTTCATCAAGTGGAAATTTATTCCACTCATGACTCATGACCGCTACGCTTGGTCATTCAGGGGCGACAATGATCCGAACAGAATGAAGCCCGAAGGTTGGTCTTTGGTTTTTCTTGTTTGTAATTTTCTGAGTTCATTCGATCATTTTGAGATCATGACTCTTAACTAGCAGTTGTCCCAGAGACAGAGGTGGCTGCTCGCCTGAAGAAGATGTTCGGGGCCGATCTCCCCGACTGGGAAGGCGTCCCAACACCTTACAACGCTGACAACCCTCCTCCGGAGGTAAACTGTCTCTCAGAAAACTCACTTTCTTGCTTAATGTTCATATGATATATCTTCTTTCTCCTGAACAGGTCCCTCCTATCGTTGATGCCCCCACCATGAGCGGAGCCATCAATATTGAGGAAGAGGGGGAGCAGCCCGTCGACCAAGGCATTGAGGCCCCGACCAACGAACAGTCTGAACCCTCGCCTGCTGTGGAGAAAGAGATCTTGAGCAGCCCCAAGGTAACTGTCCCCCGAACCCGCAAGCGCTCTCGCAGCGTGAGCACGGAGAGGGTGACTCCAGGTTCGGGAACTCTTGGTATGCCTGGTCCCGGTGAGCTGCTACCCAGTCATGACCCGCCTCGTCCTGATGCCCAGGTACCAAGCATGATCGTATTCGGGCGTTTATTTGCAGCCTTTGACCGCATAACCAAAGCTAAACGTGTTCGGGAGATTTCTCGTCAGGAAATTTGCCGACCCCGCTGCCATCAAAGCCTGCATCTGGTGTCAAGCGATTCAAAGTTAGAATCCCGACATCCAAGTAAGAACTCTGACTTGCTTGGTTATGCTTGAGTACTTCTCACAGGGAGAATTTTGTTTAACTATTTCTAGTTGTTCGTTCGAGAAATCAGGCCTCCCCAGCCTGCTGCTTCTCCTTCCATCAAGCCATCAGAGAAAACTCCAGAGCTCGACTCGGCAGCCCGACCCGATTATGCGGATAAGCTTGTGGAGGTTGCAGGACCTGCCCCGACGCCCTTGGGCCCGATAATTACTTCGCTCTCGACAGCTGAGGAGCAATGGCGTGCATTAGACGCTCGTGCCTCTGCTGCGGAAGCGTCTATGATCAGACTGGAGGCCCAAGTTACCGTTCTCCAGTCCGAGAAAGAAGGTACATGCATTATGCTACCATTTTTAGTTTTTAGGTCCTTATCCGCAAACTTTTGCTTATACACTACCTCTAATCCTGTAGCTTACTCCAAGAGCATTGAGATGCTCAAGAAGAAGAACTCGGATCTGGAAGGCAGGCTTGCTGTTCGGGACAAGGATGTTGCTGATCTCACTGCCCGACTTGAAGCTTCAGAGAAGGTGCTTGCGTCGCCGCAACTCACACCATCGGGGCCTTGAAGAGACACATTCTCGATCTTGACGTCTCGCTGCTCTCCAAAGGTTTCAAGTGTTCGGCGACAGATGCTGAGGTACTGTTCGATAATCTTGCCCCCTTGGTGGAACCGTTTGTAAAGAAACTTGACCTCCACTTGAGTGACTCGGAGGAATCGCCTTGAACTTTGTGCTTGGATCCTGTAATAGGGCAAAACTTTGAAGGTTTAGAGTGCAGCTTTATTTTGTGAAATATATGCTAGCATGGTTTGCGTAAGTTTTAGAGTTGATCGGTGTTTTTGTTGAACTTTTTAACTGGTAGCTTTGTCATAGCCAAAAATCCCATTACCATAAGCTATTTTGGAATTGTTTAGTTGCTGAGACGCGAGCAGTCTTCTGAACTGTGTAATTCCTTGTAGTTATGGTGTTTGGTCAAATTAGCGTAGCCTAGCCTTCTTGATTTAAAAAGCCCAATTCTTGCGTGGTAATGGTACCATAGTAGCCCCTGGGCTCTTTTACAGTCATGCAGGCATGCTGAAAAAGAGTCTTAGAAGTACTAATCCGCAAGAATGTCCCGATCATATGGGGAGCCCCCGAGCGTTGCGCTTGGGATGCATAGAATAGGTCTGAAAAAACTTTCAGCATGGTAGTCCCCGGCTTTTTGTTAGTATATGCAGTATGGTAACAAAGAGTAGAAACAGAATTGAAAAATAGAACCCAGCCCCCGAGCGTAAAAGCGAGGGTGAGTAAAGTTTGCAGAACTTATCTCTTTTTTTTGTTGGCACTGTAGGCGACGCGGACGACGGCTTTTATCTGCCAAACTTGATGGACAGGCTTGAACTTGCATGATTACCTTTGTTTAGGCGCAGAATCTGCGTAGTTGATCCATGTTCCACGTGTTTGGCAGCATATCTCCATCTATCTCCGCGATCCTGTAGGCTCCTGGTCGGGCGATGTCTACTATGATGTATGGCCCTTGCCATGGAGAGGACAGTTTGTTTTTGTCCTTAGTGCATTGATCTAACTTGAGCACTATGTCACCAATGCATAGGTTTCTCTTGCGAACATTAGCATCGTAGTATTGTTGCAGCTTTTGCTGATACTGTGCCACTCTAAAAGCGGCTGCATCATGAGCCTCCTCTAGGAGGATTAGCTCATCTGCGCGTCTGTCAGGCTCTTCAGTTTCTGAAAATAGTGCCACGCGTGGGGCTTGTAGTCGGATGTCGGATGGTAGAATCGCCTCTGCTCCATACACCAAGAAGAAAGGTGTTTCGCCTGTCGCTCGGTTCATGGTGGTCCTCATTGACCAAAGTACTGTAGGAACTTCATGAATCCAACGCTTGTCGTAAGCTTGTAATCTGTTAAAGATTCTCTTCTTGATGCCTTGGAGCACGATGCCATTGGCACGCTCTACTTGCCCGTTTGTCTTCGGGTGATTCACCGATGACCGATCATGCCTGATCCCGTGGTCGTAGCAGAAATCAGAAAACTTTTTGCTTTTAAACTGCGTTCCATTATCAGAGATTATCCTGTTCGGGACGCCGAATCGTACGACAATACTCCGTAGGAACTTGACAGCTGTCTCTTTTGTGATTTTTTGAACTGGCTCGGCCTCAACCCATTTTGTGAATGTGTCGATGCCGACGAACAGAAATTTGTAACCTCCAACAGCCCTTGGAAAGGGCCCAAGGATGTCTATCCCCCATGTGGCAAAGGGCCATGACAAAGGAATAGTGTTTAGAGCTTGCGCAGGTTTAGTTTGTTTCCGTGCAAAGAATTGGCACGCCTCGCACTTCTTAACTAACTCGACTGCGTCTTGAAGAGCTGTAGGCCAGTAGAAGCTCTGTCGAAATGCTTTCCCTGCTAGATATCGGGGAGAAGCATGTGATCCACAGATTCCTCCAAGAATGTCGTGGAGCAAACTAATGCTCTCGGACCGTGTGATGCATTTGAGGAGCATACCGTTGCGGGTTAGCTTGTGTAACTGTCCGTCAACCAATTGATAGATCTTGGCTTTATGATGGATTTTCTCCAATGTAGCATCATCGTCCGGAATAGCTTGGTTTGTGAGGTATGCCCGGATTGGATCCATCCAGTTCTCCTCGTTTCCAACTAGAGCGGCAGCTCAGGCCGTACCGACCAACATAGACTCCTTGACGGATTCGTTGGTTGTAGAAACTGTGCCCTTGGCAGGCGCAGTTTTTTGGTTCGGTAGTGAAACCGACACAGAAGGTTTAGTAAGAACTTCAAGTAACACGTTACCTGGGAGCCGTGTGTAGTCGGCAGCTGCCTTTGCTAGCTTGTCTACGTCGCCATTGAATTCCCTTTTTATGTGTCGGACTTCAAGCCCATCAAATTTGCTTTCCATCCGCCTATATGCTTCCAAATATTTGGCCATGACCTCGCTCCGCGCGCTGTACTCTTTCATGACCTGCTTTGCAGCTAACTCGGAATCCCCTTTCACGAGCAGCCTCTAACACCAAGAGATGCAACTATGCGGAGTCCTGTCAAGAGTCCTTCATACTCGGCAACATTATTAATAGGGGTTGGATCGACAAAATTGATTTGTAACGCGTACCTGATGACATCATTGTGTGGTGAAATCAAGACCACCCCAGCCCTCGCGCCTACTCTGCAAAATGCTCTGTCATAGAACATAGTCCAGTGTTTGGGATTTTGGGCAGCCTCTTCGGGTTCGGGATTAGTCCACTCTGCAATGAAATCTGCCAGAGCCTGCGACTTGATGGCAGTTCTGGGTATGAATTCAACGTCGTAAGCCCCCCAGTTCCACAGACCATTGTGCAATCCTTCCCACGGCATCCCGATTATGTAAAATGTTGCCTAGGGGGTAGGTCGACACGACCTTGATCTTGTGGCTCAGAAAATAATGCTTGAGCTTCCTGGAAGTCATTAGCACAGCATATAGTAATTTCTGAATCTGAGGGTACCTTGTTTTGGCATCATGTAAACACCTCGCTCATGAAGTAAACGGGGTGTTGTGTTGTTGACTTTTCCGTTGGTCTCTCGACCACCAGAACCGTGCTGACAACAGTTGGTGTGGCTGCTACGTACAACAGCATCTCCTCTTGTGGTTGTGGTGGGACCAAGCATCTCCTCTTGTGGCTGTGGCGGGACCAGTACGGGCATTTTCCGTAGGTATTGCTTTGAACGCCTGGAACGCCTCTTCTGCTTCTGCCGACCACTCAAAACGATCAGTTTTACGTAGCAATTTATAGAATGGCATACCTCGTTCGCCTGACTTGGATACGAATCGACTCAGGGACGCCATCATTCCTGCCAACTTCTGGACCTCGTGGCGGCTGCGTGGAGACTTCATGTCGTCGAGTGCCTTGATCTTGTGTGGATTTGCCTCTATACCTCGCTGGGAGACAAGGTAACCAAGGAGCTTACCCGATGATACACCGAAGGTGCATTTGGCGGGGTTGAGCATCATCCTGTTTGCACGCAAGTTGTTGAATGTTTCGGTTAAATCAACGATTAGATCACCTTTTAACTTACTTTTCACGATAATATCATCTATGTATACTTCCACATTACGGCCGATTTAGCCCTCGAGAACAATGTGAACATATTTTTGATAATTGCAACCTGCGTTTTTCAGACCAAAAGGCATCTTTATATAGCAATAAACACTGAAGGGGGTTACAAATGCAGTTTTCTCCTCATCGTCAATGCACATGCTGATTTGATGATACCCCGAATAGGCATCTAGAAAACAAAGCAGCTCGCATCCAGAGGTTGAATCTACAATTTGATCTATCCTAGGTAGTGGATACTCGTCCTTTGGGCAAGCTTTATTCAGATCGGTGTAGCCCACGCACATCCGCCATGTTCCGTTGGGCTTCTTCACCATGACTAGGTTTGCCAGCCACTCCAGGAAAGGGATCTCTTGAACGAAGCCGGCTTTGAGTAGTCGGTTGATTTCTTCGTTAATGGCGTCTCGCTTCTCCGGGGTATATCTCCTTTGCTTCTGCTTGACTGGTCGGATGCCAGTTCAGTATGCCAAGCTTGTGCTCGATCACCTCCCTGGGGATCCCGGGCATATCAGACGGTTCCCAAGCGAACACATCCGCGTTTGCCCGGAGGAAAGCAATGAGCTCGAGTTCCTATTTGTCACCCAGACCAGAGCCCACCTGGGTGGTCTTGGTCGGGTCTGCCTCATCAAGGGCCACCGATTTGGTGCCCGGTTCGGTGCGCTTTGCCGGTGGCGCTCTTGGCGAGGCGGCGGCTGGCGACTCGCCTGCTTGCTGTGATGGCGTCTCCTTGATCGGGGTCTGGTCCACCACAGTCTGCTTCTCGGCGGCGCCGTCATCAGTTTTCTTTTCCCCTGCAGGCACCGGTTTGGGAACTTCTTTTCCCTTGGCCTTTGATCAGGTTTCCGCTGCTCGGGAGGTTTCAGCCCCTGCCGCCTTCGCGGCAGCCTTTGGCTGACTCTTGGTCTTTTTTCTTGGCAGGTTTGGTAGCCTTGGCAGGCTCCTGCTCGTCTCCCTTGATCATGTCCAGGGTCTTCATGTCGCACTGGACCGCGCCCTTGCGGTCACCGCAGACGGTGATCGGGCCCAATGGCCCCGGGACCTTGATCATGGAGTAGGCGAAGTGGGCGACCGCCATGAACTTCTTCAAGAACGGTCGTCCCAGGATGCAGTTATAGGCCGATGTGATGTCAGCCACCTCAAAGGTGAGGAACTCTGTTCGGATGTTTTTGCCCTCCATGAGGGTCACCTGCAGATCGATCCTCCTAAGGGAAAGGCTTGGATGCCTGGTATGACCCCGTAGAAAGGCTTCTCCACCGGGGACAAGGACCTCCTCGGGATCCCGAGCTTGTCAAAGGCGTTGACGAACAACAGGTTGAGGGTGCTTCCACTGTCGATCAAGGTTCGCCCGATCTTGCGGGGCCCGATCCAGGGTTTGATACACAGTGGGAGTAGCGGCCCGTCGTACAGCGTCTCGGGGTGATCCCTTTGATCAAATGTGATCGGGATTTCGGACCACCTCAACGGATGCTTGCAGGGCTCGGTGCTTGCTATCTGCCTCTTGACCAGCTTTAGGTGGGATTTGGAGGTTCAGGTAGAATAGCCACCGAAAATTGTGGCGATCTCCAGATCCTCAGGAAGGTCTGGCTCATCGTCACAATCCATGTAGTTCACCATCCAAGGATTTTGAGCGGCCTGGTCGCGTGGAGCCCCCTGCTGCTGGCTCTCCTCCTCCTGCTTCTGCTTCTTGTACACCATGCAGTCCACAAAGTGATGCTTTGTGGATTGGTGAATCGGGCAGTACATCGGGAGATTGGTCGGTTTTCCTTGACGCCTGTATGGGGTTTGTTATCCACGGCCATGACTTCGTCGCCCTCGGTCTTGCGCTTCTTGTTCTTATGCTTATTCTTCTTCTTGCCTTCCCCGGTTGGCTGGCTTTGTTCGGGCTTTCCATGGACCCGTGCTCGGGCATCCGCCATCTTGGCGGTCTCTTCCAGGATCCCGTAGAGCTCGGCCACCGTCTTCGGGTTTTTCTTGGCAAGCTCCTCCGCCGTTCGCTCGTCCTTGCAGCCCTGATTAAAGGCCACAATCACCCGATCATCCACCATATCGAGGATGGTGTTACAGGTGTCGCTGAAGCGACGGATGTAGTCTCGGAGGGACTCTCCAGGTTTCTGCACACAATTGAGCAGATCTCCTTCGTGTCCGGGGCGTTTGTAGGTGCCTTGGAAGTTGGCTTCAAACGTCTCCCGGAGGTGGCTCCATGACTTGATGCTGGCCTCGGGCAGGTTCATGAGCCATGTTCGGGCTGATCCCTGCAGGGCAGTCGGCAAGTAGTTGGCCTTGACGTAGTCGTCACCCCCGGTGGCGTCGATGATCG
>CM014272.1:62111425-62121968 GCA_004135705.1 Alloteropsis semialata | reverse complement strand
TTCTTCAACAATTGCATTGGAGCCATAGATGGCACACATATACCTTGTATTGTCCCAAGTGATAAGGTGGTGCAGTACATGTGCCGCAAGGGAAAGATAACCCAAAACGTGATGGTTGTATGTGACTTCGACATGAGGTTCACATTTGTGCTAGCTGGCTGGCCTGGATCAGTTCATGACATGCGAGTCTTCAATGATGCTATGAATAGGTGGAGCCACAGATTCCCTCATCCACCTACAGGTACTTAACTTTGCATGTGATGCTTGCTTGCCTTGATCTGTTAAGGATGATACTGACTGTTTGTTCTTTCTTCTGTGTAGGCAAATATTATTTGGTGGACTCTGGCTACCCCAACCGTCCAGGCTACCTAGCTCCTTTCACCGGAAGCAAATACCATCTTCCTGAATTCAGACATGGGCCGGCTGCAAGAGGTAAAAAAGAAAAATTCAACTACGCATATTCATCTCTTAGAAATATTGTGGAGAGGGCTTTTAGAGTGTTGAAGATGAAGTGGAGAATTCTGTTGGAGATACCTAGTTATCCATTTGATAGGCAAACTGATATTATTAAGGCATGCTTTGCACTCCATGACTTCATTAGATCAAGTGGAATTGTGGATAGAGACTTTGAATCATCCCAAAATGGTGCCAACGTCCAACCACCCGAAGGTTTGGGCCAGCAGCCTGTAACTGGGGCCGGTTGGGATGAATGGTCCTCGATGAACGATTTTCGTGACTGGATTGCTAATGGCTTGGTAAATAGACCGTGACAACAGTTTGCCATCTCATGGCAATGTACCATTTCATTCATATGTCAAGTCTTGGTCATGTACAATTCATATCTCAAGTTTTGTAAGATTTGATCATGTTATATACCCAAAACATTTGTTTGGACTTGAACTATTCAATTTTGTAATAGAACAATTGCTTTGAATGTAATATGCCTGTTGCTGTGGTGGTTCTGTATGTTGATGTTGGTTTGTGATGATACATTTGTTTGAGCAGCATTGTAATAGAACTTTACAGTGTGTGATATTTCTGTGCGGATGGTTGATGACATGTTTGCAATAGTGGACCATGTATGTGAGTTTTGTGAACATTTTTGAGTTGTATGTGAGTTTTGTGAACATTTTTTTATCAGTGGTTGTGTTTGGATCGTAGAACACTAAAATTTAGTCCACTTATAAATTTCATAACTTAGGAGTGCATTTCTGCACCTACAATTGCGGTGGTGACCAAGATGGTCACCGCAACTGTGGCAGACCGTCCCAATTAATCCGGCTTAAGAGCATGGGACCACTATCACAGCAGTGCTCCACGCCCCTAAACCGAGTTAATCGTGCAATCCGTCGGATTCCTTCCCGATTACACCACATTTTTCTCTCGACTGAAACGAAATAGCAGCAGTCCCACTCGAAGATGGGCTCAGGCAGTACAGCTCATCGCAAATTTTACAACACGGGGTTCACATAGATAATTATACAAATATAGTGCATATGTTTTAATTATTACAAACCAGAGTTATAATACAGCGGAAGTCTAAACGTCGGTACACATAATATCACATGGATCCCACACATGATATTCAATTCCTGCGGCCTGAGTCGGACTCAGACGGCCCCCACTCAACTGTCCAACCATCAGGGAGAACACCAGGCCAAGTCAAAGCAGCAACAGGGTCGTAACCAGCACAATCATCTGCAACAAAAATTCAGCCACAAGCAAGGCTGAGTACTAATTACTCAGCAAGACTTACCCGACAAGGTTAAATGCTAGACATGCAAGGCTTTTGGCTCTGGGGTTTGTTTTGCCAAAAACGTCTACAAGTTGATCCCTATTTTCAATATTTTAGCCAAGTTTTAAAGTGAGACTAACTATTACTAAATTTGCCAATCTATCCAATATCAATCAGTGTTGAAAAATAATTGATTAGTAAATCATCAACATTTCTCAACTAACAACACTTTCCCCCATTTGGCCCAAGGACATTGATGTATGAAAAGAGATCAAGCAGCTTCATGTAACCGCGAAGGACGGACAACTCGAGTTGATTTTTCACCATGCATGGGACAACCTAATCGTACGACCCGTGAGAGACACCCAGGACCTCACGAGGCAACCGTTCCCATCTCTCCCTGCCACCTGCCATCAGATACCACTCCACCCGAGTGCACGCCCCAACGGACCCCAGGTGCCCCTGGCAAACCTGTGCCGCGGCCACTGCTACACTCGCCATCATCCCCCTCGCCCAATGGAGTGGACATGTCCGTCAGACGTCAGTTTGAATCAAGTACTAGGTTTACCAGTTTACCACATTTCCCGGCATACGATTAGTACCTTCAAAAGCTTGACCAACATCGCCACACAATCAATGCCTTAGCCACACTTCTCTGTGCAAGCGGGGTGTTCAACCAAACATAAATACCGCACAAGCCCCGCTTGCCGAATCTCATTAACTGATAAAGTAAAAACCTATATCTCGCGAGTGACAAGGCAATCACTCGACTTCTACCGATCCTAATTAAGCATGGCAGTCTAAACGGCCTACACATACTAGTATTAGGACATAGGTACCTAGGGATCATGCAACTAGGGTTTCATTCAACTCCTCAAAACTTAAATGCACAAAAGTAAGGCATAAAGTAAGGAGTGTTAGAATAAACAGCGGGTTATGCTCCGGGGCTTGCCTTCCTGATCACCGCTGGCCTTGGGCCCTTCCGAACTTTGGTTCGGGTCTTGTGCAGCAGCAAAGTTCAATTCAGCAGCAGCGGGGTCGTCCTCGTGCTCGACCTCAATCTCGTACACTCCGTCGGCAAGGGTTTGCTCTACATGAAATGCGGATGCATGAGATGCAGTAATGCACGAGAAACAATTACAGAATAACTGCAACGACTCACTAATACATCACGGGGCAATCATTCACGGAATATAAACAATTAAGAAGCTCACAAATAAAGCGGGGTGGGTTGCTTTTAGTTGATAATGAAACTTAAATTAGAATTGACTTAACATAGAAAGAAATTTTATGAAGCCATTCTAACATGTTAAAGCAACTTACAATAATTCCTAATTTAAGTGAACATCTATAATTGACCACTAGTAGTAAAAAGGGTTCATATGGCATAATTGGAAATTCACTTTTGCTTCACGGGCAGAACCGGTTCCACCGGTTATAAAAACCGGTTTCACCGGTTTAAACCGGTTCCACCGGATTTGAAACCGGTCTGACCGGTTTTAAACAAAAACCAACTTGAGCTTACCAAAGTAAATCTAAACAACCTATTTTCATAAACAAAATTTTTTTAGGTAAATATGTTTCTGTGTTACTGATAGCAAAACATATTTTTCAGGAATTTTCCAATATTTTACCTATTTGTTTTATATTTCTTTTATCAGCTAACACTTACCATCAATTAGAAAATCATAATAAAATCTACAAAAATGTTATGCAGCTGAAATTTTTACTACAACTACCATTCCAACAGAGGCATTTTATATGAATTTTTCAGATTTTTCTGAGTCATATAGAATATTTGGTGATTTAACATTTCTTATCTAGCTAGCAACAACTTAAATCCAAATCTACTAAAATCATGCACAAACTGTGGCCAACAGATACTCAATTCAACTCCACTGGTCACAACAGATCCAACAAAAGTGGTTTTGCATTTTTAGCACATTCCTATGATTTATAAAGCCATAAACATCCTTTCAAGCATATCTTCATATATTCAAAAATACATCAGGATTCACAAAGATTATACATGCATATGATACACCATTGGAAAGATAATTTCTCAAGGATTCCAAAAAGTCTAAGTTTGTAATTTTTCGATTTTTCTGTGATTTTTGGCGATTTATTGAATCTCAGCCGAAATTAAAAGAAAGAAATTCGTGAATAGTGAATATGTATTTACATCCGGGTCCTCGGGAAAACAAAGGTTCACGGACAGGTCCTTTTCTTTACGAACAGGTCCTCGGATTCTTGTCGAAAACCCCCTGCAAGATCCCACCTTTGAATCATAAACCCTAGAATCTTATAGAAAACCCCCTGTATTTCTATTTCTTCACATCCTTACCCTTCACCTTCTTCCAGCTCGGGACAGCAGCCGAGCTCGGCTCTGCAGCAGCCGGCGGCCGGCCCTGGCGCGGCTCAGGTGGCCAGCGAGGCCAAGTAAGGGTGCAGGAGCGGCCGGCGCAGGCGNCCCCCCAGGGCCGGCACTGATGGCGAGGTGGGGCTCCATGTAAAGGGCTGAAGGCCAGAAGCGCTACAGGATTGAGCAACAAAGTAGAAGTAGAGTACGCTCCTCCTAGCACGGCCAGTAGCAGGGTAGTCAGATTGACTAGGACAGATTCTAGACAAGATTCTAGTAGCTAGAATCCACACCTGGCTAGCTTCCAGCAGCTATTGAATGCTGAATTTACCATTTTGCCGCCGAAGCAGTGCAAGGGAAAGTGAAAGCGAGCAGGGGCCAGGCCCAAGGCCAGGACAAGGGAGAGGCCCTCGTGCGGCCTGATTTGATTTGATTGATCCATTCATTCGTGCATGTAGAAAATGAATAAATCAAAATATTGTACATTATAGTGAAAAAATTAGTTGAAAATAACAATTTTTATAATTCGATAAAAAAGGGAATAGTCAAAGATTATGCCATAATATGGAATACAAAATCGGTCGCTACGGGATTTATCCCGACCGTTTTCAACCCTACCTGCAGTAGTACTCGTGGCTGCGCTTCTTGGTTAACTTGAGACGCTTCTCTTTGCACCCATCTTTCTTGTACCTGCAAGGGGCGTGACTGATGGCGATGACCTCCTCCATCGCCAAGCTGCGTTTGTTGCCGATGGAATCACCGCACCTCCCGCACTTCCCCTTCTCGCTTAAGTAGCAGCGTTGGCACGTCCTGTGGTTGTTCTTGCACTACATGATCAAGCTTTATTTTAGAGAGACTGAGAGACAAAGAGAGAGATGATAGATGGGGATGCTTAACTCGTACACATGTTTTCTCAAAAACTCCAAACAGTGACGGCACTTGAACGGCTTAAGTGATTTCAGGGTGCCTTCGTTGTCCTCCATCTCTTTCGCCCCAAGTTGAGAGCAGCTGCGTGTGATGGACTCTACGCGTGTGCGAGTGCGGCGGTCGTAGCTGTAGAGTACCGAGACAGGTGGGCAGGGCAGTATCCATCGGGACTGGGAGAAAGCTGTTGCTACAAGATTTGATGCCGCATGCGCTCGCATAGGATCTTGCAAGATTTAGGACCTGTTTAGTTGGGAAAGTTTGATGAAGTTTGGAAACAAAGTTGCTATTGGGTAGCGTGTTCTGTGAAGGGGACACGGTTGTCAGTGGAAAGAAAGTTGCTAGTTGCCGGCAAAAGTTGCCAATCTAAACAGGGCCTTAAATATGGTGCGGCTCGGGACTCTGCACGGCTTCTGGTCAGCGCTGCTGCTGCAGACAAAGGGCAGACTCTTTCAAATCAAGTCATCCGCTGCCCGACGGCCCGGCGCATATATATTCCCCTCAACACTCACACGCACAGCTGCTCTCCTCACACGTTCACTCACACGCACAGCTGCTCTCTTCACACGTTCACTCACACGCACAGCTGCTCTCCTCACACGCAACTGACGTCTCCCTCACACGCAGCTGCCAACCTCACACGTAGCTGAAGTCTCCATCACACGCAGCTGCTCTCAACTTGGGGTGAAAGAGATGGAGGACAAAGAAGGTACCCTGGAATCACTTAAGTCGTTCAAGTGCCATCACTGTTCGGAGTTCTTGGGAAAATCTGTGTACAAGGTAAGCATCCCCATCTATCATCTCTCTATCTGTCTCTCAGTCTCTCTAAAATAAAGCTTGATCATGCAGTGCAACAACAACCACAGGACGTGCCAACGCTGCTACTTAAGCGAGAAGGGGAAGTGCGGGAGGTGCGGCGATTCCATTGACAACAAACGCAGCTTGGCGATGGAGGAGGTTATTGCCATCAGTCACGCCCCTTGCAGGTACAAGAAAGATGGGTGCAAAGAGAAGCGTCTCAAGTTAACCGAGAAGCGCAGCCACGAGTACTACTGCACGTAGGGTTGAAAACGTTCGGGATAAATCCCGTACCGACTGATTTCGTATTCCATATTATGGTATAATCTTTGACTATTCTCATTTTTTACCGAATTATAAAAATTGTTAATTTCAACTAATTTATTCACTATAATGTACAGTATTTTGATTTATTCATTTTTTACATGCACGAACGAATGGATCAATCAAATCAAATCAGGTGGCACGAGGGCCTCTCCTTTGTCCTGGCCTTGGGCCTAGGCCCCTGCTCGCTTTCACTTTCCCCCGCACTGCTCTGGCGGCAAAATGGTAAATTCAGCATTCAATAGCTGCTGGAAGCTACCCAGGTGTGGACTCTAGCTACTAGAATCTTTTCTAGAATCTATCCCAGTCAATCTGACTACCCTGCTACTGGCCGTGCTAGGAGGAGCGTACTCTACTTCTACTCTACTAGTTATTGCTCAATCCTGTGGCGCTTCTGGCCTTTATCCCTTTACATGGAGCCCCGCCTCGCCATCAATGCCAGCCCTGAGGGGGCGACTGGGCGAGAGGGACGGCCGCCCCGGGCCCCCGAACCCAAGGGGTCCCTCCCCAGATACTCCCTCCGTATTGGATTTAGAAGTCGTTTAGGACAGGAGTTAGCTTACCAAGGAGTGATTAATTATGGAAGAGCTTTCCCTGTCTACCCCTATTAAATAGGGTTGCGGGTATATCCTAGACATCAAATGCACAAAGGTTGATTGGTTAGCGTAGCAATTCCCAAGATGTGAGGTCTCTGGTTCGATTCCTCGCAGGCGCATTTTTTTTCTTGCTGCATGCACGCTCGTTTGTATGCGGAGCGCGCTCATTTGCATGCAGGTTGGGCCGCATGCGCGCTCGTTTTTTTTCGCCTGGTGCGCTACTCCTTTTTTTTTGGTCTAGCACGCGTTGTGGCTGCATGGCGCTCGTTTTTGTGCTGCCGCTTGCGCTTATTTTTCCGCTTGCGCTTGTTTTGCTGCTGCTCGCGCCCGCACGCCACGCGTGACGCTCGCTGTTTAACCGCTCGGTGACCGGTGCAACACTCCTTCAGTTACACAATCCCAACGCTCCTTCAGTTACACAAATGGCCAATATTTTTGGTGGCTTGGATCTCAACGTTCCTGTTGTGGAAGATGACAACGGCGCGGCTGCCTTCGACCTCAACCAGCCTATATTAGAGGATGACAACGACAATGGTAATGTCTTATAGTATCATTTGTGAGTAGTTTCCTGTGTCATATTCGGTCAGTTCACATATTCAGTGCTTTCTTTTTTATAGGAATTGATTTGAACTTGCCACTGGACGAGTATGGTGCTGTTGATTTTGATTTTGTACAAAACCTCGCTGGTAAGATTACTCACTTGCATTTTTTTAGTAAATTTTGCTCTAAACCAAAATCATTGGATTGAGTGTGTTTATTTTTTTACAACTAGAGCATGTTGTTGAGGCTCCTGTTGAAGTAAACCACAGGAGGAAAGAAATGTCAGAAGATCTCAGAAAGCAAGTTTATCAAGCTTTGTTGGCTAGAAGCAAGAATGGGAAACTAGGCAAAAAAGATACTACAATGGTTGCTGATCGGTTTGGCCTTCACATTCGGTCAGTTCAACGTGTATGGAAGCGAGGTAAATAATACTTGCAAACTCTGTTCCAGTTGTGGTTTCTAGTCTAAAGAAGGGTAGAGTTGGCCGTAAGACAATCCCTGTTGATTTGGAAGCATTGCGCAACATTCCTCTAAAGGAAAGAATGACTATAGAGGATGTGTGTGCCAAACTTAACTTGAGCAAGCACAAGATTCGAAAGTATTAGAAAAAAGGTTTGCTTAGGCGCCAATCTAGTAGCATCAAACCATATCTCACTGAAGGTAACAAGGACTCTAGATTAAAGTGATGTCTTGACATGATTAAGAGGGATTTGCTTGCTGATCCAAGGTTTAAGGATTTGTTTGACTTTGTGTTCATCGATGAAAAATGATTCTACCTGTGTCAAAAATCTGAAAAATATTATTTGCTACCCGAAGAAGATGAGCCCCATCGGACTTGTAAGAACAAGAATTACATCCCTAGACTCATATTTTTGTGTGTTTGTGCTCGGCCAAGGTTTAGGGATGGGAATTGCATTTTTGATGGTAGGATTGGTTGTTTTCCACTTGTTACTTATGAACCGGCTATAAGAGAGAACTGGCCGTGTCCGTGGAGACTTGGTTATGAAGCCCATAACTTCGATCACAAGAGTTATTTTATAAACGACTTCCTTTAGCAAATATTAGTCAAAGAACTGGCCATGTACGTAGAACATCAAATCTTCATGAGTTATTTTGACTGAGTAATCTTTGTGTTTGGTGAATAAACCAGGACAAATGGCATGTCCAAATTCGGCAACCATAACTTCTCTCTGCCCAGGGCAGACCTAGAGTAAATTTTAAGTGAGGGCACAACTTCAAAACAATTAGATTCAGATAGTTTAACATAGTGAAAAATTGTTGATTACTGGATCACCAACAAAGTGCCCTCACTGTAACACCTCGTCCTCCAACACCGCACAGCGCCGCCCTTCTGTAGGGGCTCGCCCGCTTACACATAGCACCCTGCTTACACTTTTGTCATCGCTTCGTGTAAAAGGGTTAACCCGAAGGTGATATGGTTAGAGGACAAAAGCTTATAAGCTGGTTTCACCCTTGCTCAACTAGCAATGTGGTACTAAACATGTGCACCTGCACTCATGGGCCACAACTGGGTCATATCCAAATTGGGCCGGGTGTCACACACACCCCCCTCCCCCTTCAAAGAACCCGATGTCCTCGTCGGTCCAGCTCACCCACACTTGGGCAAATGTCCCAGCAGACCATCTCAGCTCACCCACACTTGGGCAAATGTCCCAGCAGACCGTCCCCTCTGAGCGTACGAACGTACATCCAAGGCCCGACGTATGCCATGTCGTGTGTCCCATCCCAGGCCTACACGTGCCATGCACCATAGGCCTGCACACTGCGCCCGTACGGGCAACCACGAGGGTGGGCTCTAATACCACTTCTGTCATATTTTAAGGACAAAACTGAATGATAATCATATATATGCATCACGATCAAGTTTATACACATATGAGACATCATCAGTGATAAACAATAGCAGTATCACGTAAAACAATACAAAAGACTTAAAATCTATCAGAGTCACAGCTTATCCTGGAAACGAAGGCTCCAACACCTCACAGGCAGTCAACTGGGGGTTGCGTACGCCTAGCACCATCTTCAACGACTTCACAATAGCTTCCGAGAAGCAGTAAGCAAGGATGAGTACACTTATGGTTGGTACTCAGCAAGACCACAAGAAATAACCAGAATCACGATTCAATTCCATATTCAAGTTTATTAATCATGTGAGGGTCCAGGCCGCTCTTGATCGTGAGCACGACTGTTATAACAGTTTTAACACTGTAGAGGTTGTACACTTTCACTACAAGACGCGTAAAAGTTCAGAAGAACTTTAGACCCAACCATGTAGTGCTGATCAGACACATTCATCACACTACCTTTGGTGTGACTGCATAGGGATGCTATGAGGCCTTTACAAAGACACACAGATAACTAGCGGCCCGCTAGAGTTTCAACAGCGGTGAGGTCCATAACCCTCCCTAATGAGGCCGTTCCTTAGCAAAGGCTACTCCTCCAAGAGGACCGAGCTATGACCCCTTCACCGGCCCCCTCCTTGCCCTTACGGTAAGACCACTAGTCACCTATATATCTAATTAATTAGCAAAGACCAGAGCCATATAATACTCGTGATTGTACTGTTTTCCTGGATGATTCTCCATGTTCCAATTAACATCATCGTGATATATTAAAAACATAGATAGAAGGATGATTAGGGACACTTGCCTTTCACAAATGTAAAGTTACTCTTACTGCTCTTTTACTCTTGCTCACTTGAAGTTCTTGATCTTCGAAGCAACGAACAATGATCCTTCTACTCGAAGAAATCATCGGACACAAGCATACAAAGCAAACAAACAGTACTTCTAAGAACAGTACACCAATCAAAGAAAAGCTTTAAAAGAGCGCACTAAAGGACATGCTCGAAGCTATGGTTACGAAGGCTCGGAGAAACGCTGAAAATAGAAGAACGATTGAAAGGATACAACTATCATAAAACTTGCAGATTAATATATTATTACTTTAATAGCTTGAACCTATGCTGAAATCTAATGGCATAGAATTAATAATTTTTATACCATTGAAAATAGCATAAGGTCAATTATTAAGTAGTACAACTGATCTGTAGTGGTCAACATATTATTCCTAGTATATGCTACTAAGAAGTAACAGATGATCGAAGACTAAAGGAAAAGATAGAAGCATTAACATATGATCTTTACAAGTTTATACATTATTTAATAATGCAAACTTAAGTTGTAGTGTAATGAAATTGAAATGAGCCAGTAATTAAGATCCTGGTTTCATTGCAACAACATA
>CM014272.1:62088385-62103259 GCA_004135705.1 Alloteropsis semialata | reverse complement strand
GAGCCCCTACTCAGAAAAGTAGGGACCTGAAGTAGGGGCTATTGCTGGAGATGCTCAGAAGTTGGCAGGATTAAATCCACTACGAGTCAAAATCCACCTCAATTCCTTTTCATTTCCCTTAATCTTTTGGAAAATGATTAACCGACGAGACCTAACCTGTTTGCCCGATAGAGTTGACATTAGATGATGTCGTGCTGCTGATGTCAGCAATGTGCTAGCAGCTGGGACTTTTTCTTCCTTGGGAGTATATTCACACTTGCTCATCGGTACAAGGAGTCAAGGACCCGATACCACATGTAAGGGGTAGGGGTGTACGTGTACCGTACAGAGTTGCACATATATTATGCTCCTTATTTGGCTGTTTGGTCCTGCAACGAAGCATTCGATGGCAAGAACAATGTCAGCAACACAGCCTTGGTTGCTGCTTACCTGCCTCGCCGCCGCTGCCGTCGCCGGAGCACTCCAAGCTCGTGCACAACCCGACAGCATAGGTAAACACGGTTCTCTTGCAACATTTTCTCGAAGGACCCCTCACTGCAGGGTTGAAGAAGGTCCTGACGTATCTGTGCGTGTGCGGCCGACGGATGCAGGTTTCATCAGCATAGACTGCGGCCTGCCGGGGACGGCGAGCTACGTGGACGACACCACCAAGCTCGTGCACGTCCCGGACGCCGCCTTCATCGACGCCGGCTCCAGCCACAACATCTCGGCCGAGTACATGACGCCGCTGCTCTCCAGGCGCTACCACACCGTGCGCAGCTTCCCGCAGGGCGGCGGCGGCGGCGGCGGGCCGCGCAGCTGCTACACGGTCCGCTCCCTCGTGCCCGGGCTCAAGTACATCGTCCGCGCCGCCTTCCTGTACGGCAACTACGACGGCCTCCGCCGGCTGCCCGTCGCCTTCGACCTCTACGTCGGGGTCAACCTCTGGGGCACGGTGAACGTCTCCAGCCCCAACATCGCGGTTTCGCTGGAGGCCATCGTCGTCGTGCCCGGCGACGTCGCGCAGGTCTGCCTGCTCGACACCGGCTCCGGGACCCCCTTCATCTCCGCGCTGGACCTGAGGCCCCTCAAGACCACGCTCTACCCGCAGGTGAACCTCACCCGGGGCCTGGTCCTGCTCGACCGGTGGAACTTCGGCCCGACGGACGCTTCCAACCTGGTGAGGTACCCCGACGACCCGCACGACAGGGTATGGTTCCCCTGGGTGGACACCAGCGCCTGGGACGTGATCTCGACGGCGGACAGGGTGCTCAGCATAGGCGACGAGGACCTCTTCGACGCGCCGTCCAAGGTGCTGCAGACGGCGGTCACGCCTCGGAACGGCAGCGCCACCGGCAGCATCGACTTCTCCTGGGCCCGCGCGGCGCAGCCCGGGGACCCGGCGCCGGGGTACATCGCCGTCATGCACTTCGCCGAGCTCCAGGTCGTGCCCAGAGGCGCCGTGCGCGAGTTCCTCGTCACCCTCAACGGTAAGCTGTGGTACCCGGACGGCATCACGCCGTACTACCTCAGCGCCAACTTCGCCTACGACATGGACCCCTTGCCGGACTCCGCTCGGTACAACGTCTCCATCAACGCCACCGCCAACTCGACGCTGCCGCCTTTTATCAACGCCGTCGAGATCTTCTCCGTCATGTCCACCAACAACGTTGGCACTGAATCCTATGACGGTAAGTGCATGCAGACACATACAGAGTACGGTACAGAACATGGTTCGTGAGCATTCAGAAGGTGAGGTGCTAACGAAATTGAGAGCAATGACGCAGCATCTGCCATGATGGCGATCAAGGCGAAGTATCGCGTGCAAAGGAACTGGATGGGTGACCCGTGTGTTCCCAATAATCTTTCGTGGGATGGTTTGACTTGCAGCTATACCGATCCTCCAAGAATCACCGCCGTGTAAGTACTTCATACGGAACACTAACTTGTGCTCAAGATTCATGACAAGAGAAAAAAAAATCATTCAGGCATGTCTTTTCCATATATTTATTGTTAAATTATAGTCATAAATTCCAAAACATTTGTCAGAAACTTATAGTCGCAAATTCCAAAACATTTGTCAGACTATGAGACAAACCTCTCAAAAAAAATCTATGCTGTTAATTTCAAACGAAACCATTGAAAACTATACAAAAGCATTGTTTTTGTTACTAGATAGAGAGAGTAGTCAGAACCTCTTTTTTTTTTCCCCGAAAAGAGGGTAGTCAGAGCATCTCCAGCAGTCTCCCATTCCCCAATCCAACTAATGTATTGGGAGTGTTATTGAAAAATAGTGCTCCAGCACATCCCTTTTATCTTTCCCTTTTCTCAATAATTTTTGGGACAAACCTATAATCTACCCAACACTTCCCAAATAAAGGGGGAGTTATGACTTTCCCAATACGATAGTTGGATTGAGAGTTATTGGAGAACTGCAAAACAACGCCCCCAATAATCATGAAAAAGATATTGGGAGATCCCCGTTAGGTGACTATTGGGAAATGTTTATTGGGGAACGGCTGGAGATGCTCTCGAACCTTAAACTGGGCTACAAGACAAAGAGAGGTTTAAACCGAACCGTTTGATTTTTTTTTCACAGAAATATATCCTTCAGCGGTCTCGATGGCAATATATCCTCTTCTTTCGCAGATCTCAAAGCAGTCCAATATCTGTAAGTGTGGAGTTCTTGATCGATCTCAACCTTGCTCAAACAAAATAAGTTCTTGATCTCTCTAACAGATTAAATAAGTGAAGACATATCATGTGCCAACTTTGTTGCAGAGATCTATCACACAACAACTTGACAGGCCCAATTCCTGACGCCATTTCAGAATTAGCTTCACTGAAAGTTTTGTAAGTAGCTCCAGCTTATACTAAAAGTCTTGGCCTGAGCCGCAGGTCCTCATGCATCCAATGCTCACGTCAGTGGTATTTGTATTCTTTCAGAGATTTGACAAACAACCAGCTCAGCGGATCAATCCCCCCGGGACTTCTCAAAAGAGTTCAAGATGGCTCCCTTAATCTACGGTCGATTCTTTTATCCTCTTTTGGCTTTACAAAAAGCCTGAAAAAAATTCGACCAAACAAAAAGCCTGAAATAGTGGCATTTCTTCTCAATTTGACTAAAACCTTTTTATCTGATTGTTTATAGGTACGCAAATAACTCAAACCTTTGCACAAACGCTGATTCATGTCAGACCGCAGAAGGGGAGAGCAAGAACGTTGCCGTCTTCATTGCAGTCCCTGTAGTTCTGGTCGTAGGGATAGCACTACTGGCGACACTGTTCTTTTGCTTCCTGAGACGAAAAAAGCAAGGTGTCACACCAACTATCTGATCTAGCAACCTATAACCACCCTGAACACAAGTGATGACATGATGTTGCGATTTGGATTATTTGTTTGTCCATTCTGCAGGATCAACTACCAACACCGTGAAGCCGGAAAATGAGATGCCGGTGAGCCACGTGGCGCCACAAGGCGATGCGCACGCGCACGAGCAGAGCTCGCTGCAGCTTGAGAACCGTCGATTCACGTACAGCGAATTGGAGGTCATAACGAACAAGTTCGAGCGTGTTCTCGGCCGAGGAGGGTTCGGCGAAGTCTACAGGGGCTCCTTGGCGGATGGTACTCAGGTGGCAGTGAAGCTGCGGTCTCAGACTTCTAATCAGGGCGTCAAGGAGTTCCTCGCAGAGGTAGAATTTCATAAGGATTCGCGTCAAGAATTTCCACGCTGGAAGAACTGTTTGATTAGCCATTCGTGATTTCTTGTTCAGGCACAGATCTTAACACGGATCCATCACAAGCATCTCGTGTCCATGATTGGCTACTGCAAGGATGGACAGCACATGGCACTTGTCTACGAGTACATGTAAGAAGGCACCCTGCGTGAGCAGATTGCAGGTAACACGAAACTCCAAGATTAAATTTTTCCACATTCAGTGATCATCTGTGAGAGCGCCTCTTCTGATATGAATTTTGCTCGTTCTATCAATCTGTTTGTAGGAAATGGCAGCAGTAGGGGATGCTTGACCTGGACGCAGCGGCTTCGAATCGCACTCGAATCAGCACAAGGTATTTTTGATTTAAAATCAGTAGCCAAATCAATAATTCTTTTTTTCCGGTTTCGATAAATAAGCCTGAATTGAACAACGCTAATGCACGTCAAGGGCTGGAGTATCTGCACAAGGGGTGCAATCCGCCTCTCGTCCACAGGGATGTGAAGGCGACTAACATCCTGCTAAACGAAAAGCTAGAGGCCAAGATTGCCGATTTTGGCCTGTCGAAGGCTTTCAATCACGGCAATGGCGCAGAACTCGCCCTGCATTCAGTTGTCGGAACACCCGGGTACATTGATCCAGAGTATGTCATCAATTCAAAGCCCCCTTCACCAAATGCTCCATGTTTTCCTTTCCTTTTCTTTTCTCAGACAAATTCTTGATGCAATCGGAACTTGCAGGTACTACTCAACTCGTAATCTGACGACAAAGAGCGACGTGTACAGCTTCGGCATCGTCCTCCTGGAGCTGGTGTCGGGGAGACCGGCCGTCGTGCACGACCCAGAGCCCACCAACATAACCGACTGGGCGCGCCGGCGCCTGGCGCGGGGCAACATCGAGGGCGTCGTGGACGCTCGCATGCGCGGCGACCACGACGTCAATGGCGTGTGGAAGGTCGCGGAGATCGCGCTCAGGTGCGCCGTGCCGGCGTCGTCGGAGCGGCCGGCCATGGCCGAGGTGGTGGGCCAGCTGCAGGAGTGCCTCCAGCTGGAGGAGCTGCGCGCCGGCGGCGGCGGCGCGACCGGAAGCTTCTACACGGGCGCCAGCCGCGACCTAGACTCGGGTTATGACGCTTACGCCGCTGATAGCCAGTCCATTGGCGTCCGCTAGAGCAGCAGCCACCGCATTTGGGATGCAGTTACTTCATGAATCATGACTTGTCCTTTTTTCTGTTTTCTGCACATTAACTTGGAATAATCGGTATACATGTATATACTGCTTTTTATGTTCTTCCGCAACAGGAGTGCAGGACACAGATAGTAAGACACTACATTTGTTGTTAAAAAGAAATTATGAGTTATGAAAAAGAGACCTCTAGATGATCTCTTTTTGGTGGGCTAGTGCTAAAATCTAGCATTTTAGGACACCAGACATCTCCTAGCTTTGAATTGCGAAAAACACTTCGTGTGAAAAATGTTGTTGCAGCATGACAGAGCGTCCTTTTCTTTGGTTTTTTAAGGAAAGGCCAAAGTGCATTGGGCCCTATGTTTAGGCCCTGTTTAGATGAGCAAGTTTCAACTATTCACGACTCACATCGAATGTGATGCCACTAATTAGGAGTATTAAATATAGATTATTGAAAAAAACCTATTCCATAACCCTCGGGTAAATTCGCGAGACGGATCTATTGAGCCTAATTAGGCCATGATTAGACAATGTGGTGCTACAGTAAACAATCTCTAATGGCAGATTAATTAGGTTTAATAGATTTATTTCGTGATTTTCCGTCCATCTGTATAATTAATTTTATAATTAGATCATGTTTAGTCCTTCTAATTAGCATCTTCAAACTTGATGTGACATTTTCGGCAAGTTTCCACTCCCGACTAAACAAGGCCTTATTCTTTGAGAGGAAGACAGTGATTTATAATTCATTGCTAGCAACGTTTAAATCAAGGAAATTAATAGGTGAGTACAAGCTTTTTTAGCAAGATTTGTAGCTAGTGCTATGACATTGACTACGGTAAACGATGCTCGCCGGCGCCATTTATAGGACATGTTAGTTTCCGTTTCTTTCAACCACGTTTAGATTCTAAGATAAACGAAAATTTTCTTGATTCTCGATTGTTGTATTTCAAATCACTGAAATAGATTATCAAAGAATCAATAATAATCGAAAATAATTAAAGTATTTGATGGGATTCTCGTTTAATTTGACCGATTACCGGAGAAACAACCGTAGCGCAAATTCAGCGGCCTAGCACAGCCCATAAATCCATCAGCGGCCTACCAGAGCCCACAACATCAGCGGTCTACAGAGCCCACAGATCCCGCGGCTTAGCAGCAGATCCAGCGGGCCAGCGTGCGAGGCGGAACCCCTTCGGCCTTTTCCCCCTACCGCACCAGTTCTCCTCAGCTTCAGCACGCGCACATCACCCCTCACCGGCGGCTTCTGCTCCTCCTCCTCCTCCGCCGCCGCCGCCGCCGCTGCAGTCCCAGGTTATCGCCTCGCCAGCGGCCATGTACCGCGCCGTGGGGAGCCACCTCCGCTCTCTCAAGGTTCGGCTCTCCGCTTCCTCCTCCCGTTCCCCGCTGCATGCACATCTCGAATTCAATCCACTAGGTATAAGCCCGATGGGCGCACTTAGATTTGATCCAAATGGATCGCGCGGGTCCGTATGCTTGGGTGGCGTTGAGTCTGAAGCGGGGTTCTTTAGTCCTGTATCCATGCAGGGACAGATGAATGGAATTCCGATTTGTGATGTTTTTTTTTCTTAGTTACGGTTCTAATGCCGATGAATTCCGCGTGCAGCATAGTTGTTTTTAATTCTTATATTAATAGTTGTTAATAATATCCTTGTAACATGCCCTTTGAATTGCGGTAACATAGTAACATCCTGTAACATGAGGACATATTTCATACCTGTATTGTTTTGCAATTTTCAGCATCATGGTGCTACCAGGCTTGCTAGTACAAGTGTTGTGAAGCAGTCCCAAGGAGGTCTGTTTGGCTGGCTTCTTGGGGGAAATTCAAGCCAACTTCCTCCTCTTGATGTTCCGCTTCCAGGCATCACTATCCCCCCACCTCTACCAGACTTTGTAGAGCCATGTAAGACAAAGATCACTACACTTCCAAATGGCGTGAAGATTGCCTCGGAGACATCACCGGTATTGCTCAGCGCTCACTTATGTTACAATTATTGTCTTTCATGACAATCATGTTTTCTTATGGACTTAATTTCAGAGCCCAGCAGTATCAGTGGGTCTGTACATTGACTGTGGTTCCATTTATGAAACACCCACTTCATCTGGAGCATCGCATCTATTGGAGAGAATGGCCTTCAAGAGCACAGTAAATCGGAGTCACTTGCGGCTAGTTCGTGAGGTAGAAGCCATTGGAGGAAATGTCTCAGCATCGGCTTCCCGTGAACAAATGAGTTATACCTATGATGCATTGAAGAACTATACTCCAGAAATGATTGAAGTTCTCATTGACAGTGTGAGAAATCCAGCATTTCTTGAATGGGAGGTCAAAGAGCAGGTACTTGATCTTCTAAAGTAAACTTAAGTTCTTTTTTCCTTGCTATATACTAATGGTGTGCCATTCATTTCTGCAGTTCCAGAAGATAAAATCTGAAATAGCTGAAGTGTCTGCTAATCCTCAAGGTCTACTTCTGGAGGCTCTTCATTCAGCTGGATATTCTGGAGCACTAGCAAAACCTTTGATGGCTTCGGAATCTGCTGTTAATCGGTTGGATGTTAGCATCTTGGAGGACTTTGTTGCTGTAAGATTCAGTGTTTTATTTCCCAAGTTAAAATGTTCAGTCACGAAGGCATCCCTCTGACCTTTTTGCTTGCTTTGATAAACATAGGAAAATTACACTGCCCCCAGGATGGTTCTTGCAGCATCAGGAGTTGAGCATGATACTTTGGTTTCAGTTGTAGAACCACTTCTATCTGACCTTCCCAGTGTGAAACGTCCTGAAGAGCCAAAATCAGTGTACGTTGGAGGAGACTATCGTTGTCAAGCAGATTCTCCAGTGAGTGTTGGTTCTGCAGCATTATTCTCTAGTCACAATGAACTATTTACCATCATTGTGCTTAAATTTGGAACTGTTGGAAACAGAGCACACACATTGCACTTGCTTTTGAGGTGCCAGGTGGCTGGAATCAAGAGAAAACTGCAATGGTTGTGACGGTGCTTCAGGTATGCCTAACAACTGTTGAAGTGATCTAATATTTATGGATACTAGGGGTTGCCTCTTCTATATAGGACTTATTGCTTTTAATGTTTTTTAGAACTTGTTTTGTATGTTATCACATGCGGCAGTTGTGTATTAAAACCTAATGCCTCAAAAGATAGGCTAATGCATTTGTTGATTTGCAGATGCTCATGGGAGGTGGAGGGTCCTTCTCTGCTGGTGGCCCTGGAAAGGGAATGCATTCTCGACTGTGTATGCCTCTTTTCAAATCATTATTTTCTTAGAGCTACACAAGGAGATTGTGATGCATCCTAACATAACCTTTGATCCTGTACCGACAGATCTCCGTATCTTGAGCAACTACCCACAGATTGAATCATTCTCTGCTTTCAACAGTGTCTATAACAATTCAGGTCTTTTTGGAATTTATGCTGTCACAGTAAGTGTCCCATGGAGTAGAGTCTTATTTGTGTGTGCCCTTGTATTCAAGCAATAAATGCAGCTGACTGATTTTTTAAAAATGAAATTGTTATAATTCAACAGAGCCCTGACTTTTCATCAAAGGCTGTGGATTTGGCAGCAGGGGAACTCCTTGAGATTGCAACTCCTGGAAAAGGTTTCCTTCTTGTCTATCATCTCAAATTAGATCTATTATCACATTGGGTTGATCATTATCAGTGACATTCCGTCCTGTCTTTTACCTCTCTTAGTTTCACAAGAACAGCTTGATCGTGCTAAAGAGGCAACTAAATCTGCAGTTCTGATGAACTTGGAATCAAGGGTACACTGTTCTTGCTCTCCATTAAATCCAACTATATGAGTTTCCCTAAACTGTTCTTTACACTGTATTTTTCCCCTTCTGCAGTCTATAGCATCTGAAGATATTGGAAGGCAGATCCTGACTTATGGGGAAAGGTACGAGTGTATTGCTATGCTTGCACATAAATCAATTCTATTTTCTGCTATAGTTATGTATTGTGTCCCCACCAAAATATCAGTGTCGCCACATTAGATGATATTTTATAGTATTACCACAAATTTTTTTGGGTCCCGAACAACACCAAGCGGATCCAAGACATAGAAGTAGTTTCTTGGCATACTGTAATGCATGCAGTTGTGCCATTTCTTTGTAAGCTAACATATCTTCAGAGACTTGACATTGTGTAGGGCATTAATTTTCAATGTAACCATTATTCCAGCTCTGCCAGTAGAGCTATTATCTTCAACTGATTCTATGTTTCTGAAATTTCAGGAAACCCATTGAATATTTCCTGAAAACCGTCGAGGAGATCACTTTGAATGACATTTCGTCGACTGCAAAGAAGATAATGTCTTCACCGCTTACAATGGCATCATGGGGCGATGGTATGTTCAATATCTTCAAGTTAAGTCATGGTGCGCAGCAGGCTATATCAACTTACTGAAATGCTATTATTGCAGTTATTCATGTTCCTAGCTATGAGTCTGTCAGCCGCAAGTTTCACTCAAAGTGAACACTTAGCGTTGGACTTGCATGGCCTGTTCCAACAAATGAAGGTGAAGCCTGCAACGGCCCTCAGCTGGCATAACTTGCCTATACAAATGCTTGATAGTCACTCACATAGAGTAATAATGATACGCTCATCATGTTTTGGATGAAAATCTGCAAGTTCCTTCACAACTCTTGCCTGAGTATCCCGGCTGTTCTAGATTTAATATGGATAAATGAGCTTTCTGGACAGAAAGACGCTTCTTTTGCCATTCAGTCCAGAAAGACACGTACTATCCTGCCTTGGCTGTATGCATGGCGTACATCTTTTGCAATTTTGGCTGTAATATTTTCCATCGTTTATTCCTGTTTGTTTTGTATGAAACTACGAGCATCTACGACGAGGCGATCAATGGATGGTTTAGCTGGCATGGGTTTTGAATGAAACGATTGGAGTGCAGGTTGTTTTCTTGTACAATTCAACTTTCCACGGCCTCCCATTCTAAACCCAGGGAATTGATGTTGGAGAGCAGCAGAGATAAGTCCTTTTTTTTCCTTATGGAGCAAAGATCAAGTCTTTGGTGTGACTGTACATTCGGATCAGTAGTAGTACTCACCAAAAAAGCTGTAAACCACCATTACACTACCTGAAGACGAGATCTGTTAGAACTTCATCGTGCAACAGGACCTGAGCCCATTGTTGGCACCCTGGCGTAGTCATTCACGCTGTTCAGGTCGTAGCCTCCGCGCATGCGCGCGTCCACGGCGCTCTCGATGTTCCTGGCGCAGGGAACATCGAGCGTACATTGGGTATATTTTTAAATCCAGAAGAGTGTCATGAAATTGATGGGCGTTATCATCAGGTCACGTTCCGGATAGAAATTTCAAAGTGGAAGGCTTAGGCCCTGTTTAGTTTCAACCAATTCAACCAAAAGTACCTTTTTGAAAAACGTGCATCCTCTCTACTTTTACGTTTCTCAATGCACTTTTGCTACAGTCAATTCGATCGAATTCGCGAATCTAAACAAGGCCTTAGGCTGTCCGCACTGGTCATCATCCATATCATTCCTCTAAAAGGCATATTCTGTCCTGGTCATCGAGATTTCATCCTCTATAACAACTTCTTCCGCACCCGTCATCCTCCAAATCTCATACTCTATCCCAACTATCACATATTTTATTCAACCATCCCAACTACCATCTCCTCACTCCACACATTTTTTTTTCTTTTCTTTTTTCTATTCTATCTCCTCCATTCTTTTTTCTTTCTTCTTTTTTCCTTTTCTTTTTTATTTTTTTCCTCTCTACTTTTCCTTTTTTTTCTCTCTCTAATTTCTTTTTTTCCCACTGCCGACGCCTCCCTCTCTCTCGATCTCTCTCGGCCTCTCCCTCCTCTCCTCTCTTCTCCCCACAGCGAGCCGCCGCTCGCCGTCTCCCTCTCTCCTCTCCGCCCTCTCCCTCCGCGAGCGCCGCCGGTGGAGGAGGAGGTGCGCCGGCGTGGCTCCCCTCCCTGCTCCGTCCGCCGCGCCGGCCTCCCCTCCCTGCTCCGCCCACCGCGCCGGCTCTCCCCTCCCTCGGATCCATGGCACCCTCCCCTCCCTCCCCTGAAAGGATCTAAAATGTCAACTAGAGGGGGGGTGAATAGTTGAACCTGAAAATTTTCGCTCAAATAGCTGTCAGTTCACAGAAAGTCCGGAGGCTCCGAAGAAAAGTCCGGAGGTTCCGAACAAGTCCGGATACTCCGAAGATTTCTCCGGAGAGTCCGGAGAAAAATGCCGAAATGAATATGACAGATCAAACCTCACTGGAAATCAAATCGCCTAATTACCATGCACCCTTGGGAAGTATACAACTCAATTCAAGTGCCACTTCCAGCCAGAACCTTCACAAATGATAGATCGGGACCAAACCCTAGAATCCAACACAATAGCAACAAGTAGCACAAGAATACACACAATCACAAGGTGACACAGGGATTTGATTCCCGGAGTTCAGTCCCACACAAGGAACCTACGTCTCCGTTGAGGAGCCCACGAAGGGCGGGTTTATCCACCAAACCACTTTCCTCTTCTTCAATCAACCAAAGGTCAAATGAAGAACTTACTCAGCTGCAGGGGTAATACAAACTCCTCAAGGCAACCACAGCGGATTGGTTGCTCTTGAGTGACGCCTAGCCGTCTAGGAGCTTGAAGCTCCAAGAGTAAAGAACGCGAATCACCGGCTTGAAGGCGACCAAGGTGCTCAAATGTTGGGGAATCAGCTCACAAGCACTTTCTCTTGAACTCCACTCAATCCCTCACTCAATCCCTCACCAAATCAACCTTGGAAAGCAAGAGGGAGTGAAAAGGGGGATGGAAATCGCCTTTGGAAGCTTCAGTTCGAAAAGGAGTCAGAGAGAGCAGAAAGGAGGGGACCGGAGGGGTATAAATACCCGTTCAGCCGAAATAGCCGTTGGACCTGTTAAGTTCCGGAGTCTCCGAAGAATTTTCCGGAGTATCCGAACTTTCTGGAGAACACCTCCTCCAGACACCAAAGTCCGGATACTCCGAACAAATGTCTGGAACCTCCGAAACTTCACAGGTAAAGCACTCTAAATTAATTTCTCAGTGAAGTGCAAGTGCAAAGTGTCTCTCATGGTTAAGTTAGATGATATTTTGAGCACCTTGTCACCATCAAGCTAGTTTTTCGGCATCCCTCTTGATAGTACGGTTTTCCTAAACTCAATATTCAAGAGAATAAAAATTAATCTTCGTGTAAGCTTCAATCATGCCTTCATTTCCCTTTTTGAGTGCCATATTTCACCAAATGTTTTCTATTGATTTCACCTGTTACCTGTGCATAGCCTCATTGCAAATATTAGATACTAAAGCGTGTTGTCATTAATCAACCAAAACCTAAAAGGATCATAGATGCACTTTCAATCTCCCCCTTTTTGGTGATTGATGACAACACCCTTTACAAGACAATCATTAAGCATAAATGAATTTCAATAAATGAACTCCCCCTTAATATGTGCATTGATTTGAATTCAAGAATTTGACCATAACAATGTCAACATGCACATAACACGAGTGAGAGTTCATTCATAATACTTCAATATCAATAAATACTCAAGAATATATACCAGATATATTAGATCAATGCATATGACAGTTATGCACAACATTCTAAAGCAGAAATGAGACAACAGCCAGAAAATCCGGAGTGTCCGGAGAAAAATCCGGAGTGTCCGAACAAGTCCGGATACTCCGAAGAAATCTCCGGATTCTCCGAAGAATCTGCTGCCAGGCATCAAACAGCACATCAAGCATTCACAATTTTTCCACAAATTATCACAGGATTAATTCTAAGAAAGCAGTAGCAGTTCAAGTTCACCACAAAGCATTCAAGCAAGAGTTCAGGCCCCAAGTACTACACACACACAAGTACTTAAGTTATTACACAACTTTATCCATTACATAAATAGAAAGATATTTCACTCCCCCTTTGGCATCAAGCACCAAAAAGGGAATGAAATGGCAGGCAGCAGCAGCAGCTACTCATCATCATCTTCAGGCTCTTCCTCGCTCGTGTCCTCGTCCTCCTCATCATCATCATGCTCATGGTAGTTTGGGGGCTCCTCCTCTGAAGTTTCAGCATCATAATCAACAATCTTGGAGGGGCCAGCGGAGGTGCTTGGACCAGCAGAATAAGGATCAGCAAAGGAAGGAGCAGTGAAGAACTGATCTGTATAGGCGGGGCCCGAGGTGAAAGGAGGAGTGGTTGGTGCAGCAGTCGCTCCAGGAGCATTGTCCTCAGCATCCAATTCCTCAAAAGGATCAACAATCTTAGGCATCTCATGATAAGGATCTGTAGGCAGTCCCAAGTGGCCTTTGATCTCAATGATGCCCTTACGGTTCTCATTTGTATCCTTGGCAATTTGCTTGCACAAACAAAAGATGGACTTGAGTACTTTCTTGACCATAGAACCTTTCTTCGGCCTAGATGAGCTAGGAGCAGCACTTGCAGGAGTAGGGGCAGCTGATGGTGCAACATATGAATCACGGGATGGCACAGGCATAGGAGAAGGACCACCACGGGTGGGTGGGGGGCATCACCTTGCCTAGGCCTTAGGTGTAAAGGCTCATGCATCACATCCTTAGGAAAGGTGATCTTGGTGACCTTCTCAATCATATACATGACATAGGCAGCATATGAAATCCAATTCTAGCATCATATGTAGCCCTCTTCAACTCATTCCACATGTAATCAAATATGCAAAAGGAAACATCGAGCTCACCCATGTGATGAAGCAAATTTGGAGCATTGGCATGCAGCCCTGTGGAGTCACCACTCTTAGGATCAATCGTCACCCTGAACATATTGTTGAGATGATGGAAATAGGGCAAAAGATTGTTGCTCTTCCCTTCATGGGCCAAGATTGGATTGTAGAACATGTAGGGCACATCAATGGGCTTGAGCTTCTTCTCCTCATGAATGCAAGGCCTCATGTTATCCTTTGACCCAAGTCCCAAAAGCCTAGAGAAGTTCACATAGTCAATGGAATAGTGAATGCCCTCTGTAGTCCAATGAATAGAGTTGTCTTCAGGCTCATGATAGTAACTAGCATGAAATTGAGCAATGATTTCCTCATTCCAATTGTATTTGAACCCCATTAGCTCATATAGCCCAAATTCTGTGCACTTGGCCACAACTTGAGCAAAGTGTGGATCATTGGTTGACTCATAATACTGCCAATCTACCCATTGCATAGCATTAATTGGTGCCTTGTGCTTCCTTCTAATCACAGTCATATAGAAATCTCTATGAAACTCATTCCAAAACCTATAGTCCATGCTCTCAAGTTGCTGAAATTCATAGGGATTTTTCTTCCTTTCCTGTTGCACTACAAGTTTCTGACCTTTATAGTCCCTTGGCATAGAGATAGCAAAGCCAGGCTTAGGTTGGGGACTACGCATTCTAGGAAAGTATTCTGCCTTTTCTTGATCAGGTCCAAACTCAACATTGATGTGCACAGGAGTGTTAGGACAGACCTGATTGGCACCTCCCCTTCTTCTGAAATTCTTAGGTGGTGGAGGAGTTGGAGCAGCCCTTGAACGCATAACAGAAGGTGCCATCAACGGTGGAGCGGCTGGATGTGGGGCATAACGGGGCGCACTGGACGAGCCCCCTGCTTCAGCAGCAGCAGCAGCACGAGTCCTTCTAGGACGAGGAGGAGGAACAACAGGTGGCACTTCTTCTTCAATGTCTCCCTGGCGACTTGGATCATGTCTTGTTTTGATACGGCGATTGGCATCCGGACCCAGGGTCAGTCTCTTCCTCCCCATAGCCTGATCACAGAGATAATCCCATATGGATAAGCAAAAGATTGTGAAAGATTTTGACAGTGAATCAAGGGATTTGGACTGAGAGTTTCGGAGCCTCCGGAGAAAAATCCGGAGAGTCCGGACCTCTACAGTAAAACCCTAAAATTTGGGGATCCGAAGATTGAGCCATGGAATTTCAACAA
>CM014272.1:62055444-62078629 GCA_004135705.1 Alloteropsis semialata | reverse complement strand
GATGCAGTAATTGACGCAAGGAAGGAATATGACTGGACTCGGGTGTCTGAACACTTGAAGAATCAGATCTGCAAATTTGCTTGCTCAAGTCAGAACATTTGACAGTCCTCATTGTGCAAGTACTATTTGTGTTTAATAAATGTGACCTAATTATCCACGACCCCATGGAGTATGCCGGGAAGACTTTTGTACCTGGGCAGTGTCGGATACCAATATTAGAGGTATCCAATGATGAATGGTTAAGAATTAAAAACTCCGAACGGTCACACCCCGATCAACCCTGCGCAGGGGGCGGCAAGTCCGTCTTGCCGACCCTCATGCAGAGCAGCAGTCAACTCTCTCTCTAAGGCTCCCTCTCCCGTACATACATGGGCGGGCACACATGTTGTCTGCAGATGCATGCGTACGTGTATGCATGAGCATGCATGGTGCCCTGCGTAATCAATGCATGCATGCTTTTTTCAAGTGAATGCATGTCGCAAAACATCGCAGCACAACAAGGCAAGATAGCAGCAGACAACGGCACCATCGCCCGACGAGTTGCTTCTCTGCCCGACGAGTTGCACCATCAGCTGCTCCTCTGCCCGACGATCTGCACGTCTCGCCCGACAAGCTGCGCGTCTCGCCCGACGAGCTGGTCCTCCGCCCGACAGGCTCGCGGTTCGCCCGAGCGGACTTCGCTCGCTCGACTACTCCGTTCGCCCGACTAGTCTGCGTCTCCGACTGGTTCAACTCTTCGCAACCAAGCAATCACCGGGAAGACCGTAGCACCCGGAGTCAAGCCGCTACACTGTGCCAACCACTCCCTGACGCAACTAGCAGCCGCAGGGCATGGCTACAGTACTCGGAAGGACAATGGGCCCCACAGCATGGGCAGGCACTCCTCCTTTTTTCCCTTTTTACCGTGTACTCTCTCTCTTTCACTTTTTACTTTACTGGCTCCCCTTGAGCTATAAAAGGGAAGTCTGGGCCTCCTGCGAGGGACATTCGATTCTTTTTCTCCTCTCTGGAGAAGCGTTCTCTCTTTTTCTTCTTCCTCCTTCAACCAGCCACGGGACTGAGCTTGTCCCACGCCAGAGACTTGGGAACTCATCCCTCTCTCGCCCGTTTGTATCCCCCTACTATAAACCAGCGCAAATAACACGAGCAGCACGAACTGGATGTAGGGTGTTACTCCCCGGAGGCCCGAACCAGTATAAATCCTTGTGTCCCCCTTTTGCGCAACCGTCCGAGGCCCGACGCGCACTCCACGATATTATTTGCCGGCGGTAAAGAACCCCGACAGTTGGCGTCCACCGTGGGGCCTTTGCGCGTCACGTCTTTCTCCTTGCAGGTCTCGGATGGCCAACCGCGTCAAGAGATCGAACGCCGGCGGCGCACGTGCGCTCCGGCAGCCTGAACTTCATCATCGATTGCGGCGCTCCGCCGCTCAAATTCGCCTCCGATCCGCGCTCCGTCGCTTAGCGGCTCGCCCTCGCTTCCAAGCTGCGCGCCGCTGACCAGCGGCTCGACCTCGCCCCCGAGCAGCGGCGTACGACGAGTACGACGAGAAGGCCCTAGCGACAGCAACCACGATGGTCGAATACGCCCGCGACAAGTTTGGGATATGCACGAATACGTGCGCCCGGCCCCCCACGCCGGTCCCGTACATGCCGCCGACAGCACTGTGGCGCCACCCGTACTACTTGCCTGCCGGTTCGCTCGACCAGTGGAGTCTGCCCTGACCAGTGTAAAACTCGACGACCGCGGCACCGCCAAGAACGACAACGACGACGGCAGCGGCGCCGACGGCCACGGCGACGCCAATGACGCCCATAGCACTGCCGGCAACGACGACAACGGCACCGGCGGCCCCAGCAACGCCGACGGTGACCCCAGCGCCACCAACAACAACCAAGGCGGAGTCTACTCGGGCGAATCAGAAACTGGTCGGGCGAAGCCAAAACTACTCGAGCGACCAACTACTCGGGCACGAAACGGAAAAAGAATGGTGTCGCCTGCGCGGCTATCCCCGCGCCCGCATTGACGCACAGCGGCGCTGGCTTTCCTCGCGCCAGTCCAAACTCCAAACCGCCACCGCTTCACTAGCTGCCGTCCTGATGTGGCTGGTTTTGTCCGACAGGGCGTATCCCTGTGCCCGTGCAGGCTCAAGACCGGGTCCCGGCCTCCCGGGTGGGGCATCTCGGGCGACCAACTACTCGGGTGCGAAGCGGAAAAACTACTCGGACAACCACTCGCAACCCCCGGTCCCAGACTGATCGCTCGATTCTCTCTCTTTCTCTTACAGACTACCCTTTTATGCATGTGCATGCATGGTGCCTTTTCTAATCAATGCATGCATTTTTTCAAGTGTATCGTGTCACTCTCGATTATCTCTCTCTTGCGCGTGCAGCAACAGCAGCACGCAGCGGCAGCCATGAACCGCCTAACGCCAGCGTCACCACCGACTGCGCCAGCCAGACCGATCCGGCGGGCCCCAACCCCGACTAAGACGGCAGCGCGCGGCGGTCGACCAACCCAGCGCGCAGCAACCGCGACCCCGACCGGCGGCAGAACTGACCCAGTCCCGCCGCGCCTACCGNGCAGCGGCGCCGACGGCCACGGCGACGCCAATGACGCCCATAGCACTGCCGGCAACGACGACAACGGCACCGGCGGCCCCAGCAACGCCGACGGTGACCCCAGCGCCACCAACAACAACCAAGGCGGAGTCTACTCGGGCGAATCAGAAACTGGTCGGGCGAAGCCAAAACTACTCGAGCGACCAACTACTCGGGCACGAAACGGAAAAAGAATGGTGTCGCCTGTGCGGCTATCCCCGCGCCCGCACTGACGCACAGCGGCGCTGGCTTTCCTCGCGCTAGTCCAAACTCCAAACCGCCACCGCTTCGCTAGCTGCCGTCCTGATGTGGCTGGTTTTGTCCGACAGGGCGTATCCCTGTGCCCGTGCAGGCTCAAGACCGGGTCCCGGCCTCCCGGGTGGGGCATCTCGGGCGACCAACTACTCGGGCGCGAAGCGGAAAAACTACTCGGACAACCACTCGCAACCCCCGGTCCCAGACCGATCGCTCGATTCTCTCTCTTTCTCTTACAGACTACCCTTTTATGCATGTGCATGCATGGTGCCTTTTCTAATCAATGCATGCATTTTTTCAAGTGTATCGTGTCGCTCTCGATTCTCTCTCTCTTGCGCGTGCAGCAACAGCAGCACGCAACGGCAGCCATGAGCCGCCTAACGCCAGCGTCACCACCGACTGCGCCAGCCGGACCGACCGGCGGGCCCCAACCCCGACTAAGACGGCAGCGCGCGGCGGCCGACCAACCCAGCGCGCAGCAACCGCGACCCCGACCGGCGGCAGAACCGACCCAGTCCCGCCGCGCCTACCGAGCGCCAGCACCCGACGGCTGCACGCCGCTCCAACCGGCGACCGCGTCAACCGCGGCATCGACTCCGACCCGCGCTCCGCACCGTCGCAGGTCTTTTCTACTTCGCCTCGCACCACGCCTCTACTTCGCGACACCGACCCGCCACCGTCCGAGCCCGCGTCCCCGACCGAGTCGCGGCACCGACCAGACGTCGTCTTCTTCGTCCACACGAGCATCGCCAACCGGTTCCTCGAACGAGCAACCACGCCGACCAGGCGCCGGCGCTCGGGGGCTACACACTGCGCCGACCACGCGGCCGCCCCGACCGAGCGTCCACGACCCCTCAGCCAGCCACAAGCGGGCCGGCCTACTGCCTTCCGCCACACTCGTCTCCGTCCACGGCATGACCGACAAACTTGCCCCGCTCGGTCGCACGCCACCACGCATCACCAACAGGTACCGATGGCCGCAGCGACAGCCGCCCCGACTCGCAGTGACCCCACCCGTGGAGGCGCGCTCCGCTGCGTCTGACACCGACCACGGGGCCCGAGAGGCGCGCTCCGCTTCGTCCGATAGGAGCGCGCCGAGCCCATCCGCGCCGCCACGCCGGACAGCGCCGCCCGTCCGCTCCGACACGACCGACCCCGCGGTGCCCGACGACCTCGCGTTCCCCGACCCCACGGTCGGGGAGCGCATCTCCGAGGACTCCGACACTGCAGAGCCATCGACTCCTCAGCTTCAACGACAAAACGCCAAAACAGCTAAGTTTTACCACGATCCTTCGTACTTCCATACATTTCCTTTTACATTCTCGCATGCCTCTTTTGGGTGTCGCTAAAGTACTCGGGTAACGCTGACCTCATCCGTGAAACCTCGTCCCACGTACCGCCTACACCTAAGCCTCCCCGATGAGCAGTGTAGTCTGCGGTAAGCCGTCCTCTCCGAGAGCAGTGGTCAGTGGGACTAGGTGCTTAAACGTGGTAAGCTAACTACCCGAGGAAATACATAGCCTAATTAAGGCAGGGCGTGCGCGACTTTCATTGGTAACGAATAAACCTCGACTTTTCGCTTTACGCAACGCTTTTGCATTACACTATTTTTTGCAGCTTGGCAAGTTCCGGGGAGCTTGCTACAACTCCTACATACGGGGGTCGGCACCCTTCGTCTCACCCGACCTCGCCGCGTGGGGTCAAGCGTATGCCTGTGATCGTTTTCCGAAACACACTCTTCGAACTCTTTAAACTAAGCGGCTCCCGCCGGCCCTAACGGCCCCTCGTAGCCCTGCGCTCGGGGGCTGGGCACCGGGACGAACGACTTCGACAGTCGACCTGACAGGTGATTACGACGGGGGTTCGAAGGCTGGCCCATCGAAGGGTTCGACAGCCGCCCCCGGGCACCTCGTCAAGCGAGGGGCGGTGAAGGATGGGCCCTAGCGGCCAGTACTCAGGCGCCTGAGCGCCACGGGCATCCTGAACCGCGTTCGAGTTCTGGTGGAAAGAAAGATCATGGTTTTTCCTCCGACGGAAACGCAACGAGCCGCTGGGTCCGGCCGAACGGACTTGGTGACTAGATGATCTCACCACTAGGAATCTGAGGTTGATCACGAACTGATCCGATCCGACTCCCCTCCGAAGGGGCGTTGGGGCCTCACTCGAACTGACCCGTTTGTAGCTCAACGAGAGCCGTGCTTCGGCCTACGCGGCAAAGTGCGATGTATCTCTTACCCTCCTTCCTATCGCAAGGAAAGCATGAGGGAAAAACGTAACAAAGCCGAAACAATCGCCCGACCAAGTTCGCGTCCTGGAACCGAACACGGGAGTCGGAATCGCAAATAGAGACCGAAAGCGCGGTCGCAGTACTCACAGACAAAGCAAAAAATCGATATATACATACATAAACGCCTAAGCCTACGGTCGAGTGTACCACTCGCCCACAGGCTCGGGGGCTACACCCGGCGGGTGCGCTCGCGCGCCCCCACCCGAAACTCTACCACATTCCCGACATAACGATAATCAAGCCCGCGAGCGAGTCTGCGACTCGCTCCCAGGCTTGGGGGTATCCGATGATGGCGGGTTAAGAATTAAAAACCCCGAACGGCCACACCCTGATCAACCCTGCGCAGGGGACGGCAAGTCCGTCTCGTCGACCCTCATGCAGAGCAGCAGTCAACTCTCTCTCTAAGGCTCCTTCTCCCGTACATACATGGGCCGGCACACATGTTGTATGCAGATGCATGCGTACGTGTATGCATGAGCATGCATGGTGCCCTGCGTAATCAATGCATGCATGCTTTTTTCAAGTGAATGCATGTCGCAAAACAGCAAGGCAAGATAGCAGCAGACAACGGCACAATCGCCCGACGAGTTGCACCATCAGCTGCTCCTCTGCCCGACGATCTGCACGTCTCGCCCGACAAGCTGCGCGTCTCGCCCGACGAGCTGCTCCTCCGCCCGACAGGCTCGAGGTTCGCCCGAGCGGACTTCGCTCGCTCGACTACTCCGTTCGTCCGACTAGTCTGCGTCTCCGACTGGTTCAACTCTTCGCAACCAAGCAATCACTGGGAAGACCGTAGCACCCGGAGTCAAGCCGCTACACTGTGCCAACCACTCCCTGATGCAACTAGCAGTCGCAGGGCATGGCTACAGTACTCGAAAGGACAACGGGCCTCACAGCATGGGTAGACACTCCTCCTTTTTTCCCTTTTTACCGTGTACTCTCTCTCTTTCACTTTTTACTTTACTGGCTCCCCTTGAGCTATAAAAGGGAAGTCTGGGCCTCCTGCGAGGGGCATTCGATTCTTTTTCTCCTCTCTGGAGGAGCGTTCTCTCTTTTTCTTCTTCCTCCTTCAACCAGCCACGGGACTGAGCTTGTCCCACGCCAGAGACTTGGGAACTCATCCCTCTCTCGCCCGTTTGTATCCCCCTACTACAAACCAGTGCAAATAACACGAGCAGCACGAACTGGACGTAGGGTGTTACTCCCCGGAGGCCCGAACCAATATAAATCCTTGTGTCCCCCTTTTGCGCAACCGTCCGAGGCCCGACGCGCACTGCACGATATTATTTACCGGCGATAAAGTACCCCGACAGGCAGGTAGTTCTTGTTTCTAATACTTCTCGGAGGTAATGCAACGCTGTCTAAACACTAACCATTGAAAGCGTAATTTCATTACTAACTCAATTGGGATATTCATGACAGTCACACATTGCTTATATTTTCCCTGGATTTGGCCTTGGTCGTGTTATCTCTACAGAAATCCATGTCCACGAGGACATGCTTCTTGCTGCCTGTAATTACATTAGCAGATCCACTGAACATACAAAGTGTTTAATCATTTATCGAAATGTTCACTTTTGGGAGGGTTTGTTGTGAAGGCGATGCTAGCTTCCTTGTTGCAGTTAAATTCAGGCTGGTTACTCCAGATTATGTGTCGGTGCAAGAAATCACCAACTAGTAAATTTAGTGGATTGCCCGTTTAGGCTCGGATGGTTCGCGAGAGGACGCAAGGGATTATACTGGTTCAGGCACGAACGCCCTACGTCCAGTGTCGATCAGCTCGTGTTACTCGCGTTGCTCGTAGTAGGGGTTACAAGCGGTCGAGAGAGAGGAGAAGCCTCAAGTCTCTGTGATTGTCTAAGTGTGTGGTTCGTCTGTTCGTCTCGTCTCCTCCCCCCTGAAGCCTTGCTTTTTCCTTTTATACCTCTGGGGAGAGGCGTGTTCGGCAAATAATAAATAACCAACAACCGGAAGCTTGCTGAAGAAGCCCCGCCGCCTGCGGTACACTGTGGGTAAGGCCGGAGTAGGTCCTAGTCCTGAGCCTGCTAGGATCATGTTCCCCCCTTGCGGCGCCTGTGGGGCGGCTCGAAACAGTGCGTGTCACATCCTTCTGCCACTTCGAGCAGCGCGCGGTGAGGCCAATTAATGTTACTAGGTCGTGCGGTAGATATGCGGCGATGCGCCCTCCTTGTTCCCTTCCGCGCCGGGTCCCCCTGATGTCCCACGCCATCCTGGCCCGACGCCGACCCGGGCGAGGCGGAGAAGGGTCGGGCGAGGCGGAGAAGGGTCGGCCAAGGTGACGTGGGGTCGGCCGAGGCGGAGAAGGGTCGGCCGAGGTGACGTGGGGTCGGCCGAGGCGGAGAAGGGTCGGGCGAGGCGGAGAGGGGTCGGGCGAGGTGTTATGGGGTCGGCCGAGGCGCTGCGGGGCCGGCCGGCCCCCCTCTCGCTCGACGTTTCCCTCGCCAGCCTGGCTTATGGATTTGCTTACGCCTATCTCCTTCTCAAAATAGCGAGGTCCCACCTGTCGGTGAGTGGGTCGGATATTGATATCCGACAGTAGCCCCCGAGCCTGCTCGGAGGATAGGGGATCCTCCGTGTGGGCTCCCTTACAGCGTCCGTTCGGATGTCGCCCAGGGGTGCGCGCGAGCGCACCCACCGGGTGTAGCCCCCGAGCCTGTGGGTGAACATGTTGTTCATCCGTAGGCTGTGGCGAATTTTGTCTCTTCCCTCACCGGGGCGCGCGAGCGCACCCGGTGGGTGTAGCCCCCGAGCCTGCGGGCGAGTTGTCAAATCGCCCGAAGGCTTTTTGTCACTTCTGTTTGCCTTTTGCAGGACGGCGCCGTGCCTGCCAAAGGTACCGGGGTACGGCCCGTCTTTCCAGAGGTACTGTTTCCTCTGGTTTAGGAGCGCACGCTTCTGCTGCGCTGGACAGGGCTTTCGTCACACCTGCTCTTCCTCCCTTTCGAGCCGTCACCTCATCCCTCTTTTTTAGGGCGAGTTTACGGTTCGCTCGTGAGGTCCTGCCGCTTCACAGGGAAGGCCACGCGGTGCGTTCCCATGCCCTATCGAGGGGCTGGCTTGGGCATTTCCAGGCTATAAATAGGGCCCTTCGTCCCCTTTCTTTGGACATCCGACCAACTCCCTTCTCCTTCCTCCCGTTAGCATGAGATTCCTTGCGCGAGAACCATCTCGGGGGCGTCCCCCTGGCCCCAGAGGTGGAGGGATAGCCCGCTGATGCCACAAGAATGACTGCGATCATAGGGAGTTTCGGCGTGGAGGGACGCTCCTCGGTGTCGCACGTGAAGGACGACTCCACCCCCGGCGGCTCCCCCCGCCTGGCCGCCCCACCTCGGCGGTGGTGGAATGGGCTTGAGAGGGAGTGAGTCGGAGGAGCTGTCGCCGTCTCCTCGACTTGGCCCGGCACTCGGCCTCGGTCGGACCTCGCCAGGGCAGTTGCAGGAGTCATGTATAGCCACCGCCGCGCTTCTCATCCTTTTCCCGGACGCTGATGCGACGCCATGGTCGGGGTCGGTCGGCCTCGAGATGAAGGAAGCAGCCGGCTGGGGCGCGACGCCGTCGTGCCTGTAACACCCTAAAAATTTCCTTTCTAAATTAGTAATTAATTTGCTAGGTTTTGTGTGAGCATTCATAAAACTTAGGAAAATAAAAACCTTTTTTGGAAAATAAAATCAACTAGGTTTAAAAACTTGTTTTGTGCATTTCATGCTGGTGCATTGTTTTATTGTATGACTGTTTTTGTGTGCTAAGCTCTAAGGCCCAAAACCCTAAAGACCCAAAATCCGAGAACCCAGTGCCAAAACCCGAAGCTCGGAAACCCTATCCAAAACCCAAGTCCAACCTAGACCTAAAACCCTACCCGACCCAAAAACCCGGGCCTGTTTCTTTCTTTCCGAAGCACAAACCCCGTCAACCAAACCTGGCCCGACCTGTTTTTCCCTCCCTTCCTTCTTTCTTTCTTGCAGGCCCATTCTCTCTTTCAATTCTCCCTGGGCCCAACCCAACTCTCTCCCTCCTCTCTTATTCTCCCTTGGGCCCAAACAGATCCAACCCAGGTCCAAAGCAGATCCATTCTTACCCCTTCCACCCACGCACACAGGGAGCCGCGCCCCTCTCATCCCGTCGTCTCCTTCCTCCCTCCCTCACGCACGCCTCCCCCTCTTTCTTTCTTTTTTCACGCACACAGGAACGGCGCCCCTCTTCTCTCTCTGCGTCGCAAGAATAGCAACCGCACCCCCTTCCCGTTCCTTCCCCTTCTCCTCCACGCGAGCACCCAGCGCCCCTCCCTTTCCTCTTCCCCCAAACGAAACTCCCAGCCTTAATTCCTCTTCAATGGCATTCAAGCCAGGGCAGTGAATTCCCCTCTCCTCTCTTCAATTTCTTGCTCACCAGTGCCTGTCCTCCCTCCATAAAACTCCGGCCAAGTTCCCTCCCGGCCTCCTTTACTACCTTGCAACTCCAAATTCCACCCTCAACATCTGTGTCCACTGGTTCTCGTCGTCCGCAGTGAAGGTAAGGGCTGCTGTTGCCGCTAACTTCCTCCCCCATGGGCGCCCTACTGATTTTTCCCTCCCCTTGTTGTTTCTCTCTGGTGCACAACATCGCAGGACCGCTCTCCGACGCCCTGCTGTCCTGGATCGAGGCCGCAGCCCTCTCCCTCGCAGGCCTAACCTACAGAACTATCCCTCTTTGAGTCACGACGTCCTCGCTGCCTCGCTGCCCAGAGTAAGCACCAAAACGAGTTCCCTTCGTTGCCCTCGTTTGATTTTGCCGCTCAGCACTGAATTCCGTGCATCGAAATCATGGGGCCCCTTGTCCCCGGCGAGCTTTGCTCGGCCACAATGGCCGGCGCCCCTCTGTTCGCGAGAACAGCAGGGAAGGCGTCGATCTACTTCCCTGTTGCCGATCTGAACCAAGCAGAAGACCCCCTCACCGTTTGATCTCCTCCCAACGGCCAGAATTAGATCGAACTTACCTCTTCGCTTTTTGTTAAAGAGTCCCTGCAAAATCAGCAAATAAACCCGCCATCCACCCTGTGTTCTGCGAATCTCTCTTGCTACCCCCTGCTGTCTAGGGTTAAACACGTATAGGTCCTCGGTTCCTCGCAGATTAGACCTTCGTCTTGTTTTTAGCGTAGTTTAATCACCGTAAATCCGATTAGAGTGATTTTCGCGTTGTTGTGTTCGTAGAAATGCGTAGATTAGTTTTCTATCCTTTTTGTCTCTGTTTTTATTGTATGATGTACTGTTCTAATAGAAATACTTTTGTATACATGTATTGGCTTGTGATGGATGTATGTGTGGTGATTGGAATGCGTGTATAGTTTGCGAGCAGTTCGAGGCCGGCTTTGATCAAGAGTTTGAAGACCAAGATCAGCAGCAATATTTTGAGGAAGGCAAGTGTAACATGATATCACCTTGATACCTATGCACTATTAATTCATACTACTTGCATTGCATACATGAGTTTAATTTGATGAAACATAAGGATGACTAGACTTTGATCCTATACCTTGATTACCTTGGGTTTATGCATATGGGTAGCTAGGTTAGTTATGCTTAGTTGCTCAAACGCAAATGTTCGTCAATGATATTAATCTTGATTAATGGTTCAATGGAATGAATGTAAATGTGCTTTTTAGCAACATGGTTTAGGGAGCTTGAGCATGTGTTTGGATTGCTCTAAGCGTCTCTTCTTAAGGTTCCGTTCTTAAAGCGCCCACCCAGGAAAACCGTACAACCACAAGGATCAAATGGTTCTGGTCTTGACTAAGTAAATTGTACGTCTCTAGCTTGTCTAAGTGGCTATCTGGCTTGACTCGGAGGAGAGGGCCAGGAGCGGTGGCCTCGGTCTGTCTCGGATGGGCTGACATTTATTTTGGTGGGAGCAGGGAGGGCCTTTGGGTCCCTCACTTGTCTCGGATGGGCTGATATTTACTTTTGGTGGGAGCAGAAGAGGTTCACACTGCCACTAGCTGCTAGAGTGTCTTTTGAAAGGTCTCGTAGTGAAACCCCGTACCTGTTTTTGGAGGTACACTTGTCTATGACAAAGGGGAATCACGACTTGTGGGTAAAGTTGTACAACCTCTGCAGAGTGTTATGATCTGATATATCAGCCGTGCTCACGGTCAAGAGCGGCCTGGATCCTTTTCGAGCGGTTCCTTGTTTTCCGGATAAATGGTTTAATAAGATGTTGTTCGCTAATTATACTTCACATGTTTCTATAATGTGGGTTTCAACTGGGGTTGTCATATAACTGTAGTAATTCAGGTTAATTCTAAAAGTAATCAACTAAAAATGTGAACCGCAGTTTAAACCTTGCATAGCCTTTTGAGCCTCATTTAATCATGTTATGCTTGCTAAGTAAGATGGATTACTTACACTTGCTTCATATCAACAAAATCCCGGATGGGTACTCAGATGGACCGCCAGTGGATGCGTTTTCCGAGGAGTTTCTGGACTTCTAGGCAGTGCAGTCCCCCAGTCAGAGTCCCTGTGGAGGCTCAGTGGATTTAGATGCTCTACTCTTCCGCTACTTTGATGAGTTAATAATAAATATAATGCCTGTAATGTAATGACTTTATTTCTGTTTATGTTATCGAGCACTGTTCTTTCTCTTTTGATAATCATTTCTGGAGCTATATGTGTGTAAAGACTTCCTGGGTACACATATAGTAGCATTCGGATTTCCTTTGTAAATCCGGGTGTGACAGAGTGGTATCAAAGCAGTGCTGACTGTAGGATGCGCAGCCTAGAGTAGAATGGTCGTTTAGAGTTTATACTCCTTGCTTTGTTTTATTTTGATTTAACCTTGCTTATTTTATTCATTGATTATACCCACCTCATTTTGTTTGGTTGATCTAATCCTTGCTTATACTTCTATCCTTATCTATTGCAAAATTTGACTCTCCCTGTTGTTTTCTTTCATGAGATAGGCCCGTACCACCATAGATGAGGATCTTTAGGTTTGTCCCATGAGTTGTAATAAACGACTTAGATCTGTTTTGAGTTTGTTTTAAGTTTCTCATGTGTGAACCTGTGCTCTTGGGTGATTTGAGTAAATTGTGATTATGTTAAATGCATGAGTTGGCTTTTTGTAATGATTGTGATGATTGTGGGTTTTGTACTCACAAGCATCTAGTTATAGGTTTAAGTTAAGTGTGTAAATAGTTGGGTGGGTTTTTTTTCTGCACATCTACCATTCCTGGAAATTCACTACCATCCAGAAAGACAAATTTGGTGGCAGATGCTCTAGGCAGAAGAAGTCATGCAAATAGAGTTACCCAGTTGCCAGAAGAACAATTACCATTGGAGGGACTCGATGCACAAGAGGATCTTACATATAAAGAGTACCCCGTCAAGATACTAGAAGTGGCAGAAAGAGTCACAAGAAGTAAGGTGATGCGGATGTATATGATGCAGTGGAGCAGACACTCAGTGGATAAGGCAACTTGGGAAAGAGAAGAAGATTTAAGGGCAGAGTATCCGCAGCAGTTTGAAGGCTCAACCGAATCTCGAGGACGAGATTCATTTTAAGGGGGGTAGAATTGTAACACCCTAAAAATTCCCTTTCTAAATTAGTAATTAATTTGCTAGGTTTTGTGTGAGCATTCATAAAACTTAGGAAAATAAAAACCTTTTTCGGAAAATAAAATCAACTAGGTTTAAAAACTTGTTTTGTGCATTTCATGCTGGTGCATTGTTTTATTGTATGACTGCTTTTGTGTGCTAAGCTCTAAGGCCCAAAACCCTAAAGACCCAAAATCCGAGAACCCAGTGCCAAAACCCGAAGCTCGGAAACCCTATCCAAAACCCAAGTCCAACCTAGACCTAAAACCCTACCCGACCCAAAAACCCGGGCCTGTTTCTTTCTTTCCGAAGCACAAACCCCGTCAACCAAACCTGGCCCGACCTGTTTTTCCCTCCCTTCCTTCTTTCTTTCTTGCAGGCCCATTCTCTCTTTCAATTCTCCCTGGGCCCAACCCAACTCTCTCCCTCCTCTCTTATTCTCTCTTGGGCCCAAACAGATCCAACCCAGGTCCAAAGCAGATCCATTCTTACCCCTTCCACCCACGCACACAGGGAGCCACGCCCCCCCTCACCCCGTCGTCTCCTTCCTCCCTCCCTCACGCACGCCTCCCCCTCTTTCTTTCTTTTTTCACGCACACAGGAACGGCGCCCCTCTTCTCTCTCTGCGTCGCAAGAATAGCAACCGCACCCCCTTCCCGTTCCTTCCCCTTCTCCTCCACGCGAGCACCCAGCGCCCCTCCCTTTCCTTTTCCCCCCAAACGAAACTCCCAGCCTTAATTCCTCTTCAATGGCATTCAAGCCAGGGCAGTGAATTCCCCTCTCCTCTCTTCAATTTCTTGCTCACCAGTGCCTGTCCTCCCTCCATAAAACTCCGGCCAAGTTCCCTCCCGGCCTCCTTTACTACCTTGCAACTCCAAATTCCACCCTCAACATCTGTGTCCACTGGTTCTCGTCGCCCGCAGTGAAGGTAAGGGCTGCTGTTGCCGCTAACTTCCTCCCCCATGGGCGCCCTACTGATTTTTCCCTCCCCTTGTTGTTTCTCTCTGGTGCACAACATCGCAGGACCGCTCTCCGACGCCCTGCTGTCCTGGATCGAGGCCGCAGCCCTCTCCCTCGCAGGCCTAACCTACAGAACTATCCCTCTTTGAGTCACGACGTCCTCGCTGCCTCGCTGCCCAGAGTAAGCACCAAAACGAGTTCCCTTCGCTGCCCTCGTTTGATTTTGCCGCTCAGCACTGAATTCCGTGCATCGAAATCATGGGGCCCCTTGTCCCCGGCGAGCTTTGCTCGGCCACAATGGCCGGCGCCCCTCTGTTCGCGAGAACAGCAGGGAAGGCGTCGATCTCCTTCCCTGTTGCCGATCTGAACCAAGCAGAAGACCCCCTCACCGTTTGATCTCCTCCCAACGGCCAGAATTAGATCGAACTTACCTCTTCGCTTTTTGTTAAAGAGTCCCTGCAAAATCAGCAAATAAACCCGCCATCCACCCTGTGTTCTGCGAATCTCTCTTGCTACCCCCTGCTGTCTAGGGTTAACCACGTATAGGTCCTCGGTTCCTCGCAGATTAGACCTTCGTCTTGTTTTTAGCGTAGTTTAATCACCGTAAATCCGATTAGAGTGATTTTCGCGTTGTTGTGTTCGTAGAAATGCGTAGATTAGTTTTCTATCCTTTTTGTCTCTGTTTTTATTGTATGATGTACTGTTCTAATAGAAATACTTTTGTATACATGTATTGGCTTGTGATGGATGTATGTGTGGTGATTGGAATGCGTGTATAGTTTGCGAGCAGTTCGGGGCCGGCTTTGATCAAGAGTTTGAAGACCAAGATCAGCAGCAATATTTTGAGGAAGGCAAGTGTAACATGATATCACCTTGATACCTATGCACTATTAATTCATACTACTTGCATTGCATACATGAGTTTAATTTGATGAAACATAAGGATGACTAGACTTTGATCCTATACCTTGATTACCTTGGGTTTATGCATATGGGTAGATAGGTTAGTTATGCTTAGTTGCTCAAACGCAAATGTTCGTCAATGATATTAATCTTGATTAATGGTTCAATGGAATGAATGTAAATGTGCTTTTTAGCAACATGGTTTAGGGAGCTTGAGCATGTGTTTGGATTGCTCTAAGCGTCTCTTCTTAAGGTTCCGTTCTTAAAGCGCCCACCCAGGAAAACCGTACAACCACAAGGATCAAATGGTTCTGGTCTTGACTAAGTAAATTGTACGTCTCTAGCTTGTCTAAGTGGCTATCTGGCTTGACTCGGAGGAGAGGGCCAGGAGCGGTGGCCTCGGTCTGTCTCGGATGGGCTGACATTTATTTTGGTGGGAGCAGGGAGGGCCTTTGGGTCCCTCATTTGTCTCGGATGGGCTGATATTTACTTTTGGTGGGAGCAGAAGAGGTTCACACTGCCACTAGCTGCTAGGGTGTCTTTTGAAAGGTCTCGTAGTGAAACCCCGTACCTGTTTTTGGAGGTACACTTGTCTATGACAAAGGGGAATCACGACTTGTGGGTAAAGTTGTACAACCTCTGCAGAGTGTTATGATCTGATATATCAGCCGTGCTCACGGTCAAGAGCGGCCTGGATCCTTTTCGAGCGGTTCCTTGTTTTCCGGATAAATGGTTTAATAAGATGTTGTTCGCTAATTATACTTCACATGTTTCTATAATGTGGGTTTCAACTGGGGTTGTCATATAACTGTCGTAATTTAGGTTAATTCTAAAAGTAATCAACTAAAAATGCGAACCGCAGTTTAAACCTTGCATAGCCTTTTGAGCCTCATTTAATCATGTTATGCTTGCTAAGTAAGATGGATTACTTACACTTGCTTCATATCAACAAAATCCCGGATGGGTACTCAGATGGACCGCCAGTGGATGCGTTTCCCGAGGAGTTTCTGGACTTCTAGGCAGTGCAGTCCCCCAGTCAGAGTCCCTGTGGAGGCTCAGTGGATTTAGATGCTCTACTCTTCCGCTACTTTGATGAGTTAATAATAAATATAATGCCTGTAATGTAATGACTTTATTTCTGTTTATGTTATCGAGCACTGTTCTTTCTCTTTTGATAATCATTTCTGGAGCTATATGTGTGTAAAGACTTCCTGGGTACACATATAGTAGCATTCGGATTTCCTTTGTAAATCCGGGTGTGACAGTGCCGCCGCGGGAGAACCTCTGCCTAGCCCCCTTTAGGGTGCCGGCGGGCGGGAGATGCTACAAGAAGGACTGTGACGCTCGCAGTTTATCCCTTCTCGTGGCACCGAAACTCCCGCGCTCTTCGTCGCCCGATTTCGCCACCGAGGGTGGCGAGACCCGTTTGTATTATTCCACGGCCCTCGGCCGTATGTACTTTTTGCCCTTATTCGTGGAATAAAGGAATTTGGTTGACTCGGGGCGTCTTTCTGCGACCGCGTGGTCGGTCTCTCCTTTGTGATTCCACGGCCGTTTTGGGGTGGGGAGGTTGTTTCGTCTTTTTATCGTCTTCCCCTCACGCAATCCCTCCGCAGGACGGAAGGTTAGGGCATGCCTCGCGTTTTGCCACTTAGGCCGAAACACGGCTCCCGATGAGCTACTAACGGGCTGGATCGAGCGAGGCCTCGGCCCTCCTCCGAGGGAGGACCGTTGGATCAGCTTGTGACCGACCTCGGAAAATCCCCAGCGTTCCCGACCCCCTTAGCTCCCATGATCGTCCGACCGACCACGGGGGCTCTTTGCCTTTCTTCGATGAGATACATGGGGTCAGGAGCTTTGGGCTCGAACGCAGGTCGGGACGTCCCCGGCACTCGTGTGCCGAGGCTATGGCCTCTAGCGGGCCCGCCCGTCACTGCCCCTTCGCTCGGGCGCCCCAGAGCGGCCGTCGGACCCTTGGGCCGGCCTTAGAACTCTTGGGCTGTTTTTCGGTTTGTGTTTTTCGTCGCGCGCGTCCCCTGTGGGCTTTTTGCCATGGCTTTCCGGCCCAAGAACGGCCCAGCGCCGTCTTCCTTTCCCTGAAAAATGAAATCGCAGGAAAAGAAAAAAGGGAATAGCGTATTTGACGGAAAAAAGGCGGGGCGAGGGAATGGAATGCGAAGGGTTTGGAGAGAGAGAGAACCGGGGCGCGAGTCCCGGGGCGTGGGAGACGTGGGCGAGCGGGGACGCACGTCGTGGGGCCGCGTGGGCCCTTCGGCCTGCGGCACAGGCGAGAGACCCGAGGCCCCCCGCCGCCCCGCCCCCTTACCTGTCTATTTAAGAGGGGAGGGGGGCCGGAGGCCTCTTCTTCTTCCTCCTTCGCTCGCCTGCTCCCGAATCGCCGCCGCCGCCTACGTCACTGCCTGCCCAAATCCATACCTTTTTTCCTTCGCCTGTCGCTCTCCTCACCCGTCGGCCATGGCCTGGCCTCGTTCCCGTGTCACCAAAGCCGAGCTCGAGCGCCTGGTGGAGCGCGGGCTCCTATGTCCCAGGAGTCCATGAAGTCGTCACTTCCCTAGATGGAAAAAAGGCTACAGATCTCTGTCAAAGGAGATGCAAGTTAAATCTTTACAATGTTGGCAATCATGATGAGAAGTTCCAAGAAAAGATGACGATGGTGGGAGGAAGAAGAGGTAAAAGTGATGTCTAAGATGAGCCATGAGCTTCCCCACTACAATCAACATTCATCTGATATTGCATCAAGGATGTTCCAAAGAAGAAATCCGGCCGGTTCTCTCTTACTGCCTCTGGAAAAGCATCCGACTATCCGAGTGTATGTATGTGTCGTTTATGTGGAGCGATAAACCTGGAATATGGAAGGGTATCTAAACACTGGTAATCATGCACAAGCGCTTAGAGATGCAACAGTTGGAATGATGTGCACATCACGTGGAATGCATTTTACTACATTCTTCTTTCATTTGGTGTCTGCTTTCCTGTGCACACCAAAACGTTGTGTTTCTGGTTTCGCCCGTCAGAATCTCTTGCTGATAGTTGAGGCTGACTTTGCTGGCACTGTTCAATACTCTGTCCATATATTTCTTCAATATTGGGCAGCTTAGCCATGTTTAGTTGCATTAACTTTTCAAACTTTTCATTGTTCACCCGTCACATCAAATGTTAGGACAATAATTAAGGGTATTAAACGTGGATTAATGACAAAAACCCATTCCATAACCCTTAGGTAACTTCGCGAGACGAATCTAATGAGCCTAATTAGGCCATGATTAGACAACGTCGTGCTACAGTAAACAATCTCTAATGACGGATTAGTTAGGCTTAATAGATTTGTCTCGCGATTTTTCGTCCATCCGTGTAATTAGTTTTATAATTAGATCATGTTTAGTCCTTCTAATTTTTGGTTTAAAATTACTACAGTAAAGTTCGCAAACTTTCCTCCACCAACTAAACAAGCCCTAGTATCTCTGAATTCTGCACTGTTTCAGGCAGCTTTTGCTTGTCAAAGGAACCCTGTTTTATATTCAAAACAAGCAGTTTCTGGAACATCGCACCCCCAGATATCCTTCCTAGCATCTTTCACAAGTTTGAGATACTCGCATGTCACCCAGGTATAAACCTTTCGTCCTACCAAGCACCAACCACCAAATACTACTGTCGAGCCGCGTCGAGACGGGGGCAAGCGAAAGCAAACCCGAGAAGAGAAACCCATTCCACTCCATTCGCATCAAAACCAAAAAGACAGAAAAAAGAAACGCAAGTTGCGGCCCAACTTGGCATTCGAACAACGGGAGGTCGCCACCTGACCTGAGCGCTGCCCTCGTTACCCGCGGCCCGCGCGAAACCGTGGTCGCGCGGGGGACGAGGAACCCCAGTGAGCTAGAAAAGCTGGGCAACTTGGGCAGCCGCGCACGGCGCACCAGCGTGCCCCCCACCCTCTGGGCTCCGGGCGGGCGCGGCAACTTGCGCTACCGTCCCGGCGAGGAGTCAAAGCGCGCGCCCGGCGCCCGGTGTTTTGCCGTAATCCGCCGGCGCCTCGCTTTCGTGTGTCCGCCTCGAAGGATTATTAGCTCCCGGTTCGTTGTCCGTGGTCCTCGAACAAAGCTGTGCCGATGAATCGTGCAGAGAACTATATACAAATCCAACGAACAGAAGCTAATTGATTTCGTGGCTCGACATGTTGGAGTCAATTTGCACTTGCACCATGAGAAGGCAAAGATTATTTCAAAAAAAGAAAGTACGGGAGAGTGCACGACTTTGCGGAGCTTTGGCTGACGGCATCGTCTTATGTTGTGTGCCGCTTACAGCGAGCTCGGCCGGGACCAGGGGAGATGTTTCTCGTACTCTCCGTCTGCATCACTGATCGTGATGGTGCAATGGCGAATCGGTGTCGACACTCGACAGCCACATCGTCAGGACGCGGCAAAATCACCTTCCGTTTCCTCCTCAGGCTTCCCGTATGTCTTGTCCTCAGGCTCACCTATCAGGAGCTGCAGGGCCGGAATGGAACCACCTTCTTCGATTTCCACAAGCACATTTCGATAACTGAACGTACCACACTGAGCACGTACAAAAAAGATACTACTAGCTAGTCTCTCATTTGAGGGCAAAATTAAAGTAGTGCATGGAACAGCTGTGATATATATATATAGCGATACATCACGAAACAGCGTACTAGGCGCTTAGCCAATGCAATTACACTCCGTACGTATATCTACAGTGGTAATAATCGGAAAAACCCGTGGACGGCAGCATGTTGATCGCGCCGCCCAAGATCTGCGACAAAAAGAAGAGGGGAACACACGCCACGCCACACTTACAGATTGCTGCTGTATCATCCGTACTTGCACCATGCTTTGTTTATCCACAGATGAATGATGCAATTCGATCGTGAAAATGCTAGAATTAATATTGCTTAATGAAGCTGTCCCGAATGGCGCGAGAGGCGCCTCGATCTTGTCGTCGCCGTCACCGGCGGCGGCGAGGAGATCAGGTGGCGTCGATCTTGAGGTGTGGGAGGGCGCCTAGCCGGCATGCGTGCATGGCTACATCACCAGCTCCGACACCCACCCCAAGTCCGGCCCGTCCTCCTCCGTGACGGGAGGCAGCACCACGGGCGCCGACGTCGCCGCGGCCTGCTTCCTGAAGCTGAGCTCCCGCATTGCGAGCATGAGCTCCTCCATCTCCGCGTCGGCGTCCCGCGCCGGCTCGTCGACGCCGGCGTCGAACCACCTGCGGCCCTCCACCGGCGACACCGGCGGCGACTCCCAGAGCGACGCCAGCGTGGACTTGGGCGACAGCGAGAGCGAGAGCGGCGAGCCGGCGTCGTCCTTGGGCGCGGCGCGGAGCTCGGGGGCTGCGTGGGCGAAGAAGCAGACGCGGCGGCGGCAGGCGGCGCCCGCGCGGCACGGGCGGGTGCGGTACCGCGACGGGTGGAGCCACAGCTCGAAGGTGCCGTGAGCGAAGGGGCATGCGTTCCCGCGCGGGCACGCGGCGCCCGGGCGGCGCCGGAAGTCCGGGCAGGGCTCCCCCGTGTAGGCGACGCGGCGCGGGTCCCGGCGCCGCGCGGCCTCCCCCGGGTGCGCGTAGGGGCACGCCGTCCAGTCGTGGCTCCGCGCCCGCGCGCACCGCCGCACCTTGAACTCGTACATCATGAACTCGTCGTCCGCCTCCGCCTCGGCGGCTGCTGCGGCGGCGTCCCCGTCGCCGCCGCGGCCGGCGGAGAGGTACTCCCCCAGCGCGGCGAGCAGCTGCGGCGGGATCTCCACCGCCGACGGCTCGGCCCAGGAGACGGACCCTCCCAGAGCCGCCGGGTCGAGCACCAGGTGCTCGTAGCTGCGGCTGTGCTCGCGGCTCACCATCACCGACTAGCGACTACCGCTCGCGCGCGCGCTCACTCTCCTGCTGCCGGACCGGGGAAAGTGAGGGGAGAGAGGGAGGGAGGGGTGAGAGAGAGAGAGAGAGAGCAGCCGACTGCGCCGTGAGGAAACAGGCGCGGGGTTTTATAGGTCGCGGCGCGGGGCGGGGTGGGCGCGGCCGCTGGGTTGGGGTTGGGGTTGGGGTTGGTTGCGCGGGGCGGCATGGCGCGGGGCATGGGCGGTATCGACGGCTCTGTTGGTTGCCGAGCTATCGCCGTCGGCGTGGCTGCGTGCGGTGGGGGTTTGGCGCGGCGCGGGGTACGTGGGAGCGCGGGGGCGGCAACGTGGAGAGCGGCGGGGGCCGGTGCTGCATGTTGCCCGACACGTCGCGCCCCCGCTAGTCTCGTTTTCTCGGCGCCGGGATCGAAAGCGGGCGCCTTCTGTTTGCGGCTGATCCGGGGACGGGTTCGTTACGCTACGCCAGTCTCCTCTCCTGTCTCCTCCCAATTCTGGGAGCCGACGAGGTAGGTAGGGAGGAGAGAGCTAGCCGCGCTGGACACCGGCGTGCTCTGCGGCGCCGGCACGGGGCACGCACACGTACACCGTTGCGTCACTGCCCCTGTCGGTTTGGCCCTGAGAGGTGGAGGCACTTGGACATTTCTTTGGTTTTTTACTTATTCAAAATAAATAAATAAAGCGTGTTACGTGTCACTGCCAGAGAACCCGTCATCCATCCACCGTAATCGGTCACAGATGGAAAGGACCCGGTACTAATGAAGCATTGGTACCGGGTCCAACGGCCAATAATTCTGCGAGATCATTGGTACCGGGTGGTGACACCAACCGGTACCAATGTGGCCAATGAGCTACGGGGCCTTTGGTACCGGTTTACCAATGTGACCCCCTTTGGTACCGGATGGTGCCACCAACCGGTACCAAAGGGGCTCTGCGTATAAGTCCCCTTCTTCCTCCCCAGACCGAGCCATGGCTCATTTCTTCATCCTCCATTGAGCTCGGGTTGGGGGAGCTCATGCCCGATTTTTCCATAACTTTTGGAGATTTTGCAAACCAAGTCCGCTAGAAGGTTAGTAACTTCATCCTCTCTCTTTTAACGTTTAGTATGGTCTATTTCATGCTCTATGTTTTGAGTAATTTGTGTTTTGTGGAATGGATTGAAATAAGAGATTTTAGATTGAATCTTCATTTTTATTATGAATTTGTAATAGAGAATCACTATATAGTTAGTTGTTGCATGTGTAGAGATGATGCACAAATTTTTAGACATTGTTTAGATTTTTGGATTATTTGTAGAAACTTTAAATTATTTTCATATTTATGCTTATTATGATTTTTAGATATTATAAATGATATTCATATTTAGGGTTATTAGGATTTTTAGAGATTATAAATGAAATTCATATTTAGGCTTATTACGAAATTTAGAATTACATCTTTTTAGAGGCTTCAAATGACGTTGATATTTAGGGTTATTAGGATTTTTTGAGATTATAAATGATATTCTTATTTAGTTAGATTTTAAATTCAATTTTACTTCTCATGGTTGTCAATATCTTGAACTAAAACAATCCAACTCTTGGCATGCCTATGATGATATCAAATTTTACCTAGTTTTCTAGCTGGGCAACATATGATGACCTTGAGCTTGAGCTTGTATTGTATAGTTATGCTTCTCATGGTTGTCATCAAACCGTGGGATACATCCATGCCCAAGCAACGAATCGGTTGTGATGGTTGGGCTGGGTGTGTCCCACGGTTCCATGCCTACCATGAACCAATTTTTTTACCACCTGTAATGTTTCTTATGCTCCAAGTTCAAGGTCAAATGAAAGACAACATATCTGAGACAAATATTTTTTTGAGATGAGCAAATATTAATCACTCCTTCAATTTTTTTTTGAGATGAGCAAAAGTAAGACGTTGATGATTTTGGAATGTGGTTGTCGGCCATCGTGCCCTTGGTTTGTCGCAGGTTTTGGAAATCTCCCGATGCAGGGGAGGTGCTGTCGAAATTTTTAGAGATTACAAAAGATATTCTTGTTAAGGCTTACTATAAATGATGTTGATGTTTATGGTTATTAAGATTTTTAGAGATTATATATGATATTCTTATTTAGGTTTATTACGAACTTTAGAAATTCATATTGCGGGATGAATTTTTCATTGTATTTTGTGAATAGATGACATTGATGTGTATCTAAGGCCACTGATTGAGGAACTTTTGTTGTTGTGGGGCAAAGATGGTGTAAAGGCGTGGAATGAGCACAAGCAAGAGGAATTTAACCTACGAGCATTACTGTTTGTGACCATCAATGATTGGCCTGCACTTGGTAACCTGTCGGGACAGTCAAACAAGGGATACAAAGCATGCACACATTGCCTAGAACACACCGACTGCATTTACCTGAAACATTGTAGAAAGTGTGTGTATCTTGGCCATCGTCGATTCCTTTCTGAGAAACATCCGCTAAGAAAGAAAGGAAAGCATTTTGAGGCGGAAGGTCGTAGCAAACCAAGGCATCGGGATGGAAAATATGTATTTGCTATGGTAAAAGATGTGAAGGTGGTCTTTGGGAAGGGACCTGGCAACCAGCCAGCGGCAAGTGAAAATGGAAAGGCGCCCATGTGGAAGAAAAAGTCAATATTCTGGGACCTACCATATTGGGAGGTCTTAGATGTCCGCCACGCAATTGATGTGATGCA
>CM014272.1:62028397-62038462 GCA_004135705.1 Alloteropsis semialata | reverse complement strand
CGGCGGCGGCCCGTGGGGGAGGAGCTGCAGCTGCGGAGGCTGCTGCGGGGCTGGAGAAGAGGAGAAGGGGGGAGGGAAAGAGGAGGTGGGCGGCGCCGGAGGCCGGCGGCCAGCCATGGCAGCCCCTGCCGGCGGCGGCGGCGCTACAGGGCGGCGGTGGCTCTACAGGCGGCGGCTGCTGGAGAGGGAAGAGAGGAGAAACCAAGCTGATACCATATTGGAATGGAATATTCTCTGTATTTCTCCAAACCCTAGAAGGGTGGGTAATATAGTAGCTGTACATGGGCCTCTAGATGGGCCAGACTACATGGGCCATAAGGGCCACATATATATACCAACAATTATCAAGCTCAATATTGGCCTACTAAGACTCCACTGGTTACCAGCATCCTCAAACAGAATGATCTCAAAAAGTGTCCTCAGTATCTATACAACAATAGCATCACCTATTAGTCCCAAGCAAGTCCAGTATTTATGACATAAATATTATTATTGTGAAATCTTTCATGATAAAGTAGATGGATTTGGCAAAACAAACCTGAGGAAACAAATTGGGGAACTCTCCAATATGCCGTGCGAGATTTATTGCAGCTGGTGACGGAGGTGCATCACCAGCTGTAATGTTGTTAAAATAAAAGGCTGCTAGGCTGTCAATGGCAGAAGCACACTGCAAAAAGGAGATGAGCATGACATAAATCAGCCTAAATAATACAATAGCAGATAGTTTCACCCTATGTGCATATCTGCTTTACTCGACAAGTAAAAAGCTAAGGGATTCAGTTAAACAAACACTATGCGCACCATATGTCGGCATCTAGTGCCATATCATCATAACAGGAAAAATGACAAAAAAGATTCCAGAAAAAAACCTGTGTTGATATCCCTGTATCTAGACCTTTTAAGCCAGATTCAAGGGAGCTGACAATATGTACAAATGTGTTTGTGTCCAAATTGAGAACAAACTTGATATGGCTGTTGAATAGAACTTCCATATATCCAAAGTATGCTTTCGACAGCTGAAAAACAATAGCTCTCATTATGGCCACAGATGAAACACAAGAAATTCAATTATTTAGGCGAACAAAGAAGTGTGGGTCGACAACTTGACACAAGAACCCAATGTTTGAATCACATCGTCCAGATTGCATGTTACTATGTGACCAAGAGATCAGAAGCACACAGCTTATATCTTGCAGAGGTATCAGATGCCAGATGGTAATTACCTAGGATTTAACCTAAATAGATAAATTCTTAAAAGAACTTGAGCTATCAATTCATCATAATTAGCACATTGAAAAGCAAGGAAATACACACATAGGTCACTCCTTACTATTCTAAGGTTTGCTTATTTTTAAAGAAGCAAGGTTTGAACCCAGGCTACACCTACAATATGAATACATGCTAACATAATTGTTCTGATACATGGGACTCCACGAGCAAAACCGTCAAACACTTAAAAGTAAGGGCAAAACCAATTGAACATTTATCATTAGTGTGCAATTATCTCTGCTAAATTGATTTTCCATCATGTTCCTGTTCAACATTCTATGTGAGAACTGAGAACTTTGATGCATTAAGAACTTAGCCCTAGTATTTTGATATCAATGAAAGCAATGGCCTAAGACAATACCTTTCTGAATGCCAATATATCAGATAATGGAACTGAGAGGGTCATCTTTAGAGATACATCAAGGGCATCTGCAAGTGCTCTGTCTCCATAGAGCTCAAATACACCATAATTGACATAGTTCCCACACAAAGCTGCAAATTCCAGGAAAATGGTATTCAAAACAACAGTACATGATGAGCAAGAAGATTACAAAATCTTAAACCCGCTAGAAAGAAAACATGGTACATATTGTCAAAAAACACGACAGTTGAATCATAAATATGGAAACAGATCTAAGAATCAAATGATAGCTAACATTTACAAACCCAGTCTAACAAAGTTCCCTATAAACCATCCATCACCCAAGAACTGGTGGTGGAGTTTTCCGGTTAGTGGAGCAGCCGTAAAATGGTGCAGTTAGCTTAAATTCTTTGGCATCTGTCTGAAGTAACTCACTGCATAAGAAACTAAAAAGCACTTGGGAATAGATAACACTGACGGCAGGTTTCATCATAAACAGGGAAAGCAGCTCATTTCAATGGTTTTTTGAAGTATGAATCCTACTGCCAATGGAACAGTCAGAGTTCCAGTCCAAAATGATAATTCAGTAATTTCCTGATCGCCCAAACCTACTAGGTGGCCCTTATTGGTGGCCAAGGAGCGATAAGGCCACTAATCGCGACTGTCGTGATTAGTCGGACGACTAGATAACACTGTTCAGCTCACTTGGGAATTGATAACGCTGTCAACTCACTTGAAGGATATCAAATTAGCAGACCGAAAGGTAGACTCACCCCTTGAAAGAATGGTAAGTGAGATCCATATGCCTTTGTATTTACTTCCGTAAATATCTGTGCCATTAGGAAGCAATAGAATTCGGGACCCATAAGCCACAATTATCTTGCTAACCTCTCGAAACAAAAGGATCCCATTTGGTGATGCTGAATCAAATGTCAATCTTTGAGCTTTGTTCAAAACAAATTCACACATGAACTTGAGCAAGGGTGTGGTGACCTGCATGAAGTGATATTTAGGGTCACTGAAGACAAATTTATGAACATCAGATTACGAACAATGAAGTTAGGCTGGCGTAGCGTATTTGTACAAAATCATGTGACAGGTATGCAATATATTCCAAAAACAAAGGGTTATACGTAATAAATTCAGGCAAACATGCAGCAAAATCATGCAATATGTGCACAAAGGCATAAATAAAATTATCCTACATAACAAATTGGTAACAGATGACAACCTCTGGTTCATCTGTCCACAGTGTGATGGCTCTCAATAGAAGTGGCATGCGAGATGGATACAGCCAGTCAAATAGGAGGCCATAGGTCTTGCGGCTGGATCATATCAGCAAAGGTATAGTTAGTTTCTAAACTATAGGGGCTGTAATACCCTTTTACTGTACAACATCAGATAAAACACCCGTTGGTGGCCATCGCGATGCCTCGTAAATCTCTCATCCAACCAACAAATGCACACTTAGCAACATCATTCCAGAAAGCAGCATCAGGAGTTGTCTCCAGCTTGAATGCAACCTACAGTGAAAAAAGAGAAGAAAAATCAAATAAAGTTTTAAACTATGTGCGCCCCCCCCCCGTCTCGTCCCTCTTTTCTCAAAAGGAAAAAAAACTACACACCTGCTGAAGTGGTTCCATGAAAGGCCTGAATTTTACAGGGCTGTCTTCCATGAAGACTAAGGAGCCAAGGATGTAATAGAACTTAGTTCTACTACGGGAACATCGGTACTCTGCAAGAAATGGGAAATTCTCCTGCTGCGAAGATAAAATAAAAAAATCATTTCCAAGACTGAGTGCAGAGAGCCAGGGATAGTACAACAAAAGCTACTGGGAAGTCTTTACCGAATGACTTGCAATGATGAACTTTACACTCTCCAGCTTAAGCAGCAGCTTTCCAGTCATATAGCTGACTTGGTAACAAAAAAATGAAGAATTGTCGTGACGCCTAACTGAGAAAATGAAATTGAAAAGATATAGCCACAACTTTACCCAGATGCAAGCTCCAGGAATAGGGACAGAGTATGATCAATAACATCCTCACACTGTAACCACAACAAAAGTCAGTAAAGGTAAATGGTCAAAGTTAAAGCTGGAATCAGTAGATGATAGTCACCTCAGCATAGCACTTCAGATTCGTAGCAATTTTCCCAACGATGACATTGAGCAAAACTAAATGGTCGCTCAGCCCTAGAAGCTCAGACAACCTGTGTAACATCCCGGATTTTTCCGGAATGTTCATTGACTGCAAAAATGTGGATTTCAAAATTTTTGCTTGCACTGTTGTGGAATCACCTAGAATGTCTTCTTATGAGTCTCCCTAAATCCCTAGGAAATTAAAATTAACCTTTAATTTATGCTTAGGGAAATTAAATGCTAGAGTGAGTTGGTTCTTTTTGGTTTTATGTGATTGCTTGTGTGGAATTTATATTTGAATTCAAACCATTCAAATATAAGTTCAAACCTAGCTAACCCTACTAACTTCCTTTGGGCCTAAAACTCCTAAACCACTCCGGCCCAGCCCGTCATCTAATTCCCTTAAACCCGAAACCGGCCCAGCCCGATCTCCCTCTCCTTTCTCCCTCTTCTCCCTCACTCACCACAGTCGGCCCAGACCAGCTAACTCCGGCCCTTTCCGCTCTTCCTCCCGGATCGGCCCAACTTCCTTCCTCCTCACCCTGCTCCCGCGCGCGGCTCGGCACCGGCCCACTTCCTCCACCGAAGCCCAGCCCCGTCGCTTCTGTTCTTCTTCTCCACCACGCAACGCGCGCCGCCCGCTCCTCCCTTCCGCGCGCGCCCGCGCCAGCCCCGCCGCGATTCGCGCTACGCGCGCAACCGCCGGCCCCACAAGCACGTGCCCCTGCTCCCCGCTTCCCTTGGCCGCCAAGGAAGCCCCGGCCGAATCCCCATCTACAAAACCCCCTCTCCCCTTTCTTCTCCGGCCATCCAAGCCGACGAGGGCGAAGCCCTGTCCCCAAGCCGCCCCGGTCCAATTCCGACAAGGAGGAGTCGGAGGGAGACAAGAAGAAGCCGCCCATGGAGAGGAGAAGGTCGCCCGGGTGGAGCAGAGCCGCGACACCGAGCCGCCCGCGTCGAGCTGCCGCCGCCGCACCGCCGCCGCGCCGAGGAGGGAGATTCCGACGAGAAGACGCATCGCATGCTGTACCGCAAGCCGCGCCTCGTCATCGGCATTTGATCACGCCCTTCATCCCAAGCCCGTGAGTCCCCACCTCTCCCATCGCCGCTCGCCGTGCTCTGTTCCGCTCCGCCGTCGCCATGTTCGCCGCTCGGCTCTGCTCTGTGAACCCCGGCCTTCGCGCCGTCTTGAAACCCCATGCCTGGCCGGCCGTCGAGCCGCTCTTCCCCTCTTGTGCAGGAACCCAAGCCAAACCCCCTTCCTCTCCCTGTGCTTTTCCCGTTCGCCGCCGTGTGCTCGCCGTAAGCCCGCCGCTCGCCGGCGTTCTATCAGTTCAGTCGCCCTTAACCCTCTCCAAACCCCCCAAACCTCTTCTGCTCGCGCCCTTGGTCCTGCTCGCAACACACACCACGGGCAGGTGGCCCGGGCCGTGTGTCACGAAGCCGCCGCCGCCGTGACCTCATCATCGCCATGTTTGTCGTCGTGAACCCGCCACCCGAAGCCGTTCACCCTACACCGATGTGTCTGCCTCCCCTCCAAGCCTCTCGGTCTCACTCCCTTGAGCCGCACGCACCACGGACAGGAGGTCCGGGCCGCATCTGCAAGGATCCTTGACGCCTTAATGCTCGTCGCCGTCCTCGTGACCTTGCCCTGTTCCTGCTCTGCCCTCGCCGCCGACCACCGTACGCCAACGCCCAGCCCACTGCCCATCTCCGCTCTTGCCTTGTTCCAGGGATGCCCATGCCTTGAGACCGCACCTGGCTGCGAGCAGGAGGCCCGCACCATCGCGTCGTGCGACCAAGCCAGGAGGGCCATCGCCGACGATCGCTCTCGCGCCGTGCTCTGCTGTTCGCCAGTCGAAGCCGCACAGAAGCCCACACCCAATCGACGCCACCGAAATCGCACCGGATCCCATCCCCTTCGCCCATCTCTCTGATCTGCGGGCCCGAGCGCCGGTGCCACTGACCGTGGGCCCGCCTTGTCAGTCCGGCCTGATCCCCATCTGCTGCCCGCACCGGCCATGGGCCGTAACGCCTTCAGCCCACGAACAGCCGCCGTCTCTTTTGGTCTTGGACCGAATCCTTGGCAGCCCAGTATCCTTTTCCTACCGGACCAAAATCAGCCCGAGTCCTTTTTCAAATCCAGCCCATGAACGTCCTGACCGCTAGGGCCCACCTGTCACACTCCGTGTGTCACTGACAAATGGGACCCACTAACCGCTGACAAGCTGACCCGTCGACCGTTGACTTGGTCAACGCTGACGTCAGATATGGTGGACCCCACTGCTGACGTCATGATGACATCAGCAGGCCACGTGGCGCTCTATGGTGCTGCCATGTGTCGCCTCTGTATTTATTTTCTTTTTCGGAATTTTAGAAATAGGATTAGTCTAAGAAAATTCATAATAAATTCATCCTAGCTCAGAAAATTATGAAACCAGTTTCTATAAATTTCTAAAATCATGCTCTACACGTTAGAATAGGAGTTGAGTGCTTTTGGCTCTTATTGCTTCTTATTTGGAGTTTATTTGCTTAGAAGTCGTTGTTTATTTTAACGTGTGTTAGGATCTGAGGAAGATCTAGAAGACTTCGTGGACTTCGTCAACTTGGACTTCGGCAAATAAAGACTTGTACAATTACATCAAGATGAGTTTGGATCATAAAGTCACAGGTGTCCACGCCCATCCTACTTTGAATCCTATTAGGCATTGCCACTAGTATGCTAGTGTTTTACTTTCTCGCATGATGATGATAATAACCTATTGCATGGCCTTATTCACTTATCGTTATCCTTGATAAACCCGATACACTTTGATGCTATGAACTTGCTATGCTTGCATGTGTATGGGATGGGTGTGATAGGATTCTTGGCGTGTGTGGGGCAAAAACCCGGGAAAGGAGTAAGGGGTTTTGGGAACTTTGCGGGGGTGAGCAGCTTAACTCGATCTCGTATCGAGGGCTTGGGGTGCGAACTTAGGCGCATCCTGTGTGGTACCTGTGGCGGGTACATGTTCTTTGTGTTACTTGAGGAGTTTGGCGGCAATACCTGTAATGGGTGCGCGAGCGGACCACTGGAGGTGGATACGCTATTTGACGGTGACGCTCACCCCGGCACCAAAAACCGAGTTGGTTATACCTTGCCCCAGGACTTACCGTGCTCACCACTTACACCTTATGGGGGGTGTTCCAGCCAGCCTAGTTAAGTGCGGTACCCGGACTGTAAGGAGTTAGCGGAAGTGTGTGGGGGAAAAGGCGGAGACCTTTGTTCCCCCGAAGGAGGCTCATACCCCGGGACTTGGCCACCGCGGGGGAGGCCATCACAGTTCTCGGACACCGAGTTGCGTCTTCAGTGTATCCTAAGCCGGGAAAAGCAGGAGGGTACCGTTCACTGGCTAGGGTCTGTGCTGTGGGTTGTGTCTCAGTCGGTTGATCCCCGGCTTGCAGCCCGAGTGGTTCCAGGAGTACAAGCTCTGCAGAGTCTAAATCTATATATATAGCCGCCGTCCGCGGACAAGGGACGATTCCTGGGTGACATGTTATCTCCGCCATTGTTTTAGGGATTTCTACCTCCCCTCTAGAATAGGGCCTGCCTCGGGCAGTTGAGATGTGAAGGGTGGGAGCTTTCACATCGCCTAGAGAGTGATGAGTGGAAGATATTGGTGACGGGTACCTGGTGCGCCAGGATTGCTCGTGGTGTTGTGAGAATGGTTTTGGGATGGAGATGCTGCTGCTTGCATAGGATTAACCTTAAGCCTATCCTTGATATTTCTTATACTAGATTTAGGCCACCTTAAAGCTTGCATTACGGATGGTGACGTGGACCTGTCCCAATCCTTGGGGGCAGTTTGTGAATGAACAGGTGAAGATTCGAAGTGCAAGACCAATTCCGGTGGAGTTGGTGAAAAGGTTGCTGTGCTATGCTCAAGTGTTGCCTGTGGAAATGGAGCTCTGATGATGAAGCTGGCGTGAAGCCTAGTTACCGCTGCGTTGGTTTTCACATTGTCGTTTAGCCCAAGGGGCATGTACCAATACGTTTTCCGTTGTATCCTTGATGTAAAGCTAACTCTGATGATTGTTTTCGTTGTATGGATGTGATTTCCAGCTGAAATGAGTTCTGTACGTGATAGCTGTTGATTCTGGGACTATCACAATGGTACAGGGATTCGGATTCTCGTAATTGAAAATCCGGGTCGTTTCAACCTGTTATACAACTGCTGCAGCAAGGAAGCACAGATTTAAGGCATTTAACAAGCAGGTATATTGGCCACACTGACCAAATCTTGGCAAGAAGATGTACAGGGAATGGACAAAGCGGTAGGCTTGCCAAAATTTTAGCAATCAATGGCAATGATGCCAAATTTCGGCAAGATTTGTCTGGGCATAAACCAAAACAAGCCCGTCAGGAGAGACAGAGAGAATATCACTGTTTTGTTTCTTCTAACCTTTGAAGAGTGCATGGCTTGGTCTCCTACATATGACCTTCTGAAATTTTGCACAAAGATGAGAATAGCTCGGTCAAGCCTTTGCTTACTCAATTCTTTATATCTCTGCAAAGACAATAAAATCAGTTAGTAGTCACATGGTGAGCCTGCGACCCACAAGACAACCAAATATCCGAACGGTTTCTTTGGAAATGACCAAAGGTTTGTAGCATTTTTGGTTAAGCATCTACTATAACTGTAAGTAGTTTCTTAAGAATAATGGTAAGGTAATTTCACTGTCCAGAAACATACAAACTGTAATAGAGTTGGCCACTTGAGAAAACAACTAAAGAGAATGAAATTGCCACTCACTAATTGCCATCAAACGTTAGTGAAATTGATAGGAAAAGTAAACGCTACATCTGAGAACACAATATCAACCAGGAAAGAAGAATAACAAAACAGGAATCATGTGTTGTGGACTCCTTCTTTGGGAACAAGTTCTAGCGCAGGAAGAAGTCCACTTCGGCGTCTACCAGTGGTTAGTTAGGATTTCCTTTGTTAGAGATATTTTGGTTTGCTTAAGAGATTTGCTTGAGAGTTTGTTAGTGCCGGGATTAACTCCACCGGCTAGATATTAGGAGAATTAGTTGGCTTAATGCCTTTAAGTTGCCCTGCTCGGCAAGGAGAGGGCTTAGGCAGAAGTTATCTCTAGGATCTCAGAGCCTCTCAAGGAGAGGGCGAGTCTAGTTGTAACCATCTGCTCATTTGCTATCCAATACATAATCAGCCCATATCAACTCTGGTATCAGCTCGGTCTTTCCTGCGACATTGCTAGCAGATTGATCTCCTGTTCCTGCGCTGCCCACATCCCACCCTTCCCCTGCGCGCCGCTCAACCCACCACTCCACCGCTGCCATGGGCGACGCTCCGGTCACCAAGGCCGACCTCGAGCAGGCCATCGAGGACTGCTTGCAGAAGCTCATGGACAAGATGACCGATCTCCGCAAGGGGTCGGACATCGAACTGGGCAACCTACGCGCCGAGACAGCCCGCCTCAACACCTCCATCAACAACGTCCAGACCCAGGTCCTGGCGAACAAGGGTCGATTCGACAGCTCCTCGTCGTCGTCGGGCGCCGAGGGCGGTCGTGCGCCTCCACCGCCTCCGGTCCACAAGCTTCGCTACCCCAAGTACGACGGCGCCGAAGACCCTCTGGACTGGCTGCACAAGGGGGAGCAGTTCTTCCATCAGCACGAAACGCCGGAGAACTTGAAGGTTTGGACGGCGTCCTTCTACTTGCGCGGTGCTGCGAGTCAGTGGTACTACCGGCTGAAGGAAAACCGCGGCACTACACCGTCCTGGCCGGAGTTCGTCGAGGGCATCAACAAACGCTTCGGCCCGCCGGTGCGCAGCAATTGCTTCGGCGAGCTCACGTCTCTGCGGCGCACGGGCACGGTCGAGGAGTTCCAGGAGCAGTTCCTCAAACTCCTGGCGCGCTGCGCCAATGTCTCCGAGCGCCAACAGATCGACATCTTCACCGCCGGCCTCGGACAACCCATGAAAATCGACGTCGAGATGCAGAAGCCGGAGACTCTGGACGACGCCATGTCGTTCGCCCGCACATATGAGCGTCGCGCCGCCGTGGTCGAGGCGGCGTCCCAACCCGCTGGCCGCACCTCGCGGCCCCAGCACCGGAGCTCCGGCGCGTCCGCAGCAACCCCTCCTTCACCTGCAACGCCATCATCCACGGGCTCTACACCAACAACGCCCGGCGCGCCGCTCAAGGTGGCCGCACCAGCAGGCGCGCGCTTTACGCGCCTCTCACCAGAGGAGATGGCACAACGTCGCATCGACGGCTTGTGTTATAACTGCC
>CM014272.1:61996134-62016105 GCA_004135705.1 Alloteropsis semialata | reverse complement strand
AGAAATGATGGAAAAGCGAACAATAGAAAATTTACAGGTGTACACCAATCTACTACACACATATTTATATATCTACCTTGAAGGCTAGCTGAAATCTCTCAAGCGTATCAACAATCAAATTGATATATTGCATGCCTGCAAGGGATAAACCAAACAAAATAAATCCTAGCAAAAGAGATGTAGCCTTATGCAACTTCTATTAAAAAATTACAGCAATTTTTATTCATGAGAATAAAGAGTACCTGGTGGATGCAATGCCTTTGAAAATTCCGTCAAATTAACTCCTTGTTCACCAGTTTGATGAATAACACAAAATGCACATCTAAACAGGTCAGAAGAAAGAACGGAAGCTTCATTTTTATTACAAGATAATGATAACTGTTCTGCATATATTTTCATAGCATCCCAAGGCCATCCGCTACAAGAATTTTCCAAATGAGACGCAGATAATAAACAGCGACATGAACTCAATTTGTTTAAATCTGGTAACATGTCACTGTTTATTGTCTTAGTCTTTACCTGGGAATTGACATCCTTGCTGCCCATTTCCCTGGCTAAAGTAAACATAAGGCATTCTTTATGATGTACCATTTGCATGGAATTGCTTGTTTCAATCCTCTCCTGATTCAAAGCCACTTGGATACCAGGGAAGCCTTTCTCTCGACGATAGCAGTAATGATCTATCTTGGGCAAAGGTTTGTGTTTCTTGGTCTTACTGCCTTTCAACTCCACAGGCTTACGTTTGTGAGTATGGTCATCCAATTCACTAGCATCTTCAATGCAAGGACTGAAGCTGTTAGGCTCATGAACCTCACCAACTCCTTCACTTGGCATGGAAGGTGAAATGTGCAGCTCTCCTAACAAAAGTAGAGAAAAAAGGTGAACAGTTTCCCCGCATTGTAGATCTGGATACAAATAAATTGTACTGTCTATAATATTCTTTTGCCGCCCTAAAAGCCACTTCGAAAATTCAGAAGCCTTTTTCCCTGAACCAAATGGGAAGGGTGAATGTGAAGCATCAAAGAACTTTCCAGAAAGGGTTACAGGTCTTATTCCATTTCCAGTAACCTGCAAAGCAGGGGGCAGTAGGTAACTACATCAGATCGCAAGAAGTTGAGGACATTGCATGGAAGATCATAAATTTAACATGATATTACCAGCACATTTGTTTTTTCCGTAAGGGAAGCAGTATTAAAACATCAAAGATGGGTACAGCTTAGGGAAGAAATAAATAGGAGAATTGGTATACTAACCATGAAGTTTTTCTCTCTCAAAAAGGAAAGGGCAGTGAAGATTTCGCTCTCTGAATAAAGTTGGGCGGTTGCTGTTAATGTAGCTTGCATTCCTGACCCTAATGATGAGCTTAGAAAAAACATTTTCAGGAGTTCTAATGCATTGGCAATTGCCAAGGATTTGCATACTGCTCTTTTAGTAATCTCAGCTTTGTTGAGTTCAATGACGCTTTCAAGACATCTGCAGGGAATTGCCATGTTTTTACTTGCATGGATTGAACTGGAATTTCTAGACAATTTCGCATGTTCATGGAATCCAGTTTCTCGAAATAAAGTGCTCTTGCTGGTTGTATATCGCCCCACCTGATTATTCCAAGGTGAAATATCAGTACACAATGAAATACATGTTGGCTGAGAAGTAGATAATTACTTACCAGTTCTTCCTGCTCGGTTGAAATATCTTCAGCAGCATCATTATCAGCATTGATCCTTTCATTCTTTGGACTGTTCTGCTTGGTCTGGCTCATTTTTCCTCCTCGAATGAATTCAAGCACTTCCTCAAGTGCACTTCTTACTTCAGGATCATCAAAATTATCCCAATTGAATTGCTCAGAATCTGAAGCTGCAGAGTTCTCATAACCTGAATTTGGAATTCCTTTCGCTTTTGATCTCATTTCCTTTTCACGGTACCTATCATACCGTATCGCAAGAATGTTGCAGATTCGACTCACAGCTATTCTTATGTTTGCTATGGCTCTTAAGGTTGACATCCTTTTACAACACACAGCTGGTGGAGCTGGAAGATCAGAGATAGAGTTCCAATCTACACGGGAGATTTTCGCTCCACGTGTTGTGCGGTATCTGGTGTATATCATCAGCAATTTTCTGAAAATAATGAAAAACAAATCAGGCCCCAAGCATCATGGAATATCTTTGCCTATTAATTTTATAACTGAATTTTTTTAGCATAACTCTACAAGAAACTGGATGATCAATCAAGGAATACCTGTCAGATTCGGATGACCAAAAGGAATTTTTCTTTCCTGTGCATCTTTTTATTAACAGGGTAGATTGATTGATCAGTGGACTGCTTTCCTTATCTTTATTTGTATGCATGGAACTACCAGTATTGCCAGTTCTGGATACCAGCAGACAACGTAGTTGATCAGTGGATGTTGGAGACATTCTCTCCGTTACTTCTTCATCAAGGATAGACTGGGCTGACCTCTGTTCATCTGATACACTAGCTTCAACTTTTTGCTTAGTGAACTTCATGCAAGTCTCATCAGCAGATCTTTTCCTTTTCTGAGAAGTTGATCTAGAACCAAATTTTTGCTGATTTTGTGTACTAGAAATACTTGCCTGACCATGGATGTGTCTATTCTTGGAGGAAGCACTGAGCACCTATATAAGCATAAACAATCAGGTATTGAACAAGAACAGACCGTACGAAATTTCCTCAGAAACAAAAAAAATATAAACACAAAAAATGAAATTCGGATGGCAAAACAACAAGGCTAGTGTTATGTAGTTCTTAGTTACTTCCTCCGATCGGTATTGTTTGACCTCGGACAGCTGAACGTAGCTAATTGCAAGTTAGTTTCACTGTCCGAAACGTCAAATAAGGTAGCGCACACGCGCGAAACCCCTTTACAATGCACAAACATTTGTCATCCTGTGCATGTGCACCCGAAAGTTGCAATCTTTGTATGAATTTAACTAGAACTACTTTTATATCATAATCAGTATAGATGTGTTGCAATCTTTGTTGAAAGTTCCAAGTACGCTTTGGATGAATTTTCACCATTTTCAATATTAGTGATATTTACACTAGAGATGTAGGCTTAGTTAATTTGTTACCTATTAGGTCTGGTTAATGCATTAGCACAAAAGAAGAAAATCTAAAAAAATGTAATCTTATGAATCTTCAAATGGAAATGGGGTGATTTCAACACATACCTGCTGCACAGAGAGATTTAACTCATTTGCAATTATACGGCAAACTTTATAAGAAACTTTCCCCTTCTCACTTTCATTCATAAGACGCTGTTGTAATTCAAGTTGTTGTTCGGTGGTCATTACTCTTGGTGAACTCCATGAACGTGGATGAGAAACCTACATGGACAGTAATAACATGTACAGATGAAAATCACAAGTTCACGATTAAGGCCTGACAGATCTTAATAATCTAGCAAAATAACCAAAACCAGTCAATAACGCCAAGCCCATAAAATAGCAGAATTGACTACTGAAAAAATGTCAACAACTAATAACCTGCTTGCAGTTGACAATATAGTTCCTCCCTTTTTAAATATATGATGTCATATATTTTAAAATGGAGGGGGTATTATAGTTAAAAATATATTACAAACACGAAATAGCATATATCAGATACATGCAACTACTTAACTAGCGTTTCAGTAGCTACATTGGGGGGCAAAAACACTGCAGTAGACTATAATTAAATAACAGTGAAACAGTTAATAGCAACAGCAGCCACATGTGGCATTTAAGTCATACACATATAGCAATAGTTGAACGTAAAATTGTGAAATGATATGGATGCAAGCCAGCACTGCTCAATTTAATACAGTGCATTCTAGAATCCTTTTTGGACATGAGAAAAGACATAATGTACGAAATGCAGAGTATGTGGACAATGAAACTTAGGTTAGTGCATAAATCACTCTACAATTTAGCAAATGATAACACACATACAGGAGCCCAAATGAGAAAACATACACATGTTTTCTGAGTGCATGAAGGGATAAGAAAGAAGCTCAATAAAATTATAACAGATAAACAATTGTAAGATAAGATTATTACTAGGTAAAGAGCATTATGCCAAGCATTGCGGTGGATGCCAATGAAATTACTATGGGATTAAAAGTTCAAATGCAAAAAAATCTCAAAAGTAAAAATCATATACATAACATCAAACCTATATTCAGTGGGGGACTCCCTACTGTGTTTCTATATACTCATTACATGATACAATTTTTGACATATGATATTGCAAACAGAAAAAACATGTCTATAAAAGTGCAGCCAGAAAAGATATTCCTAGTAACTAGTAAGGGGTGTGGGTGGAGAACACAAAACCACCCCTAACTCCCTCTTTTCAAGAAGATAAAGATAGAGCAACGATGTCTAGCATTGACGACAAACCTCAGGTACACAACAGCCAGGGAAGGCACTTGGCTCAGCCAAGTCAGATGGTAAATAACAGTACTTTAATGTCTCCCAGTAAGCATCGACAGTTTCCTGCTTTAAAAGCTGAAAATCGTGGCGAACCTCCGGACGATGGTTTACATTGACATGCGATGACAGAATATTTCTTGGTGTAGGTTCTTCAATGTAAGGCCTCAGCTCCAGTGAATGTGTAGGCAAATCATCTGATTGCACATCAGAATCCTCTACAAATTCGTTTACAAGTCCGATCAACTAACAAACACAGCCAAATAAAAGGGTCATTTCAAGTTTGTTGCGCTTAAGTCAAGATAGCACGCAAGCTGAATTGCATTAAACATGACAGGACTTTATATAACAAAGAAATGAAGCAGGCAAATATTAACATACAAAAATCCAGTTTTGTAATCTAATTTTCACAAATATTATTTGCAAACATCAAGACATACCTTGAGCTTATCTAAAATATTTATTAAGCGTGATAGTCGGCCCTTAGCATGAGTATCCATGAGCTGATTGTACACGTCGGTCGGAATCTCTGAAAGTGTCTTTCCAAGAGAATACTTAGTTATCATCTTGTCAATCTTTGCTGACCCCACAACTTGTAGAAAGAGTCCAAGAGGCATTTTTTTTATAGCTGCTGTGACTGAAAACAACTGACATGATTGATTAAGGTTCTTGTCATGCTGCCCTTCTCTGGCGCAATCAAATAGCTTGTGCCATTGTGGCAGACCACTTACATATACCCATAGAAATTTATGTAACAACTTTGCCCGAATCATCTTTGCACCTATGAATCCATTGGAATGAAAAGCTTCTAATACTGATGTTTTTTTAACTTTCACTTTGCATTGAACACTCAATCCATGTATGGCAGTTACATGTTGCTTTTGCTTCAATTTAGCTGCTGCACCTGAACGACTTTGAGAATCAAAATTCCTTAGTCTGTTCCTAATTTGATCCATGAGTTCTGATGTCATGACCTCAACAGAAGGATTCAGTATTACATCAATAGTACGACTGCCAGCATAGTTTGTAGCCACAGGGACATTAACTTTGGTAGACTTACAACTACCCTGTTGCTGAAGCTTATTCAAAGTGCGAATTAATGTCTTCCTGTCCATTATTTTTCCATTTTCCTTCTCAAGTCTCTCTAAAATTTTATGTAACTCCACCATCAGAACAAAATTCTTTTTCTGCAAAGGGAAACTATAAGGTATTATAAAAGATGCAGAGAGAGAGAGAGAGAGAGAGAGATTCACAAAAGCCTAATTAGGATAAAACTAATGATAGGCTAAAGTGCCTAATACCGTGAACTTATCAAACCCATATAGTTTTGTCTATGTCACACAACAAAGCACTCCGGACCTGTGCATTTGTGTCTTACCCTCAATACTACCACTTCAGGCCTTCACTTCCGTTTATCTCACACATCGCCAATAATGCAATAATCAGTGTCAGCAACAAGCTACCTACATGGCCGATCATACCAGAGATTGGTCAGACCAGGCCCTCTTTTTGCACAGATAAGAAGATGACATCCTTAGCTCTCTGACTGAGGAGGATGACCCAAATGGCATTCATTTGTCCAGCCTAAGGTATTTAGATGGTTTTGAATAGTTAGGGTGGTTCGATACCTGGTTCCATAGTTTGTAGACAAACCCCAATACATAAGGGGGTTAGATAGACTTATTCCTAATATCCCCATAAATCAGCTATCATTTATAAATACCTCATACAGCTCTATTTTTAGCATTTTTGCAAAGTCTTTGTGTCTATCATCGAACATTGACATATCAGCGGCCATACAACTGTCCCTCATATCACATGACACATGGATCTACTGCAGGCATTGCCACTTGCGGAACTACCAGCAGTGATGACACAGTGAAAAGGGAGGCTATAGACGAAGAAAGCAAGGAGAGGACATAACAAGCTGTCTGGTCCCATGTGTTCATGGCTGCTGACATGCCACAATTTCATGAGATTCATGAGAAGAAAGGGAACAGTATTGGTGCATAAAACGTGTGTAAGAAATTTCCGTCTCAAATGATGCATAATGTGAATAAGTGACTGAAACCCTAAAAAAAGGGTAAGTACTACGAGGTAATACTTATCGATAAACAAAACCTCTCTAGCTACTTAAAAAGGCGAGTGCTGATGGAATAATCTATGCATACCCCTCAGCTAAAATCTTATGTGGATATAAATTTGTGTAGAAATAAAAGTTATTTGCAAGATGTTCTTTTTTGTAAAATGTGTAGTCTCTATGCAGGGTATGATTTCAGCTTATTTGATATGATAATTATATACATAAAGAGTCAAGGATAATTATGTTGAATTCAATACATCAAATTTTATGGTATATTTATTTGAGATCTGTAGCACCGCACAGGCACTGTGCCAGTATGAATAGACAATGCGATTGGAAGTATGCAAAGTGCTCCTATGAAGTGGAGGAAATGCACAAATACCACTTATACACAATCTAACATATGGGCTGGCCACCAATTAGAAGTATTTAGCAACAGACTGTCAAACCAAGTGCAAACTTTGGAGTAAATTTCATGCCACGAATGAAGCTTATAGAAAGTCAATGGTGTACAGAAAGAAACAGTAATTGACGAATAGTCCGTACGAAAATAACGATAAACAGATTCAGCAAGCAACCTTTAATATGTGAAGAATCCTTTTCTGTCTTCGATCATAAAAAGTTGAAGTGGGGCAACGATGCCTCTTCCTCTGAAAGGCAACTTTATCTAAAAGAAGAAAAAGGACAACTTCAATAAAAAGCGCATAACTCCCAATTTAATAAAAACTCAATCTTTACAAAGATAATAAAAAATTAACTGTTAAACCGCCAAGTCAAAAAGCGCATTATAGGAACCAACAAAGGGAGCACATATAATAAATAAATAAATAAACAAATAAATAGAGCTTCACAGATGAAGCCATTTGGATCTATGGACGCTCAAAATTCAAGGCCAAATTAGTAAAGTTTCAGGTAGCACAAATACCAAATTCTTTTATTCACCTTTTGAATTTAAGCAACTAACCCCAAATTACAGCACATGGCAATTCCCAAAGAGACATTCAGCACAATTTTATGAGGAAAAACAGGAACTCACAGGAATTTAGGTTGACATACCTTGTTCAGATAATTGAGAATCTCCAACACAAGCTTCATGGCTACTCAGGAGATGATGGACTGGTTTTTCATGACAATCTTCTTCAAACAAGAGCTCATTAAGAGAATCTGATTCTTTAGATGGAACTAGAGGCCGAAAATCTAAACAATAGTCATGACCATCTCGTGCATCACAAGTTTGCAGAGCAGCTTTGCACAGCGAAAAGTTTTTTGAAGTCCAAACTCTGTACTGTTTAGTTTTGCCTATTGCTTCAATGTCCCAAGTCAAACTGAATCTTTTAGACATAGAAAGCATTCGATTATGGAGCTCCTTTGGATTGATAAACTTGCCCCCAAGACGTTTGCCAAGCTGATTAGAAGTTTAATGAAAATATGAGCTGTTGATTTAAATAAATAAAGAAAACTATAAGCAACATGTGATAAGCAAAACAATATTGCCCACAGATTGTTAGCAGTCACGGATCTCAAATAAGTACACCGTAGGTTCTAGAAGCTCTAACACAAAAGAAGAAACTTCCTCCCAATACAAAGGCACAAATGCATAATACAGAAAACACTCAAAATACTTCATAAGCCCATAGAATAATATGTCTTCAACTCTTCATGACAGGGAGTTTTGCAGTATTTTCATTAGGTTGATAAGGCTTTTATGGGTCAATAAATTCTAATGAATAATTTTTTGAGGCAATTGCAGCTCAAACAGAGGGGAAAAAGTGCCTGTGACACTAGAAATGAGCCATGCAGATCACAGAACAGGTTCAGTACTTAAAGTGCACATCACAATGATAAGCTGCATTGGATAGTCTCACAAAGAAACTCGCAAAGAACAAAACGTGTTGGGTTCAAACCAAAACCAAGTAAAGATATTTGTGTTCCACTCTATCTAGTCTCTGTTCCATGCTTGGCAAGATGTTAATGTACTAAATAAACGGGTTAACTAGATTTATAGTCAGGGATAGCCAACTGACTAGGCAATAGTCTGAACTGGCCTGACCTACTAACTGGTCTCAACTTAATCGACTAGCCCTATGCTAATCGCAATGGGTCAATCGTTAGTTGCGACTTAATCAGCTTGTCGGAGCAACTAGGCTCGACTTCGTGATTTGAAAACATTGGTGTGGATGGATTTATGTAGACAGATGTGTCACTTCTAGAATGTTCAAAAGGAAATTACATCATAAACAACTGCGTGTGGTAGATGGCTGGCGGATATAATTTATATATATAGTCATAAGATTTTTAAATCATTATTTTTGCCTTTTCAGAATTATAGTATAGGATCATCATTTAGAAATTGTTAATCATTCCGAAAAGCAATAAAAAAACCATTGAATTAACTAAAAAAGCAGGCATAAAGGGAGTAAAAATCAAATTTGCAGGTGCAGGCCCTCGCCTAGTCTAGACTAAATTAACCCCCCATATAACTAGCTTGAAATGATAAGGGTGCCAAACTTTAGGGTTCGAAGATGGACTGAATATGATTATTGACATTAAAAACTTTATCGGCTCTCACTCCCCTTGTGTTCATAAGATTGCACAGTTTCTTCTTTCTTAAGAAAATATGACGCTGACCACGATGTCTTCAGACTGATTTTGATGTGGAGGCAACAACCTACCCAATCAAGAGGACTAAAATAATTGCACTAAAATTAAACAACCAGCTGTGGAAACAATCAAACAACTGTATTTTTTTAGCAGGTGCAATATTTTATATCTGGGCAACTACAAGGAAGTTAGGTGGAGAATATATGTATCACAAGAATTGAGCTGAATAGCACTATGATAACACAGAATATAAAGACACTCTTTATGCTATAGAAGAATTTTAACATATCATTAGAAGAATACACACCAAAGCGGATGAAAGGTTCAGTGAGGTACCTCAACAAGGGTTACACCTTTTGTCCCTTGAACATTGATCATATCATATATACAATTATCTAAAGGAAGCTCCATAACTTGATCAGTTGCCAGGCATTTCTTGCCAAGTTTGTAGTTTGAGGTCATACTTTTTGGTATAAACTCATTTGGATTAAATCTCTTCAGAAGACGTAAGCAGGGAATAACCTGGGAAAAGGAATTATTTATATAGCTTGTAGGATGCATGGAGTATGCAACTGTGTAAATGATTGCAGCTCGAACGGAGCACAGGCGCACTGCACACTGAATTAACTGTGTCACTAAAGGCCTAATAGATTGCATAATTGCTTTTCATTCCAGCCGTGAAAGAAATTATTGCATAAGTTGTTGCAGTTGCCAAATAATCGAACAATTGAATGGAAGCACTACAACCATTGAGATAACTTGTCAGCATGCAACCCAATATTTTGTTGTTCCTACTTCAGTGTGAGTTATTTGTTGCCATTTCATAGTTTCCGTATCATGTCAGTCTCTAGTATGGCCATCCCAGTCTTCAAATTGGATGCTTCATCTGATTCTGAGCTCTCAGTTTTGTCCCTTACGTGCTCTGTTTTAAATTAGCATAGTGGAATAAAGAACTCTGAACCTTTTGTTGGACAAAATAAGTAATTTCATCAGCATCTGAACTTAGTAAGAGTTACAAAGGGCAAGATTTTAAAAGCCTGAATGTTTTAAAAGATATTAAGTCAATTTCTTGAGTTAACTGTCCTTACGAGAAGGGCCAAGAACCAGAAGAACTGTGCCCAAAATATGTTAGGAAAGGGCATAAAAATGGTAATTGCAAATGATTAGGAAACAGCAGGGCAAGGTCAAAGTCACCTTATCATCAACTTTGGCATTGATTTCTTCAACAAGTTGTGCGTCCAAAAGCCTATGCAGTACCTAAGGAAAGGGTGTCTCAGGAGCATCCCATAAGGAAGACCAACCGGGAAACATAGAACATATGCAACAAGCATCCCAAGCAAACCTACAGTTCTCCATTCTCTGTGCCCAAATGGCATCCTGTAACTGAGATCCTCTTTTATATCTGACACAGCAAGAGCCTATATAGAGAGGAAATAGTTGCACAAAGTAGAAAAATAAAAAATATAAAGCAACATGCAAACAAAAGGTAGAGAAACAGTTGACCTTTCCACTAGCTTCTTCAAGTTTGTCACATATGGCTTTCATTTTTGGAAGATAATCTTGGATAGATACATCATTCTTATAATGTGCACAAAGAGTCTCATCTTCTTGCAAAGCATCTACCTTGGTTTCTTCATCACTCCCAAGTATGGGCTTTGCTATCTCAATTCTTTGATGCGTGGTCATATTCAAGCCTTTAGCATATCTTGAGAGATATAATGAGTTGGTGCTGATGGGATGACTATTCGCTGAAGCATCTTTGCCCCCAGCTTGGTCATTAAACTTTACAATTGCTTGTTTTCCAACAATTAACCCCCGCGACTTAAGGGCCTTTACAACATAATGGAAGTTGTTTCCTTTGATGCGAACCTTTTTGCTTAGACTGCTTTGTGTGAGACCAGAAGTCCTAAAGAAAATAGAAGGTATGAGAAATTGCAAGGACAAATAAAAGCTATAAGAAATTGCACACATTATTATCAAAGGCATTATTTTCCCATAACAATTACAACGGCATTATACATTATGTGTGAGTAAATTGCAGTTGAAGCTGTATAAAACTCAATGGTCTTGCAAACAATGGAGGAACCACCAGTTGGGTGAGAGGGGTAGCTCTATCGTGTCCCAAGTCCCAACTAACAAGGAACCTAGAGGCCTATACCTCTTGGGAGGCATGGCAAGTGTCTTGCTTGAAGGAGTGATCAAAAGGTAGATCGACTCATTGGGCCAAAGATGAAGGCCATCAAGCAAATGAAGGGATGAAATTGTGTTGAATTGAGGCCAATTAGATGGCCTAAACTCCCAAGCCAACATGCTAATCCTTAAGTGGCTTGCGGGCTGCTAAGGTGATGGACTGGTAGCAAGTAGGCACTGGGAGGGAGCATCAAGCTTGCCAGTAAGCAAGCTAAACACAAGCAGGGGTCTGCAAGCAAGCAGTGCACATTATCTAAGGAAATTTAGATAAACTACATAGATGGAAAAATATGTGGCAACTGATCTAAGCACTGCACATTCGGCATCAGAGGTTAGCACTGTACTGAACTTTACTTCGAAAGTTCTCTCCAGTTTGCGCTAGCTTTTCTTCTTGTGAAATCCTCACTGCTCTGTAGACCTAAATACAATTTTGATTCCTGACTGTCGGTGTTCTTGCTTCTAGGAACTTCAATGTGCTTGTAAAAAAATAGATTATAAAATAATCATATTTCAAGGGTGCAGTATTAGAAATTAATATTACATTGTTGTGACATCAGATTACATCACAGCTCATATTTGTGAGTAAAATGTTCATCCCTGCTATGAGAAATTCCTAGCTACATCACAGTTACACAAAGTCCAAATACCGGATTCACAGACAAAATGGTGAACCATAAGTCCAACAAACTTACAAACCCTGATTCTGGTCACTATCAATTATAAAAAATTATTTATGCTCTACTGATTATAACAAATACAAAAGAGCAATGCTTGATACTTGTAAGGAAATTTAGATAGCTATTTATGTGACTGTTAAAGCATCCCCAAATTCTCCTTTGCCCGGTCATGTGACAAGTACTATCCGTCCTTAAATATAAGGACATTTAGGACAGCTGGATGAACTAATTAGTTTGTCCTAAACGTGGTATATTTAAGAACAGAGGGAATAATTAACTGAGTCAATACTACTGCCACATGGCCTTCACCTACTATGTTGTCTCAAAAAAAAATGCAGGACAGGTGCTAGGAATCATATGATAATTTGCTCAAATGTTACATGAGAGCGCACCTGCTTGTCCCGAGACATTCTAGCGTCTGCATCTGGTCGGCACTCAGCACCGAATTGGAGAACCTGTGATCATAAATCCCGAGGAAGTTGTCCCTGAGAGCAGGGCTCGCCAGCAGTCGCGCGCCACGACGCTCGGCCTCCTCGACGTCCATCTCCGCCGGGTGGATGACTGGCTCCTCCCGCTCCCCCTCCACGAGGCTGATGACAGGGAGCGCGATGAGACGGGCCAAGAGGACGCGCTTGACGACCAGGTCAAGTGGGAGGCCGGCCGCCTCGAACGCGCCGGAGAGCGCCGCCCAGATGTCGGCTACTGGGAGGCCGAGCGAGCGGCGGGCGCACACCTCCTCCAAAGCCGCCGACACAAGCATATCCATGCCCATACCAAAATAAACCGATCCGTTGAGAGAGATAATCGATTCACATATTATAGCAAGCCGAACACAGGGCAAAATGGAACCACCATGAGCCCGATCTTCTCGTCAGCCTCGTGCTGGCGTTATCAATCGCAGCAAAGAAAGGGTAGGGCAGCGACGAGTGCCGGATCTGGTGGTCACCGGGAAGACGAACCCCGTTCTTTCGTTCCTCGTCGTCCCGCAACCGCGGAACGTGACGCGACCCCGAGTGCGCGGGCGGCGGGAGCTGGTGCTGCGGTGGTGGTCACTTGTTCGCGCCCGGCGGCGAGACGTTGGCGGCGGCGATGATTTAGTGATTTTATTATGGTGGGCTCAACCACTCTTGTTTTCTCGACACCCGCGGCAGAACCACGACCCCNGGGGATTCTCTCCAACGGCGAGATTTCCGGCGACGGGGACTAGATGGCTAGGCTCAGCTTAGGCTCTTGTACCTACCGGTGGGTGTTAAACAACAGGTCGATGGGCTGACAGCGGCGGCGGCAGACGACGGCGCTCGGCCCGGCGGCGAGGCGTCGGACCGGTTCAAGGGGCGTTGGTCCAGCTCGACAGCCAACGCGGGCGAATTCAGCGCAGCGAGCCAAAGCGACGGCTCCTAATCTAGCCTGGGGACGGCCCCTAGCGTCCTAACGACGAGGGCGGCTAAGGCAGCGGTGCTAGACGCGGCGGCGGCGTTTCGGCGTACTGGAGGCAACCCGATCCTACGGACGGGTTGGGAAGCTGTAGGGGCTCACAAGAAGGCCATCTAGACGAGTTAAACGGGCAGAGAGGATAGAGAAGATGGAGCTCACCGGCGAGGTGGTCACGGCGGCTCGGCGACGGCGATTGGGCGCCTCTAGGCGCGCACAAGGCTCGGAGCGGGAGCTGACGTGGTTATGGTATTGGGAATGAGAGGAATCGACCGACGAGGCAAGGACGGCTGGGGAAGCAGTTGGCAGGCAGGCTGCTCTTTCAGGAGATTCTTGTCCATTCTTTGATCCGGCTCTTTCTCCCCTCTTTTCCTCTTGTTTTTCGGTCCAAAAGTTCTTCCAATCTTTAACCAATCTTAAAGATGGAACATAGGTCTACAACTTTTGCATAAGAACCTATGCCAAAAGATCAACCAAACCAAAAAAAATCGAGCACTGAAGTTCGGCTAACTTTACTGGGATACTGAATTCATTCAGGATCCAGACATGCATTTTCAGTGAGCTACATCGAATTTGAGCGGCCAATTTAAATATCCAAATACTTGAACCATTGAACTACAAACACATGGCCTTGTTGAGCAAGAATTAGACTATTCATTTCAGTGCAAAAAATCCATATGGTATAAAGCATAATTGCTCCAAAATCGAGCCCAACATGGCATGTTATCACCGTTAGTCCAACACTTATAAAAAGTTTTCAAGTCTTCCAAAAATCAACTTCTAACCAGATTTGAGCACTGATTTAAAATATTCAAACCTCCATATGCTAGAATCAAAGGTACATCATTGTATAGTACATGTCCCATACTTCAAAAGTTGGGTACGTACTGCCGTCCCCAAATTTGATCGGGTCACATGTCATAGACAGGAAGCCCATTGATTCACCAACACCATCATCTCATATGCGTCAAGGTTAATGCTCCAATGATGTTCAATTCAGACATTGTACTAGAACCTTTGCACAGGAATACAGGATGTTACATGTACTTTAATTCACATACACACGGCCGACTTCAGTCGTTTCCTTGTAATTACCTGGGAATCCCGCTATCTATCTTCAAGCTTCGCAAAGCTGACCTGCAGCCACCGGTTGACAAAGTGAGCAAAGGCCTCCCGTCCTGGAAGGCAGGGATGCTAAGCAAGGCCGGTCGAGCGATCTTGGTCAAGGTGAAAATGTCGGCTATTCCGGTGCACACGGCGATTGCGGTGGCCCTGTCACCTTGGGTCATCGAGCGGATTGATCGCCGGCGACGCGCATTTTTGTGGAAAGGATCCGAAACTGTTCTTGGTGGCCATTGTTTGCTCGCCTGGCCGAGGGTGTGCAGACCTCCGACGCTGGGTGGGTTAGGGCTCGTCAACCTACAGCTACATGGCTTCGCCTTGCGCTTACGGTGGTTGTGGTTTGGTCGCACCGATGCAGCCAACCGGCCGTGGTCTCTCCTGCCTGATCATGCTGAACGCGAGGTCCTGGCGTTCTTCCAGTCGTCCATCTCTGTCGTCGCCGGGAGAGGGGACACCTGCCTATTTTGGAGAGACAAATGGCTTGCAGGTCGATCCATGGAAGACCTTGCTCCATGCCTGGTACGCGCTGTGAGCACTCGGACACGCAACAGCCGCACCGTCCAGGATGCACTAATCGGTGGACGCTGGATAAGAGACATTTCGGGTGCCCTAATGGTACAGGTGATCGTCGAATACCTCAGGATGGCGGCACACTTGCGGGACATTCAACTCAACCCGAATGTGGACGACACTTGGGTTTGGAAATGGTCGGCCGACGGTAGGTTCTCCACCTCGTCGGCTTATCAGGCGCTTTTCCTCGGACAACAGGCGATGCTAGGAGCTAAAGTGGCGTGGAAAACTAAAGCCCCTGCCAAGTGCAAGTTCTTCATGTGGTTGGTTTTGCATGAACGTTGTTGGACCAATGCCAGACGTAAGCGACACGGCCTACAGGACAACGATGATTGCACACTATGCTGCCAGGAAGCCGAAACCACCACTCATCTCTTGGTCGCGTGTGTTTTTGCACGGGAGGTTTGGTTCGCCATCTTCGCGGCATTGGGGTGGAACGATCTGGCACCAACACCCACTACCCAGCATTTCATGGAATGGTGGATGGGGACCCGGAAACGAGTGAACAAAGCGACAAGGCCGACGTTCGATTCTATAGTCGTTCTCACTGCCTGGATGCTATGGAAAGAACGTAACGACAGGATCTTCAACCGTCGCTCGCGCACCGTTATACAGCTCGTAGACGCGATATGGGTTGAGGGGCGGTGTTGGGTTCTGGCAAGATGGCGTCACTTGCTCATTTGCCCGCCTCTTCAGCACATATCTTTGCATAGGATTGATACCGCTGAGGTCGCAGATTTGTTAAACGTATAGTCTTTCATAGATCAGGGCCGGGCCACCCTCTGCATGGTACCGGATTGATGTAGCCTTGCTTCCCTCTTAATGAAATACGTGTTAAGGCACGTTCGCCAAAAAAAAAACATATCCTTTGTTTGGAAGAAGTTACGAGTGCTTTAATTCATGTCATTTGTTTGGAAGAAGTTACATGTGCTTTGCTCATGTCATTTGTTTGTTTGGAAGAAGTACATGCTATCCTTGTATATTATATATGCCGGTTGCAATGCACGAACGATTACCTAGTTTTACCTTAAAGATGTCATATTTGGCCCCGTGAACAATCTGGCCCAATCCTCCTTTCCACCCTGGACGGGATAGAGGCTCCGCTCCTGACGGTGTTTGGTTGACGAGCACTACTGCGACGGAGCGGGCCCGCGAGGCCGAGCCGCCGAGGGGAATATTTGGTCTGCTGAACCTATGCCGGAGGGTATGTATAATGTATGACCCTGTGAATCGGCGTGTTGTTTTAGGCCTGATGCAATGCAAATACCAAATAGACGGGTGTTTTATGGTTTTATGTGCTTCTTTGCTCTTTTCTGATGGTGACAGGTAAAAACATGATTGCAGATTGCAGGAATGCTGTTCTAAAGTTTGGTAATTAATATTGTTTGACAGTCGACACATGTGGTTTATGTGCTAAACAGTTGTTCTGTAGTTGTATCAAACTACATTTGTTTACATGCCATCTTGATTGTTTTAAATTATGAGTTCAACTTTTCTGTCACATTAGCTTTGGTTGATACTCTTCTGCGATACTTCGTAATCATGCGAATCTTTTGTTTCAAACATCCCCATTAGGCATTAGTCAACCTTTTCCGGAGTATTTTAGTTTTATCATCTTTGTGATTAGTTTGTTTAGGGAAGTCTCCACATATGCTCTATGTTTTTTAATACTTGTTTTACATTTCTACATTTTCAATGATGCATTGTTGCCTTTTACCTTCTTTGAACCGGTAGAGATTATACCAGTTTATGTGTATAGTTGCTATGAGGAGTAAGACTGAAATATTCTTGTGCTACTATCGGTTTCTGTCTTTTAGTTTCTTCATTCATGTGTCTGTGCTGTTTTCGAAGTTACTATAATTTTGGTCTACCTGAAACTGGCATTGGCCTTGGCAGTGCTATCGTTAGGTTTATGAGGCTTTTTTTGAAATATTACAGTATCCGTGTATCATGGTGTACGTTTTATCCTGTCCCTGACAAATGCATTATCAGTAAAAGCTCATCTGCCTCTCAAAAGAATTTATAGAACTCGGTAAGCACTATGACTCTATGAGGGACTCAAATATGCAGCAATCACAATTCAAGCATGGAAACGTATAACATACATGGCATTTCTACATCTATAAATTACAATATATACTAGAAATGATCTACATAAGGGGGAAAAAGAGTCAGACCAGCGTTAACAAGAAAGGATCACCAAAAGCATCTGCAAATGACTCACATGGACACATCTGCAACACAATTCACGCTCTTGCTCTGCACGGTGGACATAACCCCTGACTCTATCGCAGCAGCCGCTCCCCCAACCTCGATGACGATGGCGCAGCTGAGCTTGATCTCGATGTGCTTCTTGACGATCCCCAGCACACTGACCCTCCCGTTGATCTCCGTGTAGGTGTCGAGGTCGTACTCCTGGCCGAACACGAGGCCCGTGCCGTTCATGGCGCTCGCGAGCCGGTCGGCGAGCAGGTCGACGGTGACGTTCATCCTCAGCGTCCGGTCGGCGCCGACGCGGCCGGCGGGCGCGTACGCCACGGACACCTTCTGGCCCCTGTAGTACACGTCCGTCTCGGTCCGCGAGAACTTGAACGCCGCGGCGTTGGGGTTCTTGATGGAGACGTCGGCGATGAGCGTGGCGTTGGCGGCCACGGGGCTCGCGAGCCCCGACCCGGGCCCCGCGCTGACGGCCGTGAGCCAGACGGCGTTCATGGTCAGGCGCGGGTCCTTGACCTTGAACACGGTGAGCGCGAGCACCAGGATGACGACGCCGACGACCAACACGGTGGTGACGCAGCAGCCGCCGCAGCAGAGCGCGCACCGGCGGCGCCTCGGGAGGCACTGCACGGAGCGCCACCCGGTCGCCGTCCGCGCCGCCTCCTCGGCGTCGTGGTCCGACGCCGGGTAGACCGTCGGGGAAGGGATCGCGAGGGGCCTCGCCGGGTCGCTCTTGTCCTGCTCCGCCGCCGCGCTCCTCGACGCCCCGGCGGTCGCCATGGAGGACTCGTGGAGATGGAGGGCCACGCGCTATGGCACGACGAGCACGCGGCTGCTTTGCTTGGTACACGCCTACACGGTCTTATGAAGAGCTGGTTCACGCCGCCGCCGGTCTTTGGTCTCGGTCTTATACTTGGTGTTCTGTAGACACTCGACTGTCAAGGCCAGCAGATAATTCTATGCCGGGTTTGACCCGCTTGACAAGTAATGAGAGAGGAGTGGTGGCGTGCAGCGAGTGCATCTGATCATTGATGCTCGACAAGCTTGGCATCTCGGGTTGAAAGTAAAAACATGTACTAGAACTTTAAAGTCTCTCTTTTTTTATTAATTACATGTGCTTGTATCACGTACTAGTACTAGTAGAGATGGATGATCATTTTCGTGCTGACAGTATCGTGATAACAACCGCAACGAAATGGAGCCGTCCTGGTGGCGACACCCAGTCGCATACACTCCCACTTTATCTCGATGAAGCTCCCCGGCGGCTTCACGGCCGACTGCCCTTCTAGACTCCGATGGTTTTTGAGGTCATCTTATGAGACCCATGTGTTCCTTTCGATGGCAGGCGAGAGTTCGGTCAGAATCACGAGTTTCCTATCGATGGTGCTTCAGACTTGGTCAAATTCAAGCGGGCAGTCGCTAGTCAGAGTTTGCGATTCAACGTTTCGATTCAACTGGCCCTGAGTGAAGTAGGAATAAGAAATGGAAGATTATTCTTGATGCAAATGCGCGTGTTGCTTTGATCATTGGCTGCGGACCTACGGTGCAAAATTACCTTGTGGCCTTGGGGGATGTGAATTTTAAATTTTTCCAGGTTGACTCATCCTCATTGGCACATCCGCACATGTGGTGCCATAATCAAGAGGCCATGTTTAATTTCATAAGTTTTCCCTATTCATCACTATTCATCAAATATTAGGATACTAATTAAGGGTATTAAATATGGATTGATGATGGATTAATTAGGCTTAATAGATTCGTCTCGCGATTTTTCGTCCATCCGTGTAATTAGTTTTATAATTAGATCATGTTTAGCCCTCGTAATCTTCGATTTAGTTTTGCTACAGTAAATTTCCTAAACTTATCTTGCTGAATTAAACAGGGCCCAACTGACCTCGTCTTTTTTTTTTCTTCAAAAAGTAACCTGGACTCAGGAGACATAAGGAGTTTTTGACGTTTTTTGAACTGCGGAAGTCCGCAAGTTCTGACGACATCGGCAATTTATCGACCAAAAGTTTTTGACGTTTTTTGAACTGCGGAAGTCCGCAAGTTCTGACGACATCGGCAATTTATCGACCAAAAGTTCCACCATCCGAAAAATGAGGTTCCTAAAACCCATATAACCTGTTCATATTATCGTGTTCAGAAAAACAGAAATCTATATATGCTCTGAGCCCACATCAAGACTCTTGACAAATTTGTATCAGGCCTCGAAATCTATTCGCGAATTGATCTTTTCTTAGTTTTTTTTGAGAAACAGATCTTTTCTTAGTTGAATACTTGAATATACGATTCAGTGACAAGCCCGTGTTTACTCTTTTTTTTTTGATAATACGCCTCTGTATTCTTAGATAAGGAAAACGTACAAGTACTCGTACAAACACAGAGACATACGGTAAAGATACAGAGACAGCTGTCCCAGCCGAACTTCGCAGAGGCCCTTCAAGAAAAAGAAAATTACAACGCAGTCCCTATGGCCTTTGCACCCCGTGTTTACTCTTTGAGCCCATCTAGAACCGTACTCACCGTTTTGCTGTTTTTAGAGGGATCGTTTCCCGTTACATAACTAAGATCCATGTGTTGTGGGCCTGTGTGAACTGCATCTCGGCCCTCCGTAGTAGCGCACTTCACGGCCCAAACTAAGACCACT
>CM014272.1:61979164-61996044 GCA_004135705.1 Alloteropsis semialata | reverse complement strand
CTGTAGGCTGTCGTCGATGGCGGAGCCCAATCCCACACCGACAGTGGTGTTGCACGCCTGCCTCGGCGTGGGCCACCTGATCCCGATGGTGGAGCTCGCCAAGCTGCTCCTCCGCCGCGGCCTCGCCGTCGTCATCGCCGTGCCGACCCCGCCGGCCTCAACCGCCGCCGACTTCTTCGCCTCCTCCGCCTCCGCTATAGCAGCTCTCGCCGCCGCCAACCCCGCCGTCTCCTTCCACCACCTCCCGCCGCCGGACTACCCCGCCCCGGACCCGGACCCCTTCCTCCAGATGCTCGACGCGCTCCGCCTCACGGTGCCCGCCCTCGCCGCCTTCCTCCGCTCCCTCCCCTCCGTCGCCGCGCTCGTGCTCGACCTCTTCTGCGTCGACGCGCTCGACGCGGCCGCGGCCGCCGGCGCCCCGGCCTACTTCTACTACACCTCCTGCGCCGGCGACCTCGCCGCGTTCCTCCACCTCCCCCACTACTTCGCCGCCACGGACGGCGGCGCTAGCTTCAAGGACATGGGCAAGGCGCTCCTCCGCTTCCCCGGCGTCCCGCCTATCCCGGCGTCGGACATGCCGCACACGGTTCTCGACCGCGCGGACCGGACCTGCGCCGCGCGGATCGGCCACTACGGCCGCGTACCCGAGGCGCGGGGCGTGCTGATAAACACCTACGAGTGGCTGGAGGCGCGGCCCGTTCGCGCGCTCAGGGATGGCGTCTGCGTCCCCGGCCGCCGCACGCCGCCGGTGTACCCCATCGGGCCGTTGATCGTCAAGGGCCAGAAGTCGAAGGAGAAAGGGGAGCGCCACGCGTGCCTGGCGTGGTTGGACGCGCAGCCGGCGCAGAGTGTCGTCTTCCTCTGTTTCGGCAGCCTGGGCGCCGTCTCGGCGGCGCAGCTGAAGGAGATCGCTCGCGGGCTGGAGAGCTCCGGGCATCGCTTCCTGTGGGTGGTGCGGAGCCCGCCCGAGGACCCGACCAAGTTCTTCCTCGCGCGCCCCGAGCCAGACTTGGACGCGCTCCTCCCCGAGGGGTTCCTGGATCGAACGCGGGACAGAGGGCTGGTGGTGAAGATGTGGGCGCCGCAGGTGGAGGTGCTGCAGCACGCGGCCACCGGCGCGTTCGTGACGCACTGCGGCTGGAACTCGGTGCTGGAGGCGGCGTCCGCCGGGGTGCCGATGCTTTGCTGGCCCCTATACGCCGAGCAGAGGCTGAACAAGGTGTTCGTGGTGGACGAGATTAAGGCCGGGGTGGTGGTGGACGGGTACGATGAGGAGATTGTGACGGCTGAGGAGGTGGAGAAGAAGGTGAGGCTGGTGATGGAGTCCGAGGAAGGGGAGAAGCTCAGGGAGAGGCTGGCATTGGCGAAGGAGAAGGCGGAAGAGGCGCTAGCCGACCGCGGGCCGTCACAGGTGGCGTTTGAAGAGTTCTTGAAAGATTTGAAGCTTGCCAAATGATCAAGCACAAAAGGTGTGCATCAATGGTTGATCCTGGAAGCTGAGATGTGCCAAGGACCTAAGGTTAGTGTCAACTGTCAACTCCCACTCTGAAGTTTGAATTCTTTCAATGAGACAGGATGGCTATGATTTGTTTTGACAGATTATTACCTGATTGAACCTGAATATTGCACTCAGGAATGATGTGTAGTATCTAGGCTTACAAACTGAGGCAAACGAAAACTTCAAAGTTTCCTTACAGCATCTTCTATCATAAATCACAATATGTCTATATCAAGTAAAGAGAGAATTGATTTGGAACATTAAGCTAAGAATTGACAGAAATATATGAGCTAACTGCCCCTTCCAAGTTGTGCTGATGAAAAACTGCAAGCTCTCAGTCACATGTTCTAGCACAAATCACAATATGTGCAATATCGACTTTGATTCAGAAAATTAAAGTAACAATTGACAATCACATTGAGCTCCTGCATTTAGCACACCAGTAACTCTCTGCTTGTCGACTTTGTTAACTAACTGGCCCATTTTCTTCTGAAATACTACAGATGCGACATTTAATTTGTTTATGTCGATGACAAAATCTGTGATATTGAATCCTCAACTATAGCACTGAGGAGACACACCTTGATCAGTGACATTCTCCATTTCCGTAGCTGCTCTTCTCCTCCAAATCTCTCAAGAACTCGTCAAATGCCACTTCCGAAGATCCTCCTTCCTTGGTAGCCTCCAATGCCTTCTGCCTAGCCACCGCAAGCCTCTCCCGAAGAATCTTCCCTTCCTCAGTCTCCATCACCAGCCTCACCTTCGCTTCCACCTCCTCGGCCTTGACGAACTCCTCGTACCCCTCCAACTCCACCGCGATCTTCATTTCCTCCACCATGAACACCTTGTTCATCGCCTGCTCCGCGTACAGTGGCCAGCATATCATCGGCAGCCCAGACATGATGGCCTCGAGCGCCGAGTTCCATCCGCAGTGCGTCACGAATGCGCCGACCGCCTCGTGCCGCACCACCCCTGCCTGTGGAACCCAGCTCCTCACCACCATTCCTCTGTCCCTCGTCCTGTCCAAGAACCGCGCCGGGAGCAGCCGCTCCAGGTCCGGCTCGGGAAATCGATCCTGTTCTTCGGGCGGGCTCCTCACAGCCCACAAGAAGCGGTGGCTGGAGCTCTCTAATCCCCGGGCAATCTCCTCTAACTGTGCAGCCGAGAAGGCGCCCTTGCTGCCGAAGCAGAGGAAGACGACGCTCCGTTTCGGCTGCGCGTCCAGCCACGCCAGGCACTCATGCCTCTGGCTGCCGTCTCCCGACTTGCCGTCGTTGACCAGTGGCCCGATGCAGTAGATTCTCGGCGTTGGCCGGCCGGGCACACAGACGCCGTCCTCGAGCGCCTTCAGGGTCCGGGGCTCCAACCAATCGAAGCTGTTGACCAGCACGCCCCTCCCCTCCGGGATGCGCCTGAACTGGTCCAGCCGGACCTTGGTCGGGTCGCTCTCCTTGTCCTGTATCGTTGCCAACATGTCCAGCGCCTGGATCGGTGGCATGCCGGGGCAGCGCACGAGCGTCCTGCCCATGTCCTTGAACGACGGGAGGGTGGGGTAGAGGTATGGCAGGTTGAGGAACACGGCGAGGTCCGCGGCCGCGGAGGGGAAGAAGAAATAGGCGGGGACGCCGAGCTCCGCCGCGACGTCGAGCGCGTCGACGCAGAACATGTCGAGGAGCAGCGCGTCGGCCGGCGCGGGCAGCGAAAGGAGGAACCCCCGCAGCGCGGGGTTCGCGAGTCGGAGCGTGTCGTGGCTGCGCTTCACCGGGTGCGCGCCGGGGTCCGGGCCGGGCGGCGCCGGCAGGAGGCGGAACGTGACGGCCGGGTTGGCCGCCGCGAGGCGCGCCACCGCGGCGGCCGACGCGGCGTCGGCGTCGAGCGGGTCGACGACGGCGACGAGCGCGCCGTGGCCGTGGCGGAGGAGGTGCTTGGCCAGCTCCACCATGGGGATTAGGTGGCCCACGCCCAGCGACGGGTAGAGCACGAACGTCTTCTTCTCCATGGATCGCTGGCCTGGAGCTTCAGCTCCAGCTTCCATCCAGACTCGCCGCTATGCACTGGAGACCGGACCGGGATAAAGAGCCGCTGCACTGCTGCAGTTATCATATATACTCGCGATCTGTTTTCGTGTGCGCGCGCGAGGTGTGGCGCGCTTTCTTGGAACGCGCCGAATTTGGCGAGGTGTGGATCGCAGTAGATGCCGATTTTTCTTGTCGCTTCAGACCTTCCGTTCCATAGACCATAGTGGAATGCATTCGAAGTCTTGCTTCAGACCTTCCGTTCCATAGACCATAGTGGAGAACGCTTTGCGTTCTGCTTGTTCACTGGTCTGAATGGAATATTCAAAGCCAGCGGTCAGAACACGGCGGCTTAGGTCACGGCTGTTTAGGGCGCGATGACAGAAACTAAAAAGGGTTTACTGGTTTGGTTGTTAAGTTTTTAAGGAGGGTTTATTTTCTTTCTAGATTATATAATCTACTCCACCTGTTTTTGTCAAGAACAATATGGTACTCTTTATTCTAAAATACTATTCGTTCTGGTTTTTTATATTTATAGATTTTGCTATATATAAGACATACGCCATGACTGGATAGCAAAACACGAATAGCATTTTGAAAAGGAGGGAGTAATATTTAGTGCGCTGTGCTTTGGTAGGTTGATCCGATTCCAGTTTACTAAGTTGTGCCCTTGATCGAACACGGCTTGCGTCATAGGTGACGTTTAAGAGAAGAGAAGCATCCGGAACTCATCACTTTGTCTACGTCGATCAGAGTTTGGCGCTTCCCATACGTAATCATCTTGCCTTCCTAGAAGCAAAAATGAAGTCGCCCGCTTGTTGACTGTTGACTGTTGAGTTAAGGGGGTGTTTGGATCCAATGGACTAAAGATTAGTCCATCACTTTTAGTCATTTTTAGTCCATTGGGCTCCAAACACCACGGACTAAAAACGGACTAATTCCCATTAGTCCATTTGAAGTAGCTAAAAGGGACTAATGGGTTGGAAAGACCACCCATATCCTCTGTGGGTCCCACCACGCCAACTACCAGGGGCAAGAGACAACAAGATATGGTCATTTATTAGGGGCATTTTGGTCTTTGTTGAACTGCTTTAACAGGGACTAAAACTTGGATCCAAACAGGTAGGACTAAACTTTAGTCCACTGACTAAACTTTAGTCAATGGACTAATGGGGATCCAAACACCCCCTTAAACTCAGAGGCACATGCATATCAGTGTCGCAGAGTCGTAGGCGGCTGCGTATCAGCCACCAGGCAGCAGTATTTTTCTCTCACAACAAATCAGCATCAGCCATCAGCCAGCCAGCAGTACTTTTCTCTCACAACAAATCAGCACCAGCCGCCAGCCAACCGAACAGGCTAATTGTGCTAGCTACGGAGTCGATTTTGCACCGTCCCTACCATAGCAGCAGCCTTTTTTTTTCCAGCTGAACTTGTTAGGATTGCTGGTCTAGACTGTAACCCTGCTGTTTTCTAATAAAATCCTCTGATGATGCTAAAAAAAAATACCATAGCAGCAGCCGCAAGCAGACCGCCGTGATCACTTCCTTTCATGTTTCTTCCTCCCTTTCCTTTTCTTTTTCCCCCATAAATCCTCCTGTACATTTTTTCTCCAGTTCGTAGTTGTCCTTTTCACAACAGTATAGTTTAAATTAGCATATGCCACACTGTGTGGAATAAATCACACATTTTTACAGAAATATTATTCTTGTGAAGCTGGATCATTTTGAATGTATAAATGTTATGGAATATCCAATGAAAATTGCGTATTTGATTTGACCCGTTATGAAAATTCGTGTTTCTTCATATGTTTTGGATTGCCCCAAGATACAATACGATTATTCGGTGGTATATTATGCATTGGTCTAGCAGTGAAAAAATCATTGTCTGTGCTTACAAGCCAACTACATAGCTGCGTCTATGTTGCAAAAATTTCATCACATTGAAGCAACCATTATATTCTTCAGTAATTTAAGTTCATTTACAAGCTGAGGCGTGGAAGGGAGGAGTTCATGTTTACTCCCTCTGGTTTTTACATGTCATATTACTTTTGTCTTAAATCAGAGTTTTGCAACTTTGACCAAATTTAAGAAAAATATAACAAAATCTACAATATCAATCGTACATATTATAATAATATTTTATGGTAGATTAATTGAAACAAATTTAGTATTGCGATGTTGTTATATTTTCTATAAATTTCGTCAAAGTTGGGCAACTTTAACTCAGGAATGTAATTCTAGCACAATTTCACGTTTTAGTATCTTAAAGTTGACCAATTATAGATAAAGATGTATTCATTCATATTTATGATATCAAATATTTATCATTAGATTAATTACAAAATATATTTTTATATAATTTTATTTAAGAACCATAAATATGAATACAAATCACTAGAAACTTGGTCAAATATGAACCACTCCAACTGACACGCAACTCATAGTTACGTTCTTTTTTTAACGGAGAACGATACCACTGCCGTGTAGATGTAGCCCAAGTAAGCAGTAACCAAATCCATCAAGCTTGTGTCAGCTTCTGTCCGAGGTTACCTGCGTCCAACAGGAACTGACCAAACGCGGCGGCGAGGAGCCACCGTTCTTCCAGGCCATGACTGCGGCCTCCTTGTGTGCCGTCACACGTGCCCTGAGCTTCTCTCCTTCCTCGGAGTCCAGCACCAGCCTTACCTTTGCCTCCACCTCTTCGGCCTTGACCAGCCCCTGCTGCCATCCGACCACTTCCACACCAATCCCAGCCTCCTCCACCATGAACACCTTTGTTCATCTTCTGCTCCTCATACAATGGCCAACACAGAGCACCGGCACGCCCGCCATGATCCCCTCCAGTACAGAGTTCCACAGTGCGTCACGAAAGCGCCCGTCGCCTTAGGATTGAGCACGTCCACTTGGGGCGCCCATGGCTTGACAACAAGGCCACGCCCTTTGGTCCTTTCCAAGAACCCTTCGGGCAGGAGCGTGTGGAGGTCCGGGTCGGCATGAACGACGCCGAATGCCCTCTCCGGGTTGTCGCCGAAAGGGGCTCGCACCACCCAGAGGAAACCGGTGACCGGATCTCTCGAGGCCGACCGCGATCTCCCTGAGCTGCGCCTCCGAGTGGTTGCCTGTCCCTACGCTCCCAAAGCAGAGGAACACGACGCTATGCTCCGGTTGCTCGTCGAGCCATGCGAGGCACTCGTGCTTCTCTCTTCTCTCGATGTCCCCCTCGACAAGTGGCCCGGCGCAGTACACTGGAGGCATCGTGAACTCGCTCCCAAGGAGAAGCTGGGTGTCCGTGAGGGCTTTCACTGCCCGAGCCTTTAGCGATGTGAACGTGTTCACCAGCATGCCGTCGGCCTCCATGTTCTTGCTATGGGAGCTCGTCATCGCCTTGTATATCTCATTCTTGGGGTCCTCGAGCATTTCGCCCGTGAGGTGAGAAGCCGGCATGGGCGGGACGCCATGCAAGCTGAGCGTGTCGTCTCCTAGCTCCTTGAAGCTTGGCTGGCCCTCCACGGAAGCTGGAGGAACCCAGCGCTGGCGGTGGCGTTTATGGTGAAGAAGCTGTAAGCCGGGGCTCCGAGCTCCTTGGTGACGTCGAGCGCCACGTTGGACAGCGAGTCCACGACCACCGCGTGGATGCTTCGGGGAGGCATGGAGCAGAGGAACTCACGGAAGCTCTTGTTGTAGCGCTTGATGAGCTCGAAGTAGCCGAGGAGCAGGTGCACGTCGTTGGTGATGGCGGGAGGGTTCTGGATACGGGGCAGCTTGTGGAACGTGACGGACGGCTTGGAGGCCGCGACTCGGCCGACGGCGGCGGCGAAGGGGATGTTCCATTCCATGGCAACATCGATGATGGCGACCACGGCGGCGTAGCCCTCCTCCAAGAGGGCGTCAGCGAGCTGCATCATGGGGAGGAAGTGGCTCACGGTGAGACCGGGGTATAGAACGACGGTCTTCTTCATGGCTGTTGCTTGGTTTGATTTTCTGGCTGGCAGGCTGCAAGGATGAAGGTTATTGCGCCCGAGTTAATCGAACAATTGATTTGAAGGTAGAAGACGGGTGGGCAAGGCCAAGAGAATCTTTATAGACGTACCACCGCTGATTGCATTGTTAGAATTTTGGATCGATGCAATCAGTGAGATGGCCAACGGATCGACCTCCTCCACGGGATGATCTGGTCGATGATGAGAGGAACATCCGGTCAAGCATCCTGCCTCTTGGTCACATCTGTGAACCAACCAGCTTTTTTTTTTTTGTGCGAGCTGTGAACCAACTAAATATAGCTGTTGAGCAACTCCTCTCAATTGCTCCAGTTAAGCACCCTATCTTCCAGTCACCACCTCCAATCTAAAATGCTCTTGTATATTTGTCTGATCAAAATTCCTCTCAGTTGTTCGGGTTAAGCACCGTATCATCTGGTCATACTAGTGGCCTTACACATTCCATTTAGTGGATTATCGTCATTATGATTTTCTGTTTGACTGAATCTTCCTCCCAGTTCAACCTTGTTTTGACCGGCCTTTCTACACTTGGCATAACTTTCTACTTCAGAGTTCAGACTATGATTTCGATGATCATAGACTCTATGGAAAGTTTGTGCGGAGCTCTACATGTTTGTACAACAATATATCCAATGTGATCAACATGCATTACGCCCCAACTTCACTTTTCTCACAAGCCCAAATCTTCAAATCATATTTATCATAGTAATATCTCGGGATTTTGTCCAATTCACTCTAAACTTTGTTGCGGTTTATGTACTTCACTTAAACATCATGTATACTCCATTTTAGTACTTAAACTTTCTACTCCAATCGTTCTAACTTTTCTAGATGCATAGTTTTTGCTATGAAGCCGTATCAAATACATATAAAAACAATGTATTTAGAAAAACCATAATGATTTATAACTTGAAACAGAGTGGGTGTTTTTTTTTTGGGTTCACTCTCCTCCCTTGTCCTAGAACGATCTCTTAAACATCATGTACACAGCGAAGCACAAAAACAACACAAATGACTTCAATTTCTTCAAATATAACACCACGGTGCAGCAAATCCAGCGATGCTCCCAAATTGAAATTGTAGCTAGCTGACCCATTGCATCATGGGCGTGTCAGCCGCTGCCTGAGGCTGCGCCTGCGTCCGACAAGAACTGGCCAAAGGCAGTGCGCGACGAGCCGCCGTCTTTCCAGGCCGTTGCCGCGGCTTCCTTGTGCTCGGACACCCGTGCCCTAATCCGCTTGCCCTCCTCGCTCTCCATCACCAGTTTTATCTTGGCCTCCAGCTCCTCGGCCTTAACCAGCCCCTGCTTCCATCCAACCACCTCCACGCCGACCCCGAACTCTTCCACCATGAACACCTTGTTCATCTTCTGCTCTGAGTGCAAAGGCCAGCAGAGCATTGGCACGCCGGCGGTGATCCCCTCCAGCACCGAGTTCCACCCGCAGTGGGTCACGAACGCTCCCGTCGCCCTGTGACGGAGCACCTCTACCTGCGGCACCCACAACTTGGCGACGAGCCCACGGCCACCTATCCTCCTCAAGAACCCCTCGGGAAGAAGGGCATCGAGGTCGGGGTCGGCGCGGGGGTCGTACGGCTTCTCCGGGTCGTCGGGCGGAGGGGCTCGCACCACCCACAGGAACCGGTGCCTGGACCTCTCCAGGCCAATGGCCACCTCCTTTAGCTGCTCCGCTGAGTGGCTGCCGGCACCGGTGCTTCCGAAACAGAGGAACACTACGCTGTGCTCCGGCTGCTCGTCGAGCCACGCGAGGCACTCGTGCTCTTCTTCTGCCTCGCCGTGCCCGGCGATCAACGGCCCGACGCAGTATAGCGGAGGCATTTTGGGGAAACGCCGTGGATCGCCGAGAGCTCCCACGGCACGAGCCTCGAGCGACCCGAACGTGTTCGCTAGGATGCCTTGGGATTCTTGTATTCTGCCGAACAGGTTCACCATAGCCTTGTATGTCTCGCTCCCTGGATCCTCGAGCATTTCAGCGTTGAGGTGAGATGCCGGGACGGGCGGGACGCCATGGAGGTCGAGAGGCGTGTCTGTGTCTCCGAGCTCCTTGAGGCTGGGCTCGCCTTCCGCACGGGTCGACATAACCTGGACGGACACGGCGAGAGAGGAGGCGTTGGAGGGGAAGAAGGTGTAACCTGGGATCCCAAGCTTGCTGGCGACGCCGAGGGCGTCGACGGACATCATGTCCACGATCAGGGAGTGGACGGTGCCGGGCGGCATGGACAGGAGGAAGTCGCGGAGGTGCTCGCTGTAGCGGGCCACGAAGTCGGCGACGAAGTTGGCGCCGTGGTCGAAGGTGGGGGAGTAGTCCTGGATCCGCGGGAGCTTGTGGAAGGCCACGGCCGGCTTGGAGGCAGCGACGCGGTCGACGACGGCGGCCAGGGCGATGTCGCCTTTCAGGGTGGGGTCGATGAACGCGACCGCGACGGCGTAGCCCTCCTCCAGGAGGACGTCGGCGAGCTGCACCATGGGGACGAAGTGGCTGACGGCGAGGCCCGGGTAGAGCACGACGGTCTTCTTCTTCATGGCTCTGCTTCTGCCTGGTTGTGTGTAGCAGAGTAGCACGAGTTCTTTCTTTGGACTTTGGAGGGGAATGCAGATGCGGTGGAGATAGAGGACTGAAATCGAGCAATACTTTGCATTGCGAGGCGCCACCACAACAGCAAAGTCAAACATCGAGCTTCGTTCAGTTGCCTTTGTTTTCATGCGCTGAATTATTTTACAAGTGAACCTTGACTCTACTCCGTCTGTTTTGGTCTACGTGACGTTTTATCTCTTTTAAATCAAATTTAACCAATTTTAACTAATTTTATAGAAAATATTGCAATAGCTATCCTAGGTAACATAAACGCTATCAAAATATATTTCATAATGAATTTAAGGAAACAAATTTAATGTTATAATTTATTTTCATTTTTCTACAAATTTAGTCAAAGATAACTACTTTTGACTTAGAACAAACTTTACACATATGTAAATAAAATCAGAGGAGAAGGAGTACGTGCAACTTTGTTTCGGTCAGTTGCCGTGCTGAACAAAAATGGCGCCAAGTCAACAAATAAATAAATAAATAAATTATACACTGCTTACCCAAGCTTTTTTTTTTTGAAATTCACTCTTACCGAAGCTTGATATAAGAACACACATAATGCCAAAGGGAACGGCTAAAAGAAGTGGCAGGATTTATAGATGGCCTGACTAGTATTTGGGCCGTGCACCGTGGCCCGTGGCATTTCAAGGGCTCAGCCCAGGTGCAAGAGAAGCAGCAACAACAGCATCCGGAATCCTATAGCAAACATTAGCCCCTGTCACGAGTGCACGATAGAGAAGGCCACCGGATTTTTTTTTAAAAAAAAGAGATGTCGAAGCCGAGGGCAACAGCTCGGGCATACTGAAGTTGCTTGCTGGCGAGGGAACTCCGACGAGCAGGGAAAAAAAAAGAACGATTGCCGGCGGCGGCAAGGCAGCGCGTTGGAGTTTTAGAGAAGAAAGAGTTTAACAAGGTAGCATTACAAGAAAGAAAAGACAACAAAGGCTAGGGGAAAAAAACAAGAAAACAAAAAGACTACAACACACAGAACCGAGATAACCTACAAACAGAAAGACCAGATGCTTCGCAAATTTAATAATCTGCCATCTACTCATACTCTATACCATTTATTGGTAGTATGGACTATGGAGCACCGTAAAAAAGCTGTTCTATTTGGCCAAGACAATGGCGGTGTTCGGATGCCTCGGGACAAAAAATTGTCCGAATGAATCTTGCATGCATGAAGTACTAAATGAAGTCTATTTACAAAACTTTTTCAGAGATGAGTGTAACTTTGCGTGACGAATCTAACGAGCCTAATTAATCCATGATTGGCTACAGTAATGCTACAGTAATCATCCTCAAATCATACGGTCAAAGGCCTCATTAGATTCGTCTCGCGAATTTGCCAGGGGTTGTGGAAGTAGTTTTGTAATCTGACTTTATTTAATATCCCTAATTAGTGGTCAAAGTAGGGTGCAAAAAATTTGTCCCACCATCTGAACACAGTCGATAACAAAATAATAAAACAAAAAAAAATTGTTTTAGGTCAGAAAGGACCACAGATGTTAGCATTGGAAAATAAAAACTATCTGTGCTATATGCAACGCAAACTGATACACAGGTACAAGCGTTCAGCGTCCCGTTGCCTAGAATAACAGATTATCGTGGCACAGTCTTAGAAGCATGTACTGTACCAAATAACCAAATCCACCAGATGCAACTATTCGTGAAAATTGCACCGAAGTGATGAGCATTTACCACATGTAATCCTTTCATTTGGGCATCTTATAAACAGCGGGGAAAATTAATAAACAACAATGGCTTCACTGAAGTAAAGATATACAGCATTCAGTCATAACTCATAACCTAAAAGAATTGCATCTGCTCACTCTGACAAGGCAACAAAACAAACTTTAATCAAATTTGAGCCCGGCAATCTGGGCCCACTCACTACCAAACTACCACTACGTACAAAAACCAACTATACTCCTTCCTGTTTTTCATCCCTGTGTATAATTACAAAGTTAGAACAAACCTGTGGCCTCAGTCAACCACTCAGCTGCAAGCAAATATACAGTTAGATAGCCTTGTGACATCCTGGCCTTCATCCTATGTCCTACATCACGCTGCTTATAATCACAGCCATCCTCAGAAACTGTGGACTCCGCGCATGGGAGATCTTATTGAGGGAATCCCCCTGCTGGTCCACCTGGGGTATGTGCTGTTCAACCTATGATGGAAGCCATGGGTACTGTAACAGCTGGTCCCCCATTTCTGCTTCTATGTGCTCTTATTGTATTTGAGTATCTCAAGCAATAGATGCCGCTGTTTTAACTGGTGGTGGAATCACAGTGCAGAGGGCGCCGTGGCGACACAACACCATGTGCAGAAATCCATGCTCTTCCAACTCATTGCGAAGAAGGCAACTTGTTAAAGCAAAAATGGCTTACATACAACACATCTTCCCATTGCTCCCTTTTCTTTAATTTACCTTGTTATGTCAGAAATGCTCCTTGTGGAACTCAAATTTCGTTGTAGACTTGCCATTGAATTCATAACAAAGTTTGCTTAGTTCCTGTGCCAAAACTGGAGCCCCACAATAGAACACTCCTGCACACAAAAACAAAAATTACCTTCTTTACAGTGATCAAAACATAGAAGATAACCAAGATTATTGGTTCAGCAGAAATGGGTGTTTTTTACCCACTAGATTTTTGCCAGGAGACTTTCTAGTCATTTACCATGTCTACTCATTAAGTTGCTCATACTAACATGTTGTTATGTTGTATGTACACTGAGAATTGGTATTTTCACTATAGCAAGTTCCTTATTTGAGGTTTTATAAAGGACAAAACAAAACTTCCATCCTGAATGACATGGTCACATAGATATAAAATAGGAAACTTTCTACTATATCAGGAAGAAAAGTATCTGACCTATTTTAGCATAAGGATGTTTGGTGGCTATCTTAGATAGGACTTTCTTAAAATTTGGCCTTGCAAAATGTGTCCGGACCTGCAAAAACAGCAAATCAGTACAATGACAACAAATCCTTTTATCCCAAGTAAGTTGGGGTTGGAAAAAAAAAGACAGCATATAAAAAATAAAATAAAACTATAAGTGGCATACTGCACACTACAAGGTATTCTTCCTTGTATTTTCCTCATCCTATACTACAGTAAAGTTCAACACTTTACAGCAAGATGTAAGAGAGCAGTTTTCAAAAAAAAAAAAGATGTAAGAGAGTACCAGAACTTACTTTGGTTCCCGAAACTATATCAACGCCATTCTTGGCATGGTTGAGAGCTTGCAGCATTGTGATGAGTGCTGACCGAGCATCCCCTTCCTCATAAACGCTTGTGAGATAGTTGTGCATCTCAATTATATTCTAATAGTGAACAAGGACATCTATATGAACAAATTTGCAAGAAAAGAAAATAGCATGATATGTAAAAGAAAAACAGTTAGATGATACATACCCTTTGATCTAGTTCAGCAATCTCATTCATGACTCCTTTAAACCAATCAAAGGAGCCTTGTTCACGTGTCACCCAATAAAAGTAAGCATTTGTTGTCTTCAAAACCCTCTTTGGTTTTGAGGTAATCCTCATAAGGGTGTCAAGATCAACATGTGCCTTACTGCGACCAATTGGTGGGTAAAGATCACTTGAAGCTTCCTACAGATTTTAAATGAATAAATTCATTCTTGGCCTATCTAGTATTGGTGAAAAAAAAAATACTTGAAAGATCACCAACTAAATCACAAAGAACTAAGGATTAAAATTGATTATTAATTCCTAGATCAACAAAAAAAAATTAAGAGGCAGTTGGCGATATGAGAAAAATCACTTACTTCCTCTTCCTCCACTTTGATGATGTTATTGAGAAGGTCTTTCAATATGCTAATAAAAGGTGTGGCACCAATTCCAAGTCCAACAAGTAGTAAAACATCGTACTTGCTGTAGTCTTGTGCAGGAGACCCATATGGTCCATCGATCAGAAGTTTTGGTAAGCTGTATCCACAAAGAAAATTATGAAGCCCCGCATTGCAGAAACAGATCAAGTATCGATATGCATATAGGGAATGAATATACGCTTTCTTAGTTGTCTCGTCTGCTCGAAGAAGGCCACTTTTCCCACCAACTGGTGGCTCACAAGCTGCTGAGAATACCCGCTTGAGCTCCCGTGTCCAATCACCAAGTTGCCGAACATGAATGCTTAGATAGTCATCCCCAGGTGCTGAAGTTATTGAGAAAGGATGCCTGAAAGCAAAAATAAGTGTTTAACTACTTGCAGGGAAAAAAATGTCAACAAACACAAATTTTGTGATCTAGGAATGTTTTAGTTACAAAGAAGAGCCACGCACCATTCAAAGGGTGAAACAGCAGGGCACTGAACAAACATGTACTGCCCACTCTTGTAACGGAATGTGGGAGGCTTAGACATCTGCAATGTCAAAACATTACCAGGATATATGGCCACCTGCAAAGGAACTACAGGTCAGAGAACTGTAAACAAATTTAATACTCAGATTGCTAAATTCTTCAAGGATGACCTTCAATAGCCGGACAGAATAACTGCCCGACCTGAAGAACCTCAGAGTCCTCTCCCCGACATACAGACTAACAGGCACTGAGAGATACATCCATGTCTGTACAAAATAAAAATATTAAACACCTACATTGTTATTGAGGTTCAGAGAGTAAAGTGAAAAGAAAAGATTGTCTTACCGTCTTCTTGTACCAGTCATGGATAAGGTATAGACACTCTCCATGGATAACGAGTGCTATGTACACAATAATGAACAAATGATGAGAGTACCAGAATGCATTGAAGCCAGTAAGTTTGTCAAATGGCCTTGGAAGCTTCACCAGGCTACGGCGGAACCACCTTGTTGCTAGAGTAAATGCAATAAGCATGCACACAACCATGATTACCCCTGTAATGCCCTCCACTCCTTTGACCAGCTCTAAATATGTTGGCTTCTTATTCCCAAAGTATTCATGCAGCGGAGCATACTTTTCCTCTGGTGAACTTATGAGCCGTGGAAAATCACATATAAGGTGGTTCCCTGCATGAAGGATAACACCAACCACAATTGCCGCTGCAATAGTCTGCCATTACAACACAAGCAAAAAAATTGTTCTTTTAGATTCTTGGTTTTGACTGAATGAAATGTCATATGCCCTTTTATGACAAAGGTCCTTATCAGGCATCACTGTTTACCCCATTATACGTTTCTGTTAAATTCATAGCCAGCAAGAATGGGTATGGGCGTATGGCATGAGCTGCTTGAGCCCCTGACATGGCATTGCCCAACTATGGCTTTTGTCAAATTGCTATGGTCCATTCATGTCCCACGTGGCCACGTGCCATTTGGATGTTACCAACCAAATGGCTCTAGCTTCTCAGATACCTCCTTTAAGTGGATATACAACCATATCATGTTCTTTGTTATGAAAATGTCAAAGGGTAGACTACTGCCTAACTTGTGAAGGACAAAATACTGCTGGTCAATAACAATGGATATTCAATTTGGTTAATATTATCTAACATATAGACACAAAATGACTAGTCAATTGGGTTATCGCAATCCAGATTATATCCTGACTGGCTGACTCTGACCGTAGGAACATTAACTAGAGATTTCAGACAATATATTATGTATGGAGGAACAATCCATAGTTTAAGCTGTAATATTCACTCCCTCCGTTCCAAAATGTAAGAGGTTTAGTTTGCCCTAAGTTAAACTCATCTAACTCTGAAGTAGTTTATACAAAAATATAGTAAGTTTATGCTACCTAGTAGATGCAGTATGGTGGATTTTATGAAACTAATTTGATGTTGTTAATGTTGGTGCATTTTTATATAATCTCGGTCAAAATTAGAGGAGTTTGACTTAGAACAAAACTAAAACCTCCTAAATTTTTGGAATGGAGGACAAGAAAAAGCAATTTGAGTCTATACTGGCTAACCTTGTGGAAGTTTATGTTGTCATCAAATGGCAATGCTCTTGCAGCTTTCGTATTCCGCAGCCAGGTGATGGTGTTGCGGCACACAGGCAAGAGAATAAGTGCCATGTTCAGCTTGAGAGTCTCAGCAGCACCCTTTGCAGTTGTAACACAGTAACCCATCACATGAAAGACATACCGGTTGCGGTACTGGATGAACTTCCAGATGAACAATCCAGCCATTATCCCAATCCACAATGCAAGCACCCAAAGACGTTTCCAGTTGTCCTCCAGGTAGTAGTTAAGTGTGCTGCTAATTTTTCGGATTGGACTCCTTTTCCTTAGACCAGCAAGGTTCTGGCTCAGTGCCTGGCTTGTGTAGCTCAAGGCCTGGCTGTAGTTCACATAGGTATCCTTTTGCAGTAGCAGTGTCTCCAATTGCCAAAGCTGCAATGCCAATCACAAGCAGTTCTTTTTCAATGTCACAAAATTGCAATCCACCTCTAAAGTGAGATCAAATTGAAAAAAATAACAATGGAGCATTTTCCCAATATATTAGTTACATAGATTTCAACATACAGTTCATTGATCAAGCTCACACCTAAAAGTGATAAAGTAAACAGTGTATACAGTTGTACCACATTTAAAATGTGGCATAAATGGTAATTCAGTACTGAAATTAAAGACCAAAACTGTGAAATTTTTTTAAAAAAATATTACAGTTCGCAGCTCAGAAATACTTAAAAGAAACTTTACAGATGTTTCTATGGTATATTTGTACTTATGACCATGGATTCAAAATGATGCAGAAATTTTATTTATTAGCACACAACGACGCATCGTTATATACCCGTAGTATTGTTCAAT
>CM014272.1:61947422-61979078 GCA_004135705.1 Alloteropsis semialata | reverse complement strand
CCCAAATTACAATTCTCAAGGGGGAAAGGAAGCAGATTAACCATACATGTCAAGGGGGACAAAAGTCAAACAATCCATGCAGGTGGTCCCCATGTGATTATAATTGCATCTGGCGGTGCACATGGCTCCCATATGAGCCCACCATACATCCTGTGGAACATGCACACAATAATTCCCTTGGGAAAAAGGTGGGGCATGAACTTGATTCTAGATTGTACTCGGCTACTCGTGCTATCTCAAAGACTGGAAGATGCATAAGAACATAAATAGCAATTCTGTATAGGATTATCTAAATAACACAGAACTAGTTGTGCTGCTTTGTTCAAAACAAATGCAATTAGCACTAGACACATAATGAAACTATCAGCAGCAACTGCGAGGGCAACTTTCCCTCAAGAAACAGCATCAGTCATCATCATCAATCGTCAGGTGGATATGCTCTACATTAAAACAATGAGACTGCCATTCCGAAATAAATGGCATAGCAGACCAGTGACGACCACAATATTTCTTTACAATTTTTTTTTCAAAATCTATGATTCGAGTATGGATCAATCTGGATCTTTCTTGCTAGGATTTAGTTTTTCACCATTAATTTTGTATTACTTTCCACCGTTCTACAATTTAAGAGGTTTTAGTTTTGTTATCCTAAGTCAAACTTTTCTAATTTTGACCAACTTTATAGAAAATACACCCACCAGTATCTACAACATCAAATTAGTTTCACTAAATCCACCATAAATCATGTCTTGATAGTGCATTTTATTTGGTATTGTAGATGTTAGTATACTTTCCTCTTGCATTTTGGAACGAAGGGATTAGATATGAATGAATGATCTTATAAATTTATGTCCAGTGTGTGCTCTGCCATACAGAAGACCTGAAGATGAAGAAAAATGAGCTGTACAAAGAAACATATGCATTGAACTAGACAGCAAAAACAAAGAGAGATAAAGTAGAAGATGGGCGGAAGTTTCTCATATAGCTGGCAACCAGATTGAACATAAGCAGTTTTGGTGGCGTAGATGGAGGGTTGATCTGGAATTTAGTTTTTTTGTTGCTGAGAATTAGGAGTTGCAGATTTTTTATCACACTGCTGGAGTTTGATATTCTCGTCAGATTTTACAATAGCTGGGAAACAATTAAGCTGCCATGGCTAGGCTCTCTTTTCTTGACATATGAAGATCAATAATATATATGTTAAATTAAACATATGTTTGCTGGATAGAGCTATATTACTTTTATTACAAAATGCAACCCTAAGTGAGCTAGTGTATCATGCCTCCTTAGATGAATTCAGATAGTAGATTTCTTGACAGAAGGGCTCCAGCCTCTAGGTACCCCAGAACTCCAGAAAATATGTGAGCAAAGCATTAGGAGAAACAATAGAACAAAAGAGACTTGTATTCCTAACCAAACATGAGTGATATGGTTATTGCTACCGGACATTCGGAGGTACAGAAGGGAAGCAGGAAGAAATTAGTGGAGGGTTTGACTGGGAAGGAGCAATAAAAATTTTTGACCCATGATTCCTTGTTGGCACGGGCAGGAATAGATTCTCTTGATGGAAAAGTTGGTCAACTTTAGCTTCCAGTGTTACCAAATAAGCAATAGTGCTGCGGAACTGAGGACCGACAATGTCGTGTTGTTTGGTTAAAACAACTTAATGTGCGCCTCAAGAAAAAGATGAATTTAAAGCAGCTGTGCAGTGTCAATTTACGAACAGACAAACCCACCATTCTCTCAGTCTATTCCTTTAGTCAAACACCCAGTTAATATGTTTCTCCTGAACACCTTCAAAATCACTGGATACTGATGGGATCATGGAACCAATTATGTGCACCAACTCATGTTACAGATTATGCATGGTACAGGATAAAACACATGTTATTTACCTCAATGTAGCCAAGCCCTTCAGGATCAAGTTCCTCCATGATCAAGGCCGCATACTCTTCAGCTTGCTCCTTAAGTCTCGACAGTTTATTAGCAGATGCGCTTAACATAATAATCTGGAAGCAGAACAATGGCAATTTTCAATCAACTGATCACCAACCATCCTTTTCACACCTCGAAAAAAGTAATCTAAACAAACACCCTGGCCTGGCCCTTTCCACGATGACCTCAGCTAACTAAATTAATTGAACTCTAATCGAAAAGCTTCCCCTTTCCACGCATCGTTTGAACAGATTAGTGTACTAATTGAGCAGCATGACCGAAATGCCCCCACCAACTAATGCCCTCTGGTCTCCACCGATCAGCTCCATCCCCATCAATAGTAAATTTACGAAACACCCCTCCCACGTTCTAGAACAAACAATATCAATTTTGCTAAAAACAAATGATGTGTGGAGACCGGCCGGTGGTGGGGATGCTTTCCCCGCCAGTTTCGCCGGGATGCCTCGATTAGTCGGCAATGTTTTCCCAAGCTACCCATTCCGTAATCCTTATGCGTAAATCCGGGAACAAAAACTTGTAAGACAACAAAAAAACAAGTACATAATGTACAGAGGCGCCGAAATGGACAGCTCAATTATCAAAAGACTCTAAATAATTCAATAAATATCCCCAAACAGCAAAAAAAAATGCAGGCGAAAAAACCATTCGTAGGCACGGGGAATTGTTTTGGTTACCTCTTTCACCTCCGCCTCGGTGATATGGCCATCTGCGTTCTTATCCACCCTGATTATATTATACCAAAACGAATTGTATTATACCAAAACGAAGACACGTAAATGGAACTGCAAGCGATAATTAGTTAGCAGTTCGTGGAGAGTTACATGTCGAAGAAGATCTGGAGACGCGAGTCGAAGCTGTTGTCAGTGATCTGCTGCCAGATCTCGCGCAGTTCATCCTTGTTGATCTTGTCCACCTGCATCTGCCGGCGGCGGCTCAGCGTGTCGAAGAGCTCCATCGCGAACTCCTGCGACTCCGTCATCCCTGCATCCGAAACTCCAATGCGGTTAGGAAGTAATCGTTTGAAGAGGTTTCTGGAAGGGGGTACGCGGAGGGATTGAAGTGAACCTATGCATTTGGGGAAGTCGGCGCGGGAGAGGTAGCCGTCGCGTGCGAGGCGGTCGAAGTTGGCCTGCACCTCGATCCAGGCGTTGCTGGCCTTGTTGCCGCCGCTGATGAAGCGGAGGCCGCGGATCGCGCGCTGCGCGCCGGACTTGGTTCGGTCGAGCTGCGCCCGGCGGCGGCGCTGCGCGCGGGCCTCGAGCGCGGCGTCGATGCCCGAGGGCGCCGCACCGGCGGCGGGGTGCTCCCCGGCGAGATTCGCGCGGCTCTGGGTGCGCGTGAAGCGCTTGGTGAGGTCCTGCGAGAACTGCTTGGCGCGGCTGGCGGTGGCCTTGAGCTCCTGCGAGAACTGCAGCAGGCGGTGCGAGGAGGTCCGGCGCATGGCGGGCGACCGCGACCGCGACGGCGCCCCGGACGACGCCGCCGGGGGCGGCTCCGGGTGGCGGCGGGGCGGGGGCGGCGCCACCACCGACGAAGGCGACGCGCCCAGCCCGAGCCCCGCCGCGGCGACGGCGGCCGCGGCTGGCTCGACGCTCCGCAGCACAATGTTGTCGTCCTCCAGCAGGTCCAGCGTCACCTCGACCAGCTCCTCCCCGTCGTCGGAGCTGCGCGGCGAGGAGCCCGTGCTGAGCGACCGCGGCGTCGTGGCGCCGGAGCCCCATCGCGAGCGGCCCGGCGTGGGGACGCCTGGCCCTCCCCCTCCTCCTCCCCGCATCGTCTTCCCCCAGCTCAGCTGTCCTCCTCCACCGCCTGGTGCTTGCTACCGCTGCCTGCAATCCACCACCGAACTCCTTTGACGATTTGGGTGCGAGCGAGATATAGGTCCCGCAACAGTCCAAGCGGGCGCGACCTAAAACGCGGTAGCTCCTCCGCTCGGAGTCACCCTGCCTCCTTCCTCTTTCCTCTTTCTCTCTCCGTGCAGACCTGCTGCCTGCGCGCGTGTGCGCGTGGAGAAAGCCAAAGGCAAGGCACCACCACCCTCCCCCGTGCCGAGGACAAGCGGAGCGCAGTCCAAGCAAGCCGGGGCCGAGCGGAGGAAAGGGGAGACACGGGTAGCAATTTATCGGGGGCAACAAACAAAGCCGACGCCGCCCCGAAAACAAACGTAATAAACCCTTGGCCCTGCGGCGCCGCGGCCGTATATCCGCTCCGCTGCGCTCCTCCGCCAGCTCAGAAAATCTGACTGCCGCGTGTACGTGAGATCTGCACGCGTTCGCAGTGAGATGCCATGGTTTTCACTCGCTGTTCCAGGCCGTCAAATGCCAGCACTGACAGTTGCGCGGCGGCGAGTTTTTAGGGGTGTTTAGGTCCAAGAATGCAAAATGGAATGTAAAGAGAGAATTCCTTATATGCCATTGAAAAATATACTCATCCCCTCTATGCCACTGAAAATTAGTCCATCCCTTCAATGCCATCACTTCTAATTTTTCATCCCTTCAGTGCCATTGCCGTTACTTTCTCCGCTAGAACAAACGGATTTCTCAATCCCCTTTGTTTCATCGAGTTCGACTCTGCCCGGCGTGCTCCCATCTGCGTTCTGTGCATCACCGCGCACCTCTGCGTGTCGCCTGGGGGTGGCAGCGAACGAGGCGGATGCGGGGGCGCGGTGTTGGGTCGACGGAGTCGAGGTAGTGTCGCGGGAAGTCGTCGTGCGCGGAGGACGACGACGAGAGCGAGAAGCGGGAGGACACGAGGGACAGCGTCACATCGAAGCCTCCGAGTCGGAGCTGTCGTGGAGGAGCCGCACCGCGGAGAGGTCTGAGGGGGCGACGCCCGGCGCGCGTCCGCCTTCACCCGCTCCGGCGTGGAGCAGGATCTCCGCAACCAGCGCCGTGCCTCCGCCGCCGATGCGGCCTTCCCGGCGGCGGCCTGCGACCGGAGCGGGAGCAGCTTCTGCGGCAGTGCGGCGCTCGCCCGGTCCCCGTGCCCACCATCGCCGTCCACCCGCACGACACCGACCGTCTCCGCCCCTTCCTCCGGCGCCCTGGATGCCTTCGCCGCGCTCGCATTCACCTCCCGCTCCGGCATCTCCGCCTTCGCCCACGCCCTCCGAGCCCCCCGTCGTGCCTGACTTCCTCGCGGGGCTCGAGGCGGCCGGTTGGGTGGCCGTGCGCGCGCCGGCGTACACCACGCGCTGGGCCGGCCCGGGCTGCGCGGAGTCGCTGGTGGATCCGGACGCCGCGACGCCTGATGCCGTCGTGTTCACCAGCACGGCCGAGGTGGAGGGGCTGCTCAAGGGGCTGGACGCCGCGGGGTGGAGCTGGGCGCGGCTGAGGGCGCGCTGGCGCATGGCGGGCCGGGGCTGCGCCTCGGCCTCCCGTGAGCGTGGCGGAGGACGACGAGCCAGACGACCGGCGTGAGGGCGGCGTGGGCAAAATGATTTTTCCCCTCCCACTGACATGTAGGGCCCACGGCCAGAGTCTACCCTCCTAACGGTTCAACTTGACAGAATGGCATACAGTGGATGAAAAATTAGAATCAATGGCACTGAAGGGATGTCTATATTTTCAATGGCATACAAGGGATGGTTATATTTTTTGATGGCATACAGGGAATTTGCTCGAATGTAAAATGGAGCACGTTGCACAGAGAGGAAAAATGCATTGGGAATCATGCAGAATGCAAAATGGCCACAGAATTAGGGATGAAAAGTGGTACGTGGATAACTGAAATATCCGAATTCGTATCCGCAAAAATATTAATGTGGTTATCCGTATTCGTGTCAGATTGCTAATATGGATACTAAATGGATGTATTCGAATTCGTTTTTCACTATTTTCTTTATCCGAATCCATATCCGTATTCGAAATAAATGTGGATATTCGACAATTATCCGTATCCGTGAAGAATAATATAAAGTTAGCTTATGACTGACTATTAATATTAATTTCAATATTACAAATGATATAAAAAATTAAGTTTAATAAATTTTAATATAATATAATTTTTAAATAAATATATTATTTTGATGTAGTCTGAACATGATATATTTGTTGAAGTAAATTATTTTTAAATACTTTATTTTATTACTTATTGATGTAAATTATTTATATACTTCAATTTTATTTATTTCTTGCTAAATATCAATAGATTTATTTAAAATATTATTTATTTCTAATTTATTTTATTATTTGTATATTTATTTATTAAAATAAATATGGATAAATATGTTATTTTTGATCAGCTATCTTTGTATGCATGGTCATACTTTAATCTCTACCCTTTTAATGATTTTGTTCTTCTAAAACCATCCATAAACAAATGGAGAATTGCTATCATGCAAATCGAGTAGATATCCGAATGCGAATTCGAATTCGAACTATCCATTTTGCATTCGCATTCAAGTATATTCGAATTTGAATTTGTATTCGTCTAAAAATGTGGATATCCGACTAAAAATATCTGAATTCTATCCGTATCCGCGCCATTTCCACCCCTACACAGAATGCAAAATGGAGGGGGAACTAAACAGGCCCTTACAGAGCCGAGAGAAACTGAGGGGGTGTTTAATTCCGGTGAAAAATTTTGGTGAAAATTTTTGTAAAGAGAATATTACTATTTAGGAGTACTAAATGTAGACTAATAATAAAACTAATTATAGATCTCGCCTGAAAATCGCGAGACGAATCTAATGATAATTAATCCATGATTAGTATTAGCGGATGTTACTGTAGCATCACTGTTGCAAATCATGGTCTAATTAGGCTCATTAGATTCGTCTCGCAAATTTACCCGGGGTTATAGAATGGTTTTATCATTAACACACGTTTACTACTCTATGTATGTAAAATTCTTTTTGGTGAAAAATTTTGGTGAACTGAACACCCCCTGAACAATCAGCAGCAGCTGGAGACAGGAGCCCGGAGAGAAAGAACAGCGCCGCCATGGAAGAGAGGAGAGGAATTGACCCTGTAACCACCGCAGGCCAGTTGCCATGGCTGGTGGCTGGCGCTGGGGACTGCGATGATGATCTGGCGCAGAATCTCCCCCCAGCTCGTGGGCATGCGCGCGCCAAGCCGGACACACTCACCTGGCCTGCGCCTGCGCCAAGATGTGCGATTACGACAGTGCTCAAGTCCTCCCTTTCCCATAACCACCCTTTTCGCCAGTGTCAACCCCTCGCGTACGTGCACGGTGAGTTGTCTCGGCCTCCGGCCTCCCTCGCTCGCAGCCTCGCACTCGCACGCTCCCCGTACGTCTCGGCCCGCGCCCGCCGATACGGAGCGCCACCCACCGCCCCCGGCCGTTCGGTTCGATCGGGGCCGCGCTGCCTGCAGGCGAGGCAGAGCAGGCAGGCGAGCGCGGGCGGGCGTGTCCGTCGGAGTGGGCGCACCTAACGTGACCAGTGAGATCGCGGGCGCGGGCAGTGCCGGGCCGGGGCCGGTCTTGTGCGCCGCAGCTGCCTGCTGCCGCCCGAGAAGGATATCGCCATCACGAGCCGGCGCATGTGCGGTGCCGTGCCGTGCTGTGTTGTCTGCGTCCTGCGGGCACGCACGGCATCTCCCTCCTTCCGATCCTAGCCGCGTCGCTGCCCACGACGCCAGGTCTTCTCTGAGAAGAGCCGAGCGGCCGAGCGGGCGATCATTGATCCATTGCTCGGCACTCTCAAACCTGGTGGCTCGCTTGATTGGCAGTCCTGTGCAGGATAGAGCTCGTCGAAGCGTACTCGAGTCCTGGGTGAGTGTGGTGACGGCATCATTGGTTGGTGCGAGGGACGCCTCCTGGTCTGAAGCTGAAACCGCAGCTGACGGCCATGCAAGTGGCTAGCGGATGAGTGATGGTAAGCGAGGTTCGGAGCGGGCCGGACAGGAGGAGAGAAAGTGCGTGTCTTTCAAGCGGCAAACAATGCGGATAAACCGCAGCAGCTGTCGTGGATCGTTTCTGTTCTATGTCAACCACACTTTGTGTTCGGCATTCTGCTTGTTTTGTTTTTTTTTCCTTTTCTGCGACACCACATTCTGCTTGTTGTTGCCCAACGACACATCCGGCACCTTATTTTAAGCAAGAGATTTTTCCAATGTAAAAATAGTACTTGGCGAAAATAAAAAAATGTAATTATTAGCAGATGAACGTATAATAAGATAATGGGGGGAGGGTTGCATTTTGCATATCGACAAGGCGAGTTGTGATGCATCCAATGATTTGCCTCTTCTTTTTTTCTTTTTTTCTTTTTTTAGCCAAGGAGGGTCTGCCCATTTGATTAGCAATACGCAACTAACGCCCCCATGATTAACCAGCTCATCGGCCAAAAAGATTTATATACCTGCATCAAATAAAAGATCTCGTTCGTACACCATAAACATCTCTTAGCGTACCTGAAGAGAACTCGACGAGCTAAGTCAATGGATTTTTTTTGGGCCAATGCCTGTGCTTAAGAAGATAGGAAGCACGGAAATGTACTGAGCAATGCATAGTAGTGGAGCACATCTTTGAGCTCGATGACCAAGTCTATAACTAACCCACACACGCCTCTCTGCATATGATTTGCGCTTGATTATTGGGTTCCAGCTGATATGATTAACGATTTACAAACACACAGGGGATGTTTCTCAAGAGGCATGAGCGCGCGCGATTAATCAAAACGATTGGTGGCCTAGTGATCACAAGAACAAAAAAATAAGTAGATGGGGAATAAAGTAAAGTTTCTAGTTGACATAGCTATCCCAACCATGTTCCACATTTGACTTTGCCAAAGGAAGACCTTGGGCAAAGTCATGTGGTATACTGGTGGTATCATCTTGGCAATTCCTGAATGATGTCAGTTCGCCCATGATCTAGAATGAGTACACATGTTCATGATAGATTGTTCGTACCGTAGGTTCAGATGCCCGTGATTAGAAAATGTTACCAGAGCAAATGAGAAGTACAATGGAATCAGTCTGGTTAATGGCCATGATTACAGCTCTCTGAATAAATCACCTCCCTACAATTTCTTAGTTGGTGCCAGTAACTCCAGCACAAATGTGCAGTCACAAGTCATTTGCCAACTCCGGATCCGTGGAGGGACCTCTCTCCCTTCCGGTCGCATTGTTTTACTGCTCATTTAGTTTTTTCTTTTACCTACCAAGGGCTCCAAAGACCAAAGTGACTGGCAGTGTGTCATTGGTCAGTTTTGGTGCCATATCAATGTATCATGCCAGTCTTGAGATGTAGCAATCCTCAGTCCTGCTTTTCAGGGTCCCGATTGGCAGCACCCCCAGCACGTCTCGAGTTTGTCCTAGGCTGCAGTTGCGCTTTGGACCACGCTGCAGTGCCGGCGACCTACCAATGCCTTCGTTTCCCACTGGTTCAAACGCTGACCAACTTGACGCAGCCTGTCAGTGACATACTTCCTGCAGGCAGCTCAGGCACAACGGGTACGATGCATCCACGCTGCACAGACAGCGACGATTATCGGGAGATCTCTTTCGGCCATCTGAGATGGTCATCGACCTACCAAACACCCGACTGATTGGTCTCACACGCGAAGCTCGCTCAGAGCTTTCCCATCCCATGTGATGGAGATTGCAATGGCTGCCTAAGCTAGATCGACGACGAAGGCGACACTTTGCAAACAGTTCCTTCACCAGAATCAGAGTGGAACAGTTAAAAGGAATTTAGGGCCTGTTTAGATTAGGGTGAAACTTTTGAAACTTTGAAACTTCACTATTCATCAAAGAGAATCTTACATGCATGGAGTATTAAATGTGTGTTAATGACAAAACCCATTCCATAACCCCCGGTAACTTTTCGAGACGAATCTAATGAGCCTAATTTGGCCATGATTAGACAACGTCGTGCTACAGTAAACAATCTCTAATGACGGATTAATTAGGCTTAATAGATTCGTCTCGCGATTTCCGTCCATCCGTGTATTTAGTTTTATAATTAGATCATGTTTAGTCCTTCTAATCTTAAATTTAGAATTGAAAACTTTCTTTCGCAAACTTTCTTTCCAAACTAAACAGGCCCTTATTTACAGACTGAAATGGAATGAAATGATGAAAACAGGGCAGGATACCAGCATCATTCAAAACTGCTCAAATTGGAAGAGAGAAAAAAAAATGATATGCTGGATCATTGGAAGGTGCATCAAGGAAAGCTAACTACAACAACTAAAGATACATGAGCTGTGTTGTAAGACAGAAGGAAAATGCACACATACCACGAAAAGTTTTGAACATCCACACAGTATTAAATAGGGCGGCCAGCACCTAGCAGTCACCAGGTAGTGGCATTCTTCCAGAAGGCGATGATGCAGCCCACGCACCGAATTTTTAAGAGATGCGATGATGCCATTATTTCAGAAGAATGCAAATAGGAACAACTCCGCTGCTGTCTGCAGTACCAGACACATTTTTTTTTCCATGTGCTTGAAAATGAGTGGTTGCTCTGCTCTCTTGGTTGCACAGCTCGCCAATGGAGTAGAAAACGTGGTCAATAATTAATTCTTCTAAAGGTTTTCAAGAGTAAACGGAACACAATCTTCAGAAATAACCAAAAGTAAGGGGCATGAGGTACAAGTACAAAGCATTGCAAGGGTCTGTCCAACAGATCACCAAACAGGAAAACAGGAGGTAACATGTGCAAAGGCCATGACAAGCTCTTCGCAACATTACAAGCCAAAAGGTTACTTTCAGATGCAGATGTAGCTATCAAGTTTGATTATTGGGCAAGAAACGGTTACAGAATGCTTGCTAGCCCCTCCTTAGCAGGAACAGGCCTATTCCCAGGAAATGCTTTGCGAGACACATCAACAAGAGCCTTGAAGCTGTATGGCTCATGCATTGACAGCTCTGAGAGTACCTTCCTGTTGAGCTGGATATTCTCCTTCATCAATCCATGCATAAAGTTGCCATAGTTCACCTGGACAGGCAGTTAAGTTAATAAAATAACTCTGGTTAAATTAGAACAGCAAGAATTCAAAACCCTGCCGGGCGGTAGCTTATTCACTTGCGCAAGAGGAACAAAGCTGGTGGTTTCTAAGAACTGTTTGCTTTAGCAAGAAAACTTTGAGCTGTGATTAGCAAACGACGCAATCCATTTCCTTAAATGTAGGTGTACATACCCCATGGAGGCGTGTCCCAGCGTTAATGCGCTCAATCCAAAGAGATCGCATGTCCCTCTTCTTGTTGCGCCGATCCCTGTATGAATATTGCAGAGCCTTTTCCACCCTCTCCCTTGCTATCCTTATGCAGTTTTTTGCCCTTCCTCTGAATCCCTTGGCTAACTTAAAAATCTTGCCCTTGTTCATTTTTGAGTTCCTGTAATTCAAAGTCTACTCTCTAGATCTGCAACATCAAAGAAAAAGTAGGGAAAACACTGGAATTAAGTATGCACTAATCAGATATGCTCAAGCTATTCATAGGATCTGGCTGGCCTTTATCCCCAACCAGGGCTTGTGCAAGTGAATCATGTGTTAACAGCAAAGATCAAGAGTGTCTAGGCATTCTTTTTAATTAGTTGTGCAATTTTTAAAATACCTGACCAAATGACAGTTATTTGTTCAATCATCAGACCATATATAAACAGCACCAATGCTAACATAGTAATTTAAAAGTTCAGACCAAGCTGTGTTGTGAACAACACATATGACCAAATGAATTGATGCAAGGCAAGCACTAAATATGCGCATACAACTTACACTCCTATATCATATTAATCTGACCATTAACCTATACAAATTTCCGCACTTGTTCACATAGAATGATTCACAGATCACAGAGGCAGTTTTGAACACTTCAGCTCTTGCAATTACGCTATGCTTCCACTAATTCAAACTACCGATGATTCCACCAATTCATACTACTGATGCTTCCACCAGTTCACACCACCGATGCTTCCACTAATCATACTACGGATGCTTCCAACAATTCATACCACTTCTACCAATTCATACCGCCGATGGCGCAAAAGAAGGAATTGGTGATAGAGTGATGTGGTAGCCCTCATAGAAATACTACTTCCACATCATCAGTACCGCTCAGGGTCAGCAAAACTGGAATTGAGGGTTATGCAAGCAGCCAGCAGGCATTACAAGATCAGAGGATGAAGCAAAACAAAAGAAAATGCTATAGGGGGTTAAAGCGTACTCTCACAGCACTATAGTCAAGTAAAATTGGATTTGAAGGGGAAAACAAAAAATGTTCATCGAGTACCCAATAACCACACTCTGATTTGGCAAGAGCTATAAACAGAACACCACCTTATGTTCATGCCGTCATGGATGTTCATTCAAACTAACAAAACTGAAACACGAAAGTTGTACATATTCACTTTCTTTTCAAGATTCAAGAAAGGAGGATCATAGGACTTCACTAACGCCTGCACATGCAAGATTTGGGGCGACAGCATGCACCCAGTCCCGGTTCAATGAACCTGGACTGCCCCTGCCACCGCCGGCCGCCGCCGCCCACGAACCGCCTCGCCAACCTCGATCCTCCGTGCCTGCCGCCGCCTCCAGGCGCCAGACACTCCTCCAAGCCTGCCCGCCATGGAGTCCTCCCACGACAACCCCGAAACCGAAACCGTAACCATAACCCAGCCACCACCATGCACTATTCCGAGAGAGGGAGGAAGAGCAGCAGGAGGAGGAGGACCCACCTCGTCGCCGGACGTCTACCACTACCCACCAGAGCTGGACGAGCACGAATCGGAGAGGAAGAGAGAGCGGCCGATCTCGGACGGAGAAGCGGCGCGTCTGTGGCTGTGGAGAAGAGCCCGATAGGGGAGGGGAGCCTCAGGGGACTGTAGTGCGCGTGCGGCGGCAGTTGGTCTCAGCCGAGGGCTCGACGGCGAGAGCGGCGGCGGGGGTAGGGGTGGAGGAAGGCTGGGAGTGGCGTCGCCATGATAGTGGGCCTTCCACTCTTCCCAATGTACTTGGGCTTAACCCTGGGTGGGCCGTAGAATCGTTGAAACGATCTGTTCTCAGCCTTTCTTATTCTGCAGCCCACCCGCCGAAGTCGAACGTACAAATGGACACCCCTACTGCACAGTGCACGAAAGCAGGACAGGGTGGAGCCCTATAGATTTAGTAGGTAAGCATGCATCATGGGCATCATTAAACTCTAAAACTATGCATCATTAAACTCTAAAACTATAGGGCTAAGCCCCGCCAAATTTTGCATTGCGGACAGTTCGCCCACACTATACGGACGGTCCGCCTCCCACCTCAGCCCAGCCATCATGACCATGGTAATCCCCACGCCATGTCACTCGCAGACGGTGCGTCCCTATCATCCAATATGTGTCATTGGCAACGACTAGTCGCTAGAAAAGGATGACTTGTGTCGAACAGTGTGTTCACGTGCGCACCAAATAATCCACTAACAAATACTCCGCTATCTTAGGTGTTCCCTTCCCTCTTCATCATCACACATTTAACTTTCTCGTGGTTCTGGAAAAATGTACATTTGTTACTTGTAAATCGTAATTTATTTTGATTTAAGAACCTTCAACAAATAACACCAACCGATGATATAAGATTGGTAACTTTTTATATTTGCCGATTAAGTATCAAAATTTCTAATTTTCATTTGCATAAGTATGATTTTTTTTGTAATCTTACAAAATGTGTAGCCCGTGTACTCACCCTACCTGCTACTCGAGGGGTAACTGAACGACTACCCTTTAGCGTTTAGGTGAACATTATTCGCAAGTGAAAAATAGTGCTCACAATTAATAAAGCCCGAATAGATTGACTCGCGCAAGGAAGTTTCAAGCTTAATTACAAGGATGTTTTTACTAGCTGATCAGCATTTTAGGACATACATTTCTTCTGTAAGGCCCTATTCAGTTCACCCCAAAACGCAAAAAGTTTTCACCTAGAAAACCGTGTCAGTTCATTTCTTCTCTCTGTGCACGCGACCCAATGCATAAACACTATGCATAACGGGTGTCCCATAAGTTTACAACAAATGCATCAGTACCTACACACATTCGTATGTGCATGAAACACGGACACACCATATACAAAGAGGATCAGCAACTGTGTATTTGGGAGGTAGGACAGCCTTGTTCCTTCTCTTCCCGATCTAGAGAGAGTGTTTTAATCTGTACACTTAATTTGGGCACTAAACTTGCATTAGTTCATCCTGACCGCGCGCGCTGTTGTGTGTGTCTGTGTCAGATCGATCGATACTCAGATGAGTTGATTAGTGGTGCACTGGAGCTGCGAGAGGAGCTGGAGCTGCTTGAGGATGGGGTTGAGGGCCTCCATGAGCTTCTCGCACGGGTGGTTGTGCACGCCCTCGTACGTGGTCACCACGATGCTCGTGTCCTTGGCCAGCCGCTGCACCTGCTTCTTCACGTTGCACGTGTGGTGCGTGCACCGGTAGTAGCTCCTGCATGGGCAAACAAACACAAAAATCAGTTCGAAGATTCGCATTATTTCGAATGAATGGCACTAGTTGTTGCTACAAAAATCTAGACGGTGTAGATCGAGTCCAGTGGAAAACCTGGGATACGCGCTGTTCTTGACGGCCTTCTGGCCGTACTTCCTCCAGCGGTAGCCGTCGTCGAGGATGTCGTTCTCGCTCCGCGTCTGGAACGCGAACCGCGGCCGGCTCGCCTTCTTCTTCTTCCCTCTCCCGCCGCCCTTCCCAGCCCTCGTCGCCTCGTCGTCGCCGCCGCCATTTCCTGCCGTGCTGCTACAGCTACCACTACCCCCAGCCACCGCCGCCGCAACGCCGCTGCTCTCAGCTTCGCCCGCTCCCGCTCCGACCACAGCCAGCTGCGGCGACGGCGCCCCAACAACGTGCAACGACCCCGGTGAAGCAGCGCGCGGGAGAAGCAGCGACGCCCAGTCCACCACCGCCGGCGGGCAACTCACCATCGCCCCCAGTCCCGGATGAGCCGCCGTAGCATTGGTGCACGCCTGCCGCTGCTGCTCCAGCTGCGGCGCGGCGAGGTACCCGGGCAGCTGTGGAGTTGGTTGCTGATGGCTGCCTCCATGCAGGGAGTTCTCCATCGGCTGCACGCCGTACACGGACGGAGTGTCGTGTCGTGCGCGCAAGGCGCCGGCGGCGAGGTCACGTGATAGGAGAGGCGGTGGGCCGCGGGATGGATATATATAGGTGGGTGCGGCTGCGCGGTAGCTGTGACTGGCGGGTGGGGCGCCTGTGAGAGGGAAGACGCCGGAAGGTGAGAAGCGTTGGGCGAACGTGCTGCGCGCGCGTTTGACGCGACGAGATCGGAGGAACGGGGCGAGGCGAGGGGGAGGGCCAGCGACCACATCCCAACCACCACTGCATGGATGCAGCTCAACTGCCCCGTCGACCCCGCAATATTTTACCCATTCCGAGCTCAGGAGAGTGTGTGTACATGTAGACGTTTGCGAATTTGAGACGTGGGGCGCTGCCACTTGAGTCCAACCATGCATCGGAAGGTGAAACCGTAGGGACTCCCACAGATTGTCTCGGGGATAAGCTACTACAAGAATAGCCCTAATCTCAGTTTTGCGGAATGGTAGCGCGCGCAGTCAACGTCAACAGTCAGTGTTACTGCGATCTATTAAGAGGGGAAATGGATTGCGTAATTATGACCGAGGGGATGGGGGAAAAATGTCAGGTGATATCATCCTATAGATGGGCCAGCTGAAAATGCATTTCCATTCTGACATGGGCCGGCATGAGCTAACAAGAGCGGGACAGCTATCTACGGAAGCCCAAAAACTATATGGCTTCCATGTCGCCAGCAATTGATGCTCTTTTCTTCCGATCCTCTTCCATGTGCAGTTGTCGACCACGGTCTCCACGTGCCCAGGGAAAACGAGTAGGGCCGGCCGGGTGGGAGGTCTGTGGGGGTGATGTGTGGCTGTTGGCGGTCGAGGCAGGCCTGATTAGGGTTTGGGCTGCTGAGAGTGTAGGGGCTTCAATGGCAGGTTTCGAATTCGCCGGTTTCTCCTTCCTCTCCTCTCCTCTTTCGTGATTTGGTCTGTATTTTCTTGGGATTTTGAAAACATGACGGCACGTGGATTGAACTGTTGGATTGTATTTTCTTGATTTTGAGGACATGCCGGGACGGTACGAAAATGGGGGAATTCTTTCGCCGCCGGGAACAGGCGCGGACAGCTGGGCAGCTGGCCGAGCAGGGTCGGAAGCACGTCAACAGGACCAATTCTGTACAAATCTTTAAATTCAATAATTCAATACATCTCCAGACAGAAATACGAGAATCGCTTATCTGAATTTGGAAAATAATGGTTGTATTCTTTCATATTTTTCATAGGAACACGCAGCAGATTCAAAGCTTCGATTGTCAATTAGAGGAGCAAAGCTGATACAGCTCTTAGAATCGAATTTCTTTGCACATAAAAATGATACATAGATTTGATAAATTGATACACCTCACAAATGTACATTACAGAATTCTTGCATCGGGTTGTGTACATTCAGACGAACAAACAGATCCTGCGTCTTCCATCTCAAACTGCTTTCAAAATCCTGACAGATTGCATCGGGTTGTTCCAGCATCTAATCCAGAGGGTCTGAGTTGATAAAGAACAATAATAAAAACATCATGATCACATTACAATGAACATAACAATTTATTATGAACAAATTGCAGAAAATGTAAACATCTTCATTTGAAGATAGATCCATCGTCTGGAAAACGTCCATAACAAAAATTGAGCCATCTTATATCATCGGTTAAGCAAGTAAAAAAAAGAATTAAAAACAAGATTCGAGCCAAACGTCTGAAACGAAATAAGAAATTTAAAACACTGAGAAAAAACGAAGAGAAATCGAGGGAACAGGTGTTGATAAGGTCGTCAGTTAGGAGCGAAAGACTATTTATTCAAAGTAATCACAACCACAGGGGTTAGATCATCTGAACTATGCACTGGTACTCATCATCCAACCTCCAAAACACCACAAATCACTCAGATTTCTTTAAAAAAAGCACGTGAAAAGAAACAGAAGATATAAATGTAAAGAGGCCTCAGAAGGAAGGCAGTAATGGTTTTGTAATCACCAAATGTCATATAAAAATAACATCCAAATGGTTCATCCTAGGCCACGCAAAGGAATCAGAATAAATGCAAATAGAAGTGAAGAAATAAAAAAAAGAAATTTCTAGATCGACCTCATAGAGAAGATTAGGCTTTTCCACATAGAAGGATTCAGACATATGCTTGTCTATTTTTTAGTTTAATCATTGGTCAGAAATCAAAGCAGATGGACAAACAGACGTTCAAAAGCAACAAAAAAAAAGACAACTCGATGGGGGATTGTGTGTGAGGCGAGGACTCGGAATATGGGTGGTGATATATCAGGATGGTCGGCAAGGCAAACAGATGCCAGTTACGACGAACGAGACCAATAGATATGATCTTCACCGTCCTCAACACGGTAAGCAACTCAAATCCCACCAGCAGAGAAGCAAATCAAAAACCAATTTAAAAGAAAAGGCAGATCCAAACTTGCCGATGCCTACAAAACCAAATCAACAAAAGCTGATCTATCTATATCTACAAAATTCTAAATCTAAAATCTGCTCAAACAAGGAACACGTAGTGGAGGACCGAAGAGGAGAAAGGCTACTGTGTGAGACGGCGGCTTGGGAGGAAGACCCGGCCGGCGCGTGCTTATATAGAGGCCTCTTGGGGACTAGGGTTTTTACAGGGGCGGCGGGTTTTCTGGTCGTCGGATTCTCTGGACTAGCGAATCACAGCCGTCAAATTTAGGTCGGCGTCGATCTTCCCTGTCGAGAAGGCCCAACTAGTCCCGTGAGAAACGGTGGGTTTCCGGCAATTTGGGCTACGGCCCGAAATATAAAAGCCCATGGAAAGTAAGTCTTCATGCCCAGAAGTCGCAACGTGCGTGCAAGCCGTAACGTTTTTCTTGTGCTAGACTTTGATAAATCATCCGTAGACTCAGCGACGCGCCCAAGAACGACGCTTAACAGAATCAGTGGATACAAGAAAGTCAACTCGAAGGATGCTGAAATTACACGCATAAGGCACCGTGAGCATGTTGCAAGTTGCAACCTGAAGAAAATCAACTAGTACATGTAAGATCATAGTAAAACAGAACATCGAAATTTCACCCAAAAAAGTTCTAGGAGAATTTAACTCACACATACATCTGTTTCAAAAAAAAAAAACCTCCCACGAGACAAGGTCGGTTAGCTTCCAGGGAAAGAAAAGAGTGCAACCATCGACCACGAACAATTCCACAAGTTCAAGTCGGAGAACACAATTCAACATCGTCAAATGAAAGCGAAGTTGCATTTCAACAGAGTCAAGGACCACAAAGAGCCAAAGAGATAGGAATGTTACAACAGTTGGATATCACAGCTGCGATGCATCTTTCTTGCATAGGGTGCACTGTAAAGTACAAATTCCAGCCAACAATCAAACCATGTGAGTCGCCTACAGGCTAAATCTACTTAATATACAGATACTTGTGCTCAGAATCTAGTTTACTGTACTCGTATGGAAATGTTACTAGTGCCCAGGAAAAAGGGCACACAAAGAGCTCATATAAGTTTCAGCTTCTGCTTGGTCCAGTTCTGTCCCCAAGGATCACTTGTGGGTCAAGGGTTGACAGAATTTGCGGCATTGACATACCACCCGATACAACAATCTCTGAAAATATACACTCAAAAATTTGTGAAGTGTCTTTTGGCATAAGTAACTATCCATCTCTGTTTATTGAAGCAAAATATCAGATATTAGGCACAGGAGAGATTTTGAATTACCAATGCCTTCACGCACAGAAAGATTTGGCCTAATGACATCATTTGAATTCACCATGAATATATCACCAATGTAAAGATGGTTGGTAGGGACATAGACGCAGTAAAGATCTTCTTGACCAGAATAACTCTGCAGCAACAAAATAATGTGATTGATTTACTTAGACATCATGTCAGAATAACAAGAGGGCAGCAAAAAACATAGAAAACATGTCACCATTACAGTTCTTCTTGCCCCAAAACTGTAGGAACATTCTGAGTTTCAGCACAAGAATTTAAACCTTGCTAGAATTACTAGGTAGTGAAATTGTAGGACATGCATAAAAAAATAAGCATTGAAATGTAAGGCGATTTCATGGAGTAATATTAAAGAGTCTCAGACCTGGAGCGAGACTGATGATGTAATGAAACCAAACGCATATTCTCCTACACGAGGATGCCTTATGATGACCACTTCCTTGAATGCCTGTTTGTTCTGATCTGTAAAAAAGCAACGATAGTTTATTTAGCGCTTAAGTTAATCTGATTGACCAGTATGATGATAAGTTTACCTGGTGATATTGCAGCACTTATTTGCTTGGATGCATTGTAGATATGGCGGACAAGAGGCATGCGCTTAATAATCCACTCGCCAAGGCTAAGGACAGATGCTCCAACCCAAGATGACATAAAGACTCCAATCAAGAATATGAAAGTAACAGATGTGATGAAGCCAAGACCTGTGGAATCATCAGAGTGGAAATTGAAAAATCGAGTTGAATAGCAACAAGAATTCTTCTCACTGATGACACGCTACCATATTAACCGGATTTCTGGAAGAGCTAATAATCTAATCACATGGTGTTTATAGTGAAACTCAGAACAAGTTAACAAAACAATATTTTACAATAGTGAACATATCCAGATTAGTACGCTATACAAAAGAGCAATGGCTAGAATGTAACATTGTAGTCAACCAATATCATCCCAAAAGGCAAAATCAATGTGGCCTTCTTTTTCTGAATGAAAAGAAATCATTACATGATACAAACTACCCAAAATTCTGATATTCCAAAAAAAAAAAGCAGTTCACGTACCGAATATGTTGATTCCCAGTTGAGCATAGATTGGAGAGAAGAATCCATCAACAAAATGAATGAACCACCATGTGATGTAGAATGTAATTGCTATGGGGAAGAGGATGACACTGGAGAATCCCAGCAAATAAAATAACAAGAAGAAAAACGTCTTAGTATATGTGGCACACACATGGAAAGATAAATTCATGTAACATCATCACAGATTGCATAAGAGTGATGCACGTAAAGCTAGAGCCATTGCCGATCATGGTTCATATGTATCCCAGAGTAATGCTTACGGAATCAGGAGAGAGAAAAACATTTTTTTTTGAATGACTACGCAAGAGAGTGGAATATGTGTGAAATTATCTGAAAACACAATGGACTATGGAAATTCCTTGCAATTAGGGCATTATATGGCAACCCTACTGTTGCAAAATTATGGGATATATTTCTTCTAAACCTAATTCATGTTGCATATTTCAAATGTACGGTTATCACAAAGGAGCTATCAGTCAAGTTGCAACATATAAACATCTTGATTTCAGGATTTCAACAAGGTAATATTTCTTACTGAAAGAAACAAAACCAGAATCAAAGAAACAATGTCGCATTGTTCCTAGTAACTACTAATTATATAGTCCCACTGATATTATTGTGTCACCTGCACCTGCTTAAATGATTTTGTGCTGTGTAAAGGGGAATGGATGTTGGCCCGACAACCATATATCATTGTGTCCACAAATTTGACTTTTGAAGTGGCTGCTAAGTCATGCTATAATAGATATCCACAACCACCAGGCTATACGTGACAAAGAAAATGGAAATAGAACCTAACATTAGCTACTAGGAAATGCATTACTATAGTTTCATTGCTAAACACTAGAAAGTCATCAAGATGTGAGGGGAAAGCAATTTTGCTAGACTTACCATCCAGTCATGAACTTCTTTGAAGCCCAACTACGGACAACCTTATGAAAAGCCTGCATTCAGAAAAAAGATGGAAAATCAACATGAGCTGTTCTAGATTCAGCAATGAAAAGAGAGATGCCTAATCTGGTCGACAAGCTTTCTCTGTTTCTTCAAGGCAAGTATCAAATAGAATTCCTTTTTTTTTAAAAAAAAAGAGAGTATAATATAGAAAAAGCAAGAGTAGGAACAAAAACACAGTATCAGTTTATGTCAAGTAATTGTTAACTGAAATGGCAGTGTCCTCAGCGGTCCAGAGAGTTTAGGATTTCATACAATATAAAACCAAATAAATATCTTACACTACACGTTGTTCTGTCCAATTGGTAATACTAAGACGTCACTACAGAAAAGCAATCAAAGCAAAAACTTCTCAGCTTTACAATTTTAAGAAAGATAAGCAGCAGCATAAACGCCATTCACCATGTAGCATTGATATCCTTACCGCCCAAGTCCCAAATGTGACATCTAAGCATTTACTGGCACACAAACTGCTATTGCTTGCTTTATTTTCCCCACAGCAGGGACGACCCCGAATTACATTACTAAACAAACTGCTACTGCTTGCTACTTGGTTCGTGCAGTAAAGCACACTATCACAGTTTACAAGAGATAGCATGGTGAACCACGAGAATAATACACAAATCGTAGACTAACCTCGTCAAATTAGCCTTACAGCAGTTGAATAAAAAGGGGAAAAACGGGGGGAATGGAATCGAGTGGGGAGGGAACCAGAGGGGCGGGACGGGGATACCTCGCGTCCGGAAGAGGAGAGCGCGGCGGAGGGGGAAGAGGCCCTGTCGCCGTCCCCGTCCCCGTCGCCGGGCGCCGAGCCGCCGCCGGAGACCGGGATGAGGAGCTCCCGGTCCCGGTCGCGCTCGCGGCCGCCCATCGGGCTCAGACTCAGCGGAGACTTGTTGTCGCCCATGGGGACTCCTTTGCCGCCGCCGCGGCCACCCTCCCCGGCTCGGTCGTCGCGATCGGTGCAGGCGGACGGGGGATGCAGGCTCGGCACGGCCGAGGGGGCAGAGAGACTTTTTTTTTTCCTTTTTTCGAAATTTTTTTTTTCAATCTGGAGTCTAGAGCTCGTTCTGACTCGTTGGCAGCTATCGAGTCGCTCTCGCTCTGCCCCGCCGTGGAACGAGACGTGGGGCCCACATGTACGTGTGACGCGAAGTGATGGTTAATGATGGTCGCTTAATTGGGTGGGTGGAGACGTGTAGTTTGATTGCTAAACAAAACTGTCAGCTCCACCGAAAAAAAAAATAGTTCATGAAAAGACGGTGAAGCCTCCAGCACGTGTTGAATGTATGGTTGTCACTATCCCGATACGTATCGTAGTATCTTTCTATCCAGACAAAACGATACCGATCCCATCTAATATCTTAATTTTCATAGTATCCCAATACTACAGAAACATTCCACACAATTCTACATGAAATTTTATAGTATCCCGATACTACGATCCTACGATACCACATAATAATTGATATAAATAATTTTTTAAATAATTTAATGGTGATAAAATATTATTTAAGATAAGATGCATTGAATATAATGTCAATTAGAGCACTTAAGTTTGCAAACAGTCAATTTAATTAATCAAAATAGACATTATTCGCTTCAATCTATATAATATATTGCAAATCTTGTATAAAGTATGTATTATGCATAATCTGATAGTATCCCGATACTACGATACGATTCTACGATCCGATACTGTCAGGCAGAAAACGATACTACATAGTATCCCGATACTAACAACCTTGCTTGAATGCTCCGACTTTGAAGGTGCGTCAGATTGATTTCAATACTGCGAAATGCGAAATGTGTGCAAAGAAAAGTCTACACGAGTAGTACATCCAGTTGGTTCAAAGAGGATCTTCTAATCCAAAATTGCAGGCAGGTTGAACCAATATATGCGTCCTTTTAAAATTCATGTGAATATTTCTTTATCTTGAAAGCCTATCCACTATCCAGCCAGTACTACATGCCAATATGGCTTTTCTGTCGTGTGGAAGTTCTCCAGTCAACCAAAGTTGGAATTCAAGGTAATCGATGGCGGGCGGGCTGCCGCCACGGAGTCGTCCCTTGCAACGTACAACGGTACAAGTTCCAAACTCCCAATCTTCCAAGAAATATCGCGTGATCAGGCACAACATATGAACATATATATCAGTAATCTCATATTCTAATACCAGAGTACAGCAGCCACAGAGAAATATTTCAAGCAAGGTGGGGAGATGACCTGAAATTTGTTCCCCACTACCTAGCAAGCGAAATAACAAGGTTTCTACAAGTACATGTCTGCTTCATACATAGCATCAATGGTTGGCCGACCCACAAATACAGAACGTGAAGGGATCTCCACCATCGTAACCCTGCAAAAAAGAGAAAGGAGAAAGAAAGTAAGGGCTGGTTCAGAAACTCGAAAAGATGTTTGCAAGAATTCCGAACCAGGCAGACATGGGAGTCATAAATCATGACTGCTTATTTCATACACAAGGTGGGACCATGGACAAATCAGATGGATTAGCAGCAGCAGGCTAAGCTTGGCTCCAGATAGATCCCAGTAAAATTCAAGCTTCTCTCAGGGACCAAAACTATACTCAAATTAGGTAAATTTTCTATCTGAAGTATGGTGAGACTATATAAAATACTGAATTGGTCAGGTCAAAGCACAATTATACAATCAAAGCAGAAACTGATCTGAATGTTTCTCATGTTGTTGCTGAGAAATGCATAGTCAAATGTGAGGAGAACATCAACTTAGATGTGAACTGCAGGTTGTCTTCAAATCAGATTCAGAACAGAGAATATGGCAGCTTCATGAAGGTCTGATGGCCCAATAGTTCGCTATCATTATAGAAAACTAGTGATTTGCGCGCGCCCCGGCGCGCGATGGAATACGTGATGTTTTGCATGATTTAAAAATTTTGTTGTGGATGAAGTATGACAAATGAAGTGAGTATAAGTAATTGTTTACATACAATGTGTATAAGCGCGAGGGCTTAAACAAAAAAATGTCTGCACTATTCTATTTAGGAGCGTGGATTGATTTCTAAAAAATACGAGGTCTAATTGGGAAATGTGCTTCCAACTCAACTCAATCTCGGGTTGGTTCCTTAAAGACCCAAGTGGCTAATTGTAAAAAAATCCCGCTACTCAACTCAATCCGGGTTGATCTTTTTAGAAATGTGAGGGTCTAAATGCAAAAAGTTCACCATACTCAATCTAGGAACACGATTTGATTCCTTAAAAATGCGAGGGCATAATTAAAACATGGGCACGCCACTCAATGTAGAACGACGTTGTTCACTTGCAAATGTGGGAGCCTAAATATAAAACATCGGCACCTATATCTAGGACTGTGGGTTCGGTTTTTTAGAAATGGGATGGGCTGGACGTAAAAAATTGGTGGTTTATCGCTAGCCGTCGGTACGGGATCGGACGGTGTTGGGTACATTTTTTAGGAACGTGAGGGTCTAAATGAAAATGTTCGTTACACGCAATCTAGAAACACGATTAGTTTTCTAAAAAATGCGAGGGAATAATTGGTAAATGATCACGCCACTCAATGTAGGATAAGGTTGATTTATTGGATACACGAGGGCCTAAATACGAAACATCGACACCTATATCTAGGACCATGAGTTTGATTTCTGAGAAATATGAGGGTTTAAATATAAAAACTAATGGCCTATGGAAATGGATGGAAAAAATTCGAGAAAACGCGGGGATCTAAATACAAAGCACTAAATGCAGAAAAATCAGAAATACGAGGGTCTAAATGTAAATAATTGGAAATACGAGGGCCTAAATATGAAACATCAACACATAGATCTAGGGCCATGAGTTTGATTTCTGAGAAATATGAGGGTTCAAATATTAAAAACCAGTGCCTTATGGCAATGGATGAAAAATATTCGAGGAAACGCGAGGGTCTAAATACGAAAAACCGGCACATATATATAGCACCGCGGGTTTGATTTCTTAAAATACGAGGGTCTAACGTAAATAATTGGTGGGATTTGATTTCTTAGAAATGGGAAGGTCTAAATGCAGAAAAATCAGAAATACGAGGGTCTGGACGTAAATAATTGAAAACACGAGGGCCTAAATACAAAACATCAGCACCTACATCTAGGACCATGAGTTTGATTTATGAGAAATATGAGGGTTTGAATATAAGAAACCAGTGCCTTATGGCAATGGATGGGGAAAATTCGAGGAAACGCGAGGGTCTAAATACGAAACACCAAAACATATATCTAGGACCGCGGGTTTGATTTCTTAAAATACGGGGGTCTAACGTTAATAATTGGTGGGATTTGATTTCTTAGAAATGGGAAGGTCTAAATGCAGAAAAATCGAAAATACGAGGGTCTAAACGTAAATAATAGGTGAGATTTGATTTCTTAGAAATGCGAGGGTCTAGGATTTGGTTTCTTGGAAATGGAAAGGTCTAAATGCGGAAAGATAAAAAATACGAGGGTCTAAACGTAAATAATTGGTGAGATTTGTGATTTCTTAGAAACGCGAGGGTCTAAACGGAGAGAAAAGACGACTTATAGCTAACCGTCGGATGGCCATCCGACGGCCGGAAAAATTCCGGCCGACGTGGCCACCACGACGGGCCGCCGACTCCAGCTGCTTTAAAGAGATCTAATTGGTGAGATTTGTGATTTCTTAGAAACGCGAGGGTCTAAACAGAGAAAAAAGATGACTTATGGCTAACCGTCGGATGGCCATCCGACGGCCGGAAAAATTCCGGCCGACGTGGCCACCACGACGGGCCGCCGACTCCGGCTGCTTTAAAGAGATCTAATAGGTTGTATCATGAATGGCAAGCATGCAATTGAAAAATACTTAATAAGTATCAATAGCTGCACCACTTGCTCTCATTGTAATAATCACAGTAGTTATACAGACTTGATGGGTCTTTCTTAGGGGATCGTTCTCATAAGAAAAGAGCCACGAGTCCAGAATGATAAAAAACATGATAGATGACATGCATCAAAGCCTTCTTAGAGCATGACATGAGCAATAAATCCCCATAAAATCTGCATATACAAACAATTAAAACAATCTCAAGGAATAAAATGAAAAGGCAGATAACATGAAAATTGTAACTAATTACATGAAGAGAGATGGACAAGGAAAGGTAAAACCATTCTTTACTGTTATCACTAAAAAAAATAGCCCTGCCCTATTATTGATCTTGTAACTAACCTTCAGTATTGTATTTAAATAGCCGTTTCTCCATTTCGCTCCCAACTCCGCACTGTTGTACATATCTAAAGCTGGTTGATCTAAATAAGAGATCCACAGCATCTGCTAAGCTTAGATGAACCGTCAGTGAATTCAAACTAAACTCGAGGAACACAACTGCAGCTAAAACTAAGCAGATTCTTACTACAATTCAGCATCATCCAAATTATGGGGTATACTGAATCGATTTGAGTGCAGCGCAGTCACATATTCAGTTAAATCAGCACAGATGAAGCTGTACGCTTCTCATCTAGCATTATTGACAATGCTCAGCAGTCAGCAACAAGGCATGGAGCTTAAAGGACTCCTCACCTACAATTCAGAGTTGCGAACACTGGCCTCAAGCCAATCACGACCTCAGAGCTTGGAAGCGAAGTGCTTTCTTTTCTCCTCATCGCTCTCTTCGACAATTCCTACTGACCTGCAGGCCTCAGGATACATGGACATCCTTATGGACGCATACACGCCCCCGTCCCACTTCCTCGCCGCGAGCTGCTCGGCAAACTTGAAGGCCTCGGCCGCCGTCTCGGCTGCGGAGGGATGCACGGCGTCCACGATGCCCATCTCCTTGCCCTCCGCGGCCCTGACCTTCTTGCCACGGAGCATGACGTCGCGGAGCGCGTTGGCGGCGAAGTAGGGCGTGAGGGGGAGGCCCATGTCGACCTCGCTCATGTAGAGCACGCCGCGGTCTCCGCGCATGATGCGGTAGTCGTGGCAGAGAGCGATGATGAACCCGCCTGCGGCGGCGTGGCCGGTAACGGCGGCGACAGTGGGCATGGGGAGCGCGAGGAGATCGGCGGCGAGCGGGCGGAGCGCGTGGACGAGCTCCCGGAGGCGCGCGCGGGATGTTCCCTCTCGGATGTCGAGCCCGTTGGAGAAGAAGCGGCCCTCGCCGACAGTGACGAGCGCGGCACCGGGCCCTGTATTGGCCGCGGCAGCCGCGGCGGAGGCGACGGCGGAGCGGAGAGAGGAAATGAGGGAGTGGCCCAGGCGGTGCTCGCCGTCGCCGGTGAGGGTAAGGACGAAGACGCGGCCGCGCAGCTCGAGGGTGCACATCGTGCTGGCAGATCGGGGGCTCTCTCTCGGGGTTGGTGTGGAGTGTGGTGGCGTCTGGTTAGCAGCCGAGAGGCTGAAGCACGGAGCAGATGAAGGATGAAGAAATAACGTGGACTCACGCACAACGTATGAAAACACATCAGACATCAGTAATCTCATTCGAATACTATAGTCTAGCAGGCACATTGAAAAATTTCAAGCAAGGATGGGAGAGGAGCCTGAATATATTCCCCACTATCAAGCAAGTAAAATCATAAGGTTGTCACAGGTACAACAGTTGGCCCACGTACAAATACAGAACGTGAAGGGGGCCTCCACCACAGTCCATAGAAACCCAACAAAAGAGGAAAGAAAATAAGGGCTGGTTTACAAACTCGAAAGTGGTTGCTTATTTGATATCACAAAGCACAGGACCATGATGTACATCTTTAGAAAGCGTAATGTACATACAGGATGCCAGGAGGTAATTGGAGTTTTGACAGGACCTTTTATAACAAGATGATTTGTGAACATAAATAAGTTATGGTAAAAATTGATAAATGTATACAAGAAAGTGGATTCTCGATCCTGCAACGAAGTGGTGCAACATAATCTATTTAGTGATGCAAACCCCAGATCAGTTACAGGAGAAGACGCACGTGAGGGTATGAATTTTATGGTACCAAATAAACGATGCTAAGTTTCTGTGATTGAAGCCATAGAGGTGATTTTGGCGGTATGGATGGAAATATTTTGAAACTGTGATGGTATGTAAGGAAGGGGCCAAAATGTGATGGTATTATTGCATACCAGTATAAGATTGGTGGTATACATGCAAATTCCCCAAAAATATCGATAAGCTTGAAAATGTAAGTACCATAGGCTTGGTATTGTGATTATGGATCTGGGTCATAAGATAGCAATTCATAAGCTAAACTACTCGACAAACAAGCATTTTGAGTGAAGACGTGATTTTATAGCAAAGACCACATTGACAGGGCAAGACCAAATGCCCTCTTTTTTTTTTCTTTTTTACTTTTAACTGCCAAAACAGTAGCTAGACTCAAATCAAATGAACTTCATAGCTGTATTTTTTAATTGACCATTGGATCAACTCTATACAGATAAAGTTAGATGATTCACATCACATCAGATGGATTAGCAACAACAGCTAAGCTTGGCTCCAATAGCTAACAATAAAATTCAAGCTTCTCTCAATGAGCAAAACTACACTCAAATTAGGTAGATTTTTTTATCTGAACTAAATTACTGAATTGGTTATGTCAAGCACAACTATACAATCAACCAAACAAGCAGGTATTGAACTGAATGTTTCTCATGTTGCATTATTGAGATATAGTCAAATGTGAGGCAAACAACTACTTTGTCATGCAAACTGCAGGTCGCCTTCAAATCAGATTCACAAATCACAACAGAGAATATGGGCAGCTTCATGAAGGTCTGATGGCCCAATAATTCAGTATCAAGATAACAGCATGTATCATGATTCGCAAGCATGGAATTGAAAACACTAATAAGTATCAATAGCTGCACCACTTAATCTCTAGGTTATAATCAAAGTAGTTACCAAGTTAATGGGTCTTTCTTAACTTTTTTTTTGAAGAGCCTTTCTTAACTTCTTAAGGGATCATTCTTATAAGAAAACAACCACGTGTACAGAATAGCAAAAAACATGATAGATGACACAGTGAATGAAAGCCTTCTTAGAGCACAACTTGAGAAATAAATCATCATAAAATCTGATAAAATCTCAAGGAATCAAATGAAACAATGCACACAACTTGAAAACTGAGCTAATGCTTTGACAGAGAGTTGGATAAGGAGAAATAAATCCCCACTCCCTTCATCCTTTACTGTTAATACTAACAACAATGACACAGACCGAACCCCGATATTGATCTCATAAGTGACCTTGCATTCACCAATCAGTCTTTTCTAACTTGGGTTTCTATTGTTATGTCCACACAGTGTTGATTTAAATTGTTGTTTCTCTATTTTACTCCTGACTCCGCCATAGTTTGCACATATCTAAATCTGGTTTATCCAAATAAGATCAACAACATCTTCCAAGCTTAGACAAAATGCGACTGAATTCAAACTACACTCAAGGATCACAATTGCAGCTGAAGCCAAGCAGACTCTTACTACAGTTCAACAACATCATCCAAATTATAGGTATACTGAATTGATTTGAGTAACAGCCCAATCATACTACAATTGAAACCAGCAAAGATGAAACTGCATGCTTTTCATCTAGCGTTATTGATAATGATCAGCAACAACCCGTGGAGCTTATATGAAGTCAAAGGACACTGCATCGACGATGCAGAGTTGCGAACACTGACCTCACGCGAATCATGACCTCAGAGCCTGGAAGCGAAGTGCTTCCTCTTCTCCTCATCGCTCTCCTCCACGAGTCCAACTGACTTGCAGGCCTCAGGGTACATGGACATCCTTATGGACGCGTACACGCCCCCGTCCCACTTCCTCGCCGCGAGCTGCTCCGCAATCTTGAAGGCCTCGGCCGCCGTCTCGGCCGCAGATGGGTAAACGGCGTCCACGATGCCCATCTCCTTGCCCTCTGCGGCCCTGACCTTCTTGCCCCGGAGCACGACGTCGCGCAGCGCGTTGGCGGCGGTGATCTTGGCGCGTAGCACGGCCATGAAGTAGGGCGGGAGCGGGAGGCCGATGTCGACCTCGCTCATGTAGAGCACGCCGCGGTCCCCGCGCATGACGCGGTAGTCGTGGCAGAGCGCGAGGAGGAACCCTCCCGCGGAGGCGTGGCCGGTGACGGCGGCAACGGTGGGCATGGGGAGCGCGAGCAGGTCGGCGGCGAGCGGGCGGAGAGCGTCGACGAGCTCTCCGAGCCGCGCGCGGGAGTTCCCCGCCCACCCGAGGTCGAGCCCGTTGGAGAAGAAGCGGCCCTCACCGACGGTGACGAGCGCGGCGCCGGGCCCTGCATCGGCTGCGCCCGCCGCGGCGGAGGCAACGGCGGAGCGGAGGGAGGAGATGAGGGCGTGGCCCAGGCGGTGCTCACCGTCGCCCGTGAGGGTGAGGACGAAGACGCGGCCGCGCTGCTCGAGGGTGCACATCGTGCCGGCAGATTGGGGGCTCTCTCGGGGTTGGTGTGAAGTGCTGGTGGCTGCTTAGAAGGCGAGAGGCTGAAGCAAGGAGCAGCCAAAGGGCAGTGTTTGGCAAAATTTTTGCACCGTATTAAATGCATCTTTGACCGTTAATTAGGGGTATTAAATAAAACCAGTTTACAAAGCTACCTCCACAACCCCGGGTTAATTCGCGAGACGAATCTAATGATTAGAGGATGATTACTGTAACATTACTGTAGCAAATCATGGATTAATTAGGCTCATTAGATTCGTCGCGCAAAGTTGCACTCATTTGTGAAAAGGTTTTGTAAATAGACTTTATTTAGTACTCCATGCATGCAAGATTCCTTAGAGAAAATTTTTTATCCCCAGAACCAAACACGGCCAAGGATTCACGCACGACATATGAAAACACGTCAGTAATCTTATTCGAATATACTATAGGCCTTGTTTAGATTGGGTGAATTCGATCAAATTCACTGTAGCAGATTCCCTTGAGAATTAAAAAAAAGTAGAGAGAGGACATGAAGTTCAATGCGGTTGCTTTTGATCGAATTGAGCTCTTTTTGCGAATCTAAACAAGGCCATAGTCTAGTAGGCACATTCAAATATTTTAAAGAAGTGATAAACCATACTTTTAGTCAACGACGGGAGAGAAGCCTGATTTTTCTTTTTCTGGCAAAATCAGTGTTATCCTAAACGCTAAACGGTAAACAGTCGGCCACCCTTTGTTTAGCATTTAGGACGTTTAAACGGTATTTAAACGGAGTTAAACGGCCTAAATGGTTTGGCATAATAATACTAAAATATACATATTTGTGTATGTAAAAGTCAAATATGCTAGAAAGTCTACATATTTTCACATGTAAAAAGTAAGTATTCTACCAAATAACATTTTTGGAAGAAATATAAATCCCACGACACTTCATATACTTACGATGCTAATTAGTTCGATGTTGATTGTGGTAGTTGTAATCCTCCAATTGACTAAATTATGAATTAAATGGTCACTTAGCTCATTTAATCACATTTAACTCAATTCTGTTTAGACGGTTTTTAATGGTTTAAACGGTTTTAAACGGTCCAACCGTTTAATTCACCATTTAGGGCCTAAACGGCACGGTTGACCTCTGTTTACCGTTTAAACGCTGTTTAAACGGACGAAACAGCCGTTTAGGCGAACAGAGGGCAAACTACCATGGGAGCCTGAATTTATTCGTTAAGTCCGTTAGAAGACCCATTGCGCGGAAGCGCGACCGCACGACTCACTCGCGCCCCCGCGCGTCATCGCCGACCGGCAGGCCGGTTAGGGGTTAGGGTTAGGGTTTGGGTCTGGGGGAGGGAGAATTTGGTCTGCGGACCTAGAAGGAGGTGCGGGGATGGCTGCCGGTTCGGCGGTGGGGACGGTCGCCGGGCGGAGGGCCAGACGGCGATGGCGCCATCGGCCGGTGCGGCTGAGCGGAGCCGGAGGCGAGGGAGAGGAGCTGCCTGGCGTTAGGAAGGGC
>CM014272.1:61929286-61946422 GCA_004135705.1 Alloteropsis semialata | reverse complement strand
GAACATCACACTGAAGCGAGCTGACTGTCCAGGCAAGAATTTCTGGTACAGCGAATCACCAGAAAATGCATAGTTCACAACATATCAGTTTTACAAAGAGTGGCATAAGCACTGGAATCATTTTCCCCCCGGCATGTGAAACAGTGCAAGTAAACAACAGACCAACTGAAATTGTATGTGATCTTCCATATCAAAGGTAGCAGATACAAAAAGGGACTAGTCTACTTCTGTGCAGCAGCAACTGTTAGCTTCCAAAACGTATGACTTTGCCATGGGAAACACAAATATCAATTCTCGCAGGCAAGACCCAGGGTATGGTATCAACTGCAACTGCTCACTTCATTACCAAGTCTCCCTGCTCATATAATCAACTAATTTCTAGAACACTTGAGTCATGCAGTGTGCACATTCTTTTGGCACATCAAGGCATGCTCAAGCAGGCAACTCGAGCTTCACGTTGTTCTTCCAACTGCAATGATCAACACTGATTTGTCAGTACTCAGTAGCCAAGGAATAGCATGTTGATGATATGCGACAATTCACAATAGTATGCAGTTACAATATAAAGATAAGCAGCTCTCCTGTGTGTTAAGAGAAAAAAAAATAGTATGCAGTTTACCTCAAGAAATAGTAGTAAAAGAAATCCGCATACAGAGCTGTTTGCACCAAACCAGCAAGCCAAGCTGAAAGAAACAGAACCATTAGTGGACAACAATTCTGAAAATATATGTGAGATAAAACGCTACTCCCTCTGTCCCAAAATATAGCTACGTTTAGCTTTTTTCAGACAGATTAAGGAGCATAGTAAAATGTCTAATATAGCCTTGCATGCCTAACATTAATGTATGCGTGATCTGTGTGCATGGCAACATTGCCTTCTAATATTGCAGGTCAACACGTTAAAAGAGAAATTTAGTGCATGCACTCCTTTCATTTCTGATGCACAGCTTCCAATATATTTCTGATCTTTTGCATGAGGAACGGCTGGTGGAGGGGCATTTTAGACTGTTTGTATATTTTTTCACAAGTTGGAACTACAAACGTAGCTATATTTGGGACAAATTTTGAACCCTAAATGTAGCTATATTTTGGGACGGAGGGAGTACCATAGAAAATGACAACTTACGGATCCATCTGCTGTGATGACCCTCCGTGAAATAACGGTAAATCCAGTTTAAAATGTAGAATGCACGGTAGGCCCTGAGAAAACAATTATGGTGTTATTATGAAGACATTAGCTAGAGAACTGAAAAGTTGACAAAAATTTATTCTAGAATTTATTTCTTGTCTCATGATGTAACTTTCATATATTATAGACTCTATTTATTCCTGGAAAGAATATACTAAACTGCACATCAACTACAATCGACAGTCCAAGTATAATTCAAATATGGTATACAAAAAAATATAAAGCATATAGCGCAACTGCTCAAGCCTGAAAAAGTTGTGATGCACTGTCAGGGCAGCAGTAACGAACAATATCCCTTGCTCCAAAATATAAACTCCAAGTAACACCCGATGTGCATTACTATATTTCTATAGTACCAGTCAGACAGTCTCTTTATTTCCAGAAAGATGAGGGCACCATTCAACAGTTAACTCTGCATCATATCGTGGATACATATCTAAAGAAAATAGTCTGAAATAGTTCTATCCGTAAAACATATGTTTGTAGCGCTTATTGCGGATATGTACACTACTAAATGCTGATATATTTCATGACTACAACATCAGACAGAGTTCAATGCAGCGTTAGCCGTAAATTGATTTTCTTTTTATTGTTATGTGGTGTGCTCAAAAGGAAAAAAAGAAGAAGAAGAAGAAGCAAAATTCCTACAGGGTGCTTAAAAAAATCATACCCAAGGAAGAAAACATATTGTCCAGTCAAGTTATCCACATTTCTGCTTCTCTGGAGGAGCACTAACTGTGGGAGAATAGCCACTGCCTCCAAATAGATTGAAAACGCCCAGCATATCTGCAAAGGAACAGTATTTTAGCCTTTTAGGATACTCCTTCAATGAATCTTTGGAACAATTAGTAAAAATTCAGTTCAGTGTATGCAATAACTTCTGATATTTTGAGTATACTGATATGGTAACGTAACTTACATTTTAGTAGCTAATAATCTCAGCAAAGACAATAAGGAAAGATGTGTTGCCAAAAACAGGCAGTTACATTTTAGTAGCTAATAATCTCAGCAAAGACAATAAGGACAAAACAATCGAACATATGAAATTTACAGAAGTGTGAAGAGATGCATTGGTGTGAACAGAGCAAAGAATTGTAAATTGAATAAATTAGAAGTGTAACTTCGCAGAGTTAGATGATGTTTTAGCTGCTCTTCCCTATACGATTTTACATTCTAGGATTGCAATACCCTTCAGCAAACTAATCATCAAGTTTTCTACTGTAACACATACTTTGTTAAACTGATTAACATTTAAATCAGAAGATGGATCTGAAAATTTGACCATAAATAAATAAGCTCTAGTCAAGTACATATACAATCTGCTGCCTGCCTTCTAGGCCTTATTCAACTATGTCATATCACATTTGACTTCATGAAGGTAACAAATCAGATATGGTCCTATTTGATGGGTCATCAAACTGTCAAATTTACTGGTGGTGTGGCTCCTACTCAGCTAATTGGACTGACGACTATCAGACAATCAGCCATCATTAGCAAACAGTTTATCAAACATGCTAGTTCCAGTTGCTTAATAGCTTCTACAGTTCTAGTGAATAAACGGTGGACAAACTAACTATGAAAAATATATCATGTTTCTTTTGTTACCAGAATATATCATATTGCACACAGATTAACATATCTTAATCACGGATCCCGTAACACCATCAATTCAACAATGCAACGAGACAACGTGTAATCCAGGACAGATTAGATAAAGAGAAGACATCACCTCCCGTATTGTGAACCGTTCGTTGAATATCAGCGCGACCAGGAATGCGGCGGCGACGAGCACTACATGGCGGAAGGTGTCCTGTTCCTTGTCGTACGTTCGGCGCACCTGGGGGTGGCGGCGCATGCACCACACGATCGCCGCCGAGCTGGTGATGAACACCACCTTCATCACCGTGTTGTAGAGCGAGACGTAGTCCGTGAAGAGGTCCAGGTACCTCGCCACGAACACCAACATGTACAGCTCCTGCGTCTTCCTCGACACCCCTGCGCGGCGGCGCCCAGATCCGTCAGCGGCGAGCCCCAGCGAGTCCCCTAATAGGCGGCCGAAACCCTAGCGCAGCTACGGCTTACCTGAGCAGGACTTGGTGGCGTAGATCTTGAGGAGGAGGACGAGGACCGAGAAGAGGTGGGTCATGTCCCCGAGGAACCGGAAGGCGTTCATGGCTGCGGCGGCGCCGGCGGCGCAGCGGCTAGGGTTTGTGGGGTTTAGAACAGCAACTCCAGATGCGCAGGGAAATGGCGGAGCGGCGGCGGGCAGGATGCCAGGACAGGAAGAAACGGGAAGGGAGAGGTGCCAGGGTCGTGGGCCGGTGTGGACAGAGTCTGTGAGGTGGGGACCACACGGCAGTGACTGCTGGACCAGTGAAGTTGGTGCAGGATGGAAGAGAGGTCGGGGAGGGACCGAGGGAAGCGCGAGCGACGCGTGGGCCTCGGTGCTGACTCTGTGTGGGTCGCACGCGTCAGTTAGAGTGCGTTTGGTTCCGAGGACGCAGAGGGACGGGACGGGACGGACCTCTTCTTGGCAGTGTTTGGTTCGGAGGCGACGCGGGACAGGGGTCGTCCTCGAGGCGATTATTCGCCGTAGATGCGTCCCACATTCACGCCGTCTCTCTCCGTTGTTCTTCATCGCGAGCGAGCTATGGGCGCAGCAGGTGCGCGAGCTATGGTGGCCGCTGGCGGGGTGGCGAGCTCGGGCGCTACCAGGTAGTCGAGCGATGATGATCTTCGGGCATGACCGTGGGCTAACAACGGGAAGCGCAAGGGGCCAGGACGAGGCCCGCGCGGCCGCGGGCGGCGGGGCTCGGCTTTCCCTGCCATCTCCGGCGAGCAGCTGTGGAGAGGCCACCGCGCAGCTGAGCTTCGGCAACAACCGTCCGCCATGGCCGCCGACCTTCTCCTTTGTTTCCTTTATTTTATACACAAGTTCTCTGTTTTGGTTGACCGAAGAGCGCGGTGTCGCTCAGGCTCACCGGATTTCGTAGAACTCAGCAGCAGGCAACAGCTAGCTCCGGCAAGAGGACGCAGGCCACTCCCGGCTCGCTGTGCTAGTCCCATACGGAGGCTAGTCCTTGCGCGGAGGCCGGAGAGGATAAAGAGCGTTGCAACAAGGGAGAAGATAATGTGACGGTTTTTTTCTTTTTTTTTGCAAGAAAAAAATTGGGAGTCTGACCATTGGGACCCACATGCAGGACCAAACGGTGGCTAACGGCACACGCAATCATATTTCTCTTCGTCCCCTCAACCAAACGCAAAACTAGAGCAGACATGTCCCTTTAACCAAACATAAGATGTGACGATCCCGTTCCAGAAAATAGAGACGGTCTCCGATCCAAACACATAGTACAAATGGCGAGGGCGAGGCGCGGGGCCTTCAAGGTGGTGTCGGGTGGCCTACGACTAGGTCCAGCAGAGTCAGGTGACGTGGCGGGGCACCTCACCGGCGTGGTGAGTGGTGACGTCACGTCGCCGGCTTTTTCTTTTCTCTGGCTTTGAGCACACAGCACAGGCTCGCACATCACATGCCGCTGATGCTTCGCGTCTCCTACTCCCTCCTGCTTCCACTTATCCACCGCTCTCTGCCTTCCCTCTCCACCCGCCTCTCCCGCCGCGAGATCCGGCGTCGCTTCCAGAAGCTTCTGCAACGCCCGTTCCATGAGCGTCTGATCGGCCGTCACCATGGGCTGCGCTGGATCCACTCCCAAAATCGATGGTAACTTCGTAGTGCTTGTTCTGTTGATTGATGGTCTTTGATTGTGAATTGTTCAGTGCTAAGATCAGATGTGAGTTGTCCCAGGCGCTGCCGTAGGGAGTGGATTAAATTTTGTTCATTTTGATCAAGTGACGCTAAACCCCATACTTTAAGACATCGATTCGCTTCTCATGCGAGAATTCAGTTGCAGAAGTGTCAATCAAGAGGAAATTTAGGAAATTATCTCTGGTGGATTACTGCAACTACTGATTTTCATCGATGCAGTTGTCCAAATTTGGTAAGGCTATCAGTATAGTGGAGTCAGTACTAGTGGAAACTCTTGCATCATCGAGGCGTTCTTTGTTAGTGGAGGGAGAAGTGGATAACACTATCATATTCAAAAGAGCCTCTGAAGTGATGGCTATATTCTCTAGCAGGGCAAAAGCTATTTTGTTTGTACCTAATAAAAGCAAAGGTGATATTTTGAGAGCAAGGAAGTGACCGTTTATTCTCACTGTAGGACGAAAGAACTTTTTTAGGGATTGTGCAAATTTGCATTTTGGATTGCTAGTGCCTTATATAGTTCAATGCACTTTATCAGGTGTTGCATTTCAGAAAAGAAGCAATATTCTCTGCAAGTACTTATACTCGCAATTTGAAACTTCCAGAATAATTTTAGCTATTGTGATGCTTCCTAATTTTAGCATTCCATATGTGTGTTTAATTGATGGGATGGTAGGTTTGCTCACAGTCTACATACAAATGAATTAATGAAGACTAATTTCCCTTTACCTTTTCCTGTTCTGCAAAGAGCCATCCATTCATAATCTTGCTTGTAGAATTGTGAAGAAAACTGTATTGTTAGTTGGTCTTTGCAGGCAACTATAGAAAATTTACATCCTTAAGTTACCAACAGTTTCTGAATCCAGATTTCTTCCATATATGGGATGTTCTTTCTTCTGAGGTTATTAGCAGTATTCTTTTACTCCTTACATGAGAACTCTGTGCCTGTGGACCTACTGTCCAATAAATGAATGCTAAAAGATATTTTAATGAATACAGAGAACAGTAAGAAGCTGAAAAAGCCAAAGGCTTGGAAGCACACTCAACCTATTACACCAGCACAACTCAAACAGATGCGTGATGAATTCTGGGACACAGCTCCACATTATGGTGGCCAAAAAGGTATGTTCAAAACTGTTTATGCAGAGTTGAACAGAACTAATTCTTTTGTTGATGTGTGCTGCATGATTCTCGCAACTTGATTTCATTTTGATAGTCACCAGTTATTGTTTTCTTCTATCTTGTTCTCCACTGTTTTCTTGATTACTAGCTGGTATTTCGTTTGACCTGTAGTCGTTCGATGTAAGCTCAGTTCTTCAGCAGAAATAATGCTGAGCCCTTAATTTTGTTCTACCGGCTTCATATCAAATAAGAACCCAGTCTTACTGGGAATTTGACTCGACTGCTTAGTTTTTATTGGTTTCCCTTTCACGGGTAATCTTTAGTTCGGTGGCAACAAAGAAAACTGTTGGTTTGGTCTGAGGATAAATTTTTTTCAGAAGTTGTTGACATTTAGCAAATTCAATCTTACTGTGTAATCATTGACTGAAGTTCGGAAGCTATATTTTCCAATTTCTACTATGAAAGTACATTTTAAAATTAGCATCGGTTTGGTAATATGTTATTGTTTCTTTGTCCAGAGATTTGGGATGCTCTTAGAGTTGCTGCAGAATCTGATTTAGCCCTTGCACAAACCATAGTGGACAGTGCTGGAATCATAATCTCAAATCCTGACATGACGCTTTGCTATGACGAGAGAGGTGAGCATGCCTTATTCCCGAATTCTTTGTTTTCCCTTTTTCTGGATGACTTGTTCAAGACCAATATTGACAGTTAGAACTCTCTTGCAGGTGCCAAGTACGAATTGCCGAAGTATGTTTTGAGCGAGCCAACAAATTTGATCCGCGACAGCTGAATCTTGATCGGAGACTTAGAACACAAACAGGTCGGCGTAAATTATGTGAATGCTCAGGGGGTGTTTAGTTCACCCCCATTCTCCAAAATTTTGCATAATACGCGCTTCCCAATGCACTTTTTCTCTCTGTGCACGCGACCCAACGCATGCCCATTCTCCAAAATGGGGCGAACTAAACACCCCCTCATTTGGTCGCTGATTCTCAGATTGTAACATTCAGAGACAATGAACATCCTTTTGGCACTGTATAGTAATCTCATTGGTCACGTTGCAGACCTGCCACTGAAGTCGCTTATACGGGAGGAGAGCGCTACAGCTGACTTTGCTGCACATATTTATAATCAATATCCACCTGTTGCGCTTGGAGGCACCCCTTGCCTGTTGCAAAATGCAAGTGCAAAGTTATCTTTATTTCTGCATCTAAGTCGCCGTTGTCTGTGCTTAAAGTAAACGAGACGAGCTAGCGGCAAATTGCCACATAAAAGAGTCGTGAAAAATGCCTGGCAGTGGCGAGAACAACAGTGACAGGAAGCTGCCAAAGGAAGTAAAAATTGTCAGGATAAGGTTAACATGAAGCTGCCAGAGAAGCTAGCTAATCATGGTGGTGCATGATTAGCTTAGGCTTCTTAGAATCAATCCTGCGCAGCATGGTAATGTCAGATCTTAGATCTCATCGGCAGCCGGCAGCGGAGCGGCAGGACAAGGACGGATCTGCCGAACCAAACTGACGGTGGGACGCTAACCGGTAACCAATCAACAGAACAGAAGAACTGGAGCGACTCGTGCGAGATGACCCTGGAACTTGTAGTACTAGTCCATCAACCCGTGCTCCCGCACGGGCTAATATTTTTAAAAGCTATTATATTTAAAATTATTTAAAATTAAACTCCTACCAAACAATTAAAATTGTTTACATACTACTATTTTATTTTCTATTTAAAATTGATTTTTAATTAGTAATTACTCTATACATTTTTTCATCCGCATTCATAATTCTTACACTTGGTATCGCGAGGATTATATTTAACATAATAATCAATATTTTTCATTACTTCCTCATATATCTTTATCTATTTCTAAAGAGAGGATTGCTTCTTTTTTTCGTCCTGATAGGTGGGTCCCACCTATTGCGACGAACTGTAACCACGGTTCTAACTATCGGCATCGGTTTTCTAATTGGATTAGAGTCCTAACTGAACCTATCAATCTTTATCTCCTACCTCTCTATCTCTATCTGTATATATATTTACCTATTTCTAAAGGAAGGAACGTTTCAACGGTCTGTCATATACGTCTCACGATCGGATTAGACATGCTTCATCTTGTCCTCTGATCGGATTAGAAGTAGTCCATTGTATACCGCAATCAGATTAGGAAAAGCAAGTTAATTATTTTAACTTGCTTAGAAAAATGATATAGCGGTCTTCGTCCGTAGCAACACACGATCAAGGTTGCTAGTACATATATAAATGGTCTATATGGTGACACTAATGATACGTATACACCTTAACTTATTGTTTCTATGTTAACAATGATAAATTACCGAAATTTAGAATCATATATAAGTTTAATTTTGGACTTTTAGGTAGAATACACATGAAGATAATTAGATTAAGATTTAGGTGTTTAGTTTAGGTTATCATTAATAACAACATACGTGGGTAACTTAGATACAAATTTTGAATGTCATTTTAAGTTATCCTTTATAATGATCACATGAGTAAATTAGATAAAAATTTTGGGGTTAATTTAAATTATTTTTTATAATGGAATAGCTCGATAATTGAGATACATTTCTAGGATTTATTTTAGAATACTTTTATAATGATAGTGGTGGGTAACTTTCTAATAAATATAATAGACCAATGACAATAGTTATTAGAGTTTACATGATTGACGTTTCTGATTTTTGTGAGAATTTCTAGGATTTGTCTTTTTTCTAGCGTGTCTCGTGATAACTAATGCGGAGTCTCCAAATAAAAAATTAATGCTATATTTCTACCAAACTATTATAAGCTATCTCTCATTTGTTTAAATATTCGAACACAATACCTATATAGATATATACTTATTATTTTTATCTGATTGCGATAGATCTTTGTTAGTAATTACTCTATAATGTTTTCACACACAATTATAATCTTTAAATTTTCACTTTGCATCACATGTATGCCTTGAATGTATTTAATGAACTCTAAATTTGAACTATAATTTTAGCGTAGAATTCTATGTTGTCGTCATATCCTCTATATATTTATAAATGACAATGCATATTATGCGTATATACCTTAATCACTATATAATATACCAATAGTGTATAAAATACACGATTTAGAATCTTATATTGATGTATATTTTTAATTAAGGTGATTTGGATTCCAATGTTGGATTACCTCATGTTATTTTTAATAGTGACATATGTGTGTAATATAGATGTAAAACAGTTAATTTAAGTTATTTTTAGGTATTCGTAGTGGGTAATTTAGTTGCAAATTTATAAGGTTATTTTAATATTGTTTAAAATGGCACAGTTGATAATTTTGATGAAAATTAGGGGGTTACTTTAAACTATTTTTATAATGGCACAGGTGGGTAATTTTTTAGAAAAATATAATAGATCTAATGGCTATGATGATTCGAGTGTTCCAATTGATGGCTAGATGTTTTGCTTTTTTGTGAGAATTTCTAGGATTTCTCTCTTTTTCTAGAGTGTCCACCTAGGATCCTAGGTGGCTTCATCTGGAGGCTTCAAAAGGAGCCTCCAATTAGTAATAGTAAGATAAGATACTAGTATCTGTTAGTCTCCATACTCCCAGAGTCACTCTGTGACAGTAAATTTTGTGCCGTTCCTTAAAAAAAAAGACAGTAGATTTTGTGCCCAGAAATAGGGACATCGAACTCGCGCCTCGCGGAACGATAGCCGTTTATGCCGTGGCATTCTCTTTACTGGAACATTTGGCGCGCTTTGCGCGCTCTATCATGACTGCAAAAATATAAATTGTGATAATAGAATGTGAGATGTTCTTAATTGATTCAACACTGTTCGAGCTGGCTATCTACAGTAATAATTAGTACATCAGCTTCCCACGTCTGCGGCCACAGGCAATCCTTCCTAGCTTGCTGGCTTCTGTACATGCGTAATTGCCAATGGGCAGGAAGCATCAATATTTGCTACGTACAAAGAATGGAGTAACTCAAATGCCACTTAGTTATACATATCTGGAAGGTTAGTTTGCTTCTATTAGAATAAGAAAATACTTATGATAAACTAAAAGGCATAATGAGAATAGTACAGCATAATCAAATCATAATATCTTCACGCTGAGTGATAAATATATATTACATTGATTCTCGATTCCATATACAGACATCAGGACAGGCAAGGTTCTTTGTCATTGAAACTCAAGGAGGCATGAGCATGACCTTTATTACGCATCACTGCTCACAAGTGTTCTTTTGCTTTACTCAACAGTATCAAGTTGGAAATAATTAGCCACCTGGAGACCAAAACAATTAGCAGTAATCTCAAGTAGTAATGAATTAGTAACAGAAATTGGGACAATAGTTAGTAGAACAGAAAGGGTAATCTGTCATATCCCATCAGTAAGCTCTAATAATTACCATTTGTGGCGGGAAGTTAAAAAGCTAAGTTGATCCCATCAAAGATGAATCTGACATCACACAAAACTAAATTTGTCTGCTATCTATTTACTCAAACAGAGTATTTAAAAGTTATCTGCTGAATAAAGAGAAGAAAAGCTATTGTCAATCTTTGAATCTTTCGACAACAGAACCATGAAATAGTCAAATTCTATTTATACCCAAGTAAATAATAAATCTAACCAGCACACTATCTCCATGGTTATTTCTTTCTTGTCATGGGGTAGTCTTGGCACTATGTTGAAATGAAAAACAGAAATCAAATCCAAACAGAACTCATGAAATGGCGGTAACTATTATTTTTCTGAAATAGTTCAAATACTTGAGAACTATTCTCTAACAGTCAGAGGTGGCATATTCCAATATTCACAATATATTGTAAATCATTTTAAATGGAATTCCACAAATGGCATTACGTATGCAATACTTTTCTTTTCCAGATACCACCTTTCTATTCTCCATCTCAATCCAATCTGCAGCATAATATATATCCTTAGCATATGCAATTTACTTCCAAAACTGCAAAGCATTTCACAAATAAAAAAAGGTTGAATACCCATTCATCATACTATCATAAGTATGCATGACTACCAGATATCTCTTAATGTTAATGTTTCACTTCTCATTTGTACGGATAACAAAACTTAATATATTGAATTGATGTGCTGGCAAGATGGATCCAAAAGGTACATTGATGCATATCAACAACTAAGAAGAGCAATCATCTTTTCTTTTTCCTACCTATGCTTAATTTATGAAATGTGAAATCAAGGTCACAAGAATAAATGGCAGGATATAGTTCCTGTCTTTAGATAAATGCGCCTCTAAAAAGTTATGCTACAGTAATTTCTTCTTTTCCTGTGACATTCAAGACAGAAGAGTAATGGGAACTATTTGTCTGCATCAAGAAAGAGCACGCATTGACAAGTTGTCATTAAAATGTATGTATGATGACATTAAGCATATGCCATACATTGCGTTGGCAGCAAATAAAAAATGTCCTGCAATCACAAATTGGATTATAGACAGTCTGCCAATTGTCATAGCATTATTTGTGACACAAAGATCTCTAACCCAAATGATTCATCATGATATAAAAAATATTGTTTCTCAGGCATAAGTCCAAATGGGTCAGTCCCCGTATGCAGAGAATGAACGTTATCAGAGATTGGGAATAATCACTGCATACGCCAAATGCCTCAGATCAGTAAAAAGAGATATAGAGATCATAAAAGGAATGGTAACCATATTTGCATATGTCAAGCAAATGCAGCAGATCATTAAGACAATAACAGAGACGGATTGTAGCGGCATATGCACAAATCTGTCAGTGCAAAAAAATAGATTTGTGATTTCATTAGTTAATATGCCTCAGATCAAATAAAATTAATAACATGACATCAGAGGAAGGAGATTAAGGTCAATATTTCTCTTTACTGTAGCAGCAACGCAACAAGTTCAATGATGAAGAAATGGAGCAGGGTGCAGGGTGCACAGATCTAGGCCTACAATGCACATCTGAGAAAGAAAAGTGAAACGTGCATAACCACCAACGGATCTCATAAGGTTCTGTGGCAAAATAATGGGGAGAAACAGAGAGAGATTTGGGGGACTACGAGGGTGATTGGGTCATTGGGAGTTAGAGATTTGGGGGGAAATCCCTTGGCTTTATGTATAAGCACGTCTTCAATCGAGCATCACTTCAAAGCACCAATAAATCTCACCAGGTGGGGGTTAGCGGAAATCACTTGCCTGTTTCTTGCGGATGAGAGGAGAGATTAGAGGAGGAAATTAAAGGGCAAGACCAGAAGAGAGGATATGGATGAGTTTGGCCTCACCTGCAAGAACATCGAATGGAGCCAAGGTAGTGAGAGTGGCGGCTGAGTAGCCGCCAGAGCCTTCCTCTTCCAACGACCTCGGCGAGCTCGATGCCACCCGTTGGACTCAATCTCGCACAGTCGCACGTCACCGTGAGCCCCCATAGCCCAAGCTCCTTGAGGGCCGCGACCACCTCGACTTGTCATCGGTGACGCCGCCCACCAGCAGTTCGAGCACGAGCAGAGACGAGGAGAAGGGGCGGTGAGCTCGTGAGCCGCGTGGCGGTGAGAAACATTTCGTTGGCAGCCGCCGCACACCATGGTCTCGATGACAGCGCCCCACAGGAAGTGGATGGGCGGAGCGGAGGAATGGCATGTCGCTCACTCGCCACACATCCATGCCCCGTGGAGGTGGTGAGGCCGTGAGGGTCGCCGCTCAGGGAGAAGGAGGAAGTTTGCGAAATTTACTGTAGCAAAATTAAATCGAAGAGTAGGAGTACTAAACATGATCTAATTATAAAACTAAATATACGGATGGACGGAAAATTGCGAGACGAATCTATTAAGCCTAATTAATCTGTCATTAGAGATTGTTTACTGTAGCACGACATTGTCTAATCATGACCAAATTAGACTCATTAGATTCGTCTCGCAAAGTTACCGGGGTTATGGAATGAGTTTTGTCATTAACACACATTTAATATTTTATGTATGTAAGATTCTCTTTGATGAATAGTAAAATTTGATGAATAGTAAAATTTGGGGCGGTAACTAAACAGAGCCAGAGTTTGAGGCTTTTGGGCGGAGATTCACGCAGCAGTCTCAGGGGATGGTACCTCTTTGTTCTGAGCGCCATCGCGCACCCAGGGCTCATAGAGTAGGGGCCACCATGTGCAGGGGAACCTTTCGCACGTCGTCGGCTGGAGAACGTGGCAGCACGAGAATGGGACAGGACGCGTGAATTACTCTGGTGCGAGGGTAGGACGCGTGAAATGCTCTCGTGGGAGCCAGCGATGTTTAAGAAACCCGAAGAGTGAAGCTCCCTGTTCTTCCTACGTTCTGGAAACTTGCACACTGGGTGCAAGCAATCCGGATTCAGAACCGTACGCGTGGCTAACCGTGTTTTGGAGGGACTCTACAAAATTTTGCAAAAAAGAATCTTTCTTGTATGGAGTACTAAATGAAGTCTATTTGCAAAACCTCTTTACGGATGAGCGTAACTTTTCGAGACGAATCTAATGAGCCTAATTAATCCATAATTTGCTACAGTAATGCTACAGTAATCATCCTCGAATCGTGCGGTCAAAGGCCTCATTAGATTCGTCTCGCGAATTTACCAGGGGTTGTGGAGGTAGTTTTGTAAACTGACTTTATTTAATACCCTAATTAGTGGTCAAAGGAGGGTGAAAAAATTTTCAACCTCCATCTAAACATGGCCATGACAAAACTTAGGCCCTGTTTAGAACCGCGAAAAGGCACCAATTCAACCAAAAGGTAACACATTGAACTACGTGTCCTCTCTACTTTTTTCAATTTCTAATGCATCGCTAATCATTAAATTCAGTTGAATTGATCCAATCTAAACAAGTCCTCAGCCCAAATTACGTGACCAAACTGAGTAATGGTCCGCACATATTGTAATAAGGCTAGCAAGATTCCATCAAACTCCTAGCATGGCAGATCATTGTGCAGTTTGCACCGGCGTCCGGTCACTGACTGCCCTAGCGTCCTAGTATCATAGACTCTGGCTGTCGTCCTCGACCTTCTCCCCCGGAGACTGGAGTACAGCGTGTAGCCTGTAGCGTGTAACCGGCCTAGCCAGTTTGCTTGACGGGGCACGGTGCACGGCTTTTTTGAGGTTATTTTGAGTGTGAATTAAGAAAGTGGTTAACAAGTGTACAAACTACTCCAACCGTGATAGTGGTTAACGTAGGAGACTAGGCCGAACAGCCGTTTTCTCGTACTTGCCGCGCGGTGGAGTGGCATGGCATCTGGAGTACTAGGCTCGACGTTTCCGCGTGACAGCTGCACCCGCGCATGGCAGTGGCACGCATCGATCTCGAGTGACACGCAATGCGAGGTCTTATTTAGTTTGTGCAAGTTTCTGTAATTCAATCAAAAGTAATCGAGGTCTTGTTTGGCCTTGTTTAGGTTGGTGAAGTTGATCGAATTTTCTATAGAAAAAGTACATTGGGAAGCGTAAAAGTAGAGAGAGGGGCACCTTTTTCGATGCGTGCCTTTTGATTGAATAGATGCCTTTTGGTGAATCTAAACAAGGCCTTAGTTCGTTGATTTTGGTTGAATTTCCTGTAGAAAATATGTATTGGAAAATGTGTCACAGAGAGAGGGCATATTTTTCAATGTGTTACTTTTGGTTGAATTGCAGAAACTTGCAGGAACTAAACAAGACCGTATTGAAAAATGTGTCCTCTCTCTACGACGCACTTCCCAATACATTTTTTCTATAAAAAAATCAATCAAATTGCACGACACACTTCTCAATGTATTTTTTCTATAAAAAATTTAACCAAATTGCAAGAAAACATCGCAAGCTTCAGGTGTTGACTCGCGTTGAGCTCAAGCTATCTCTGCCATGTGCGCCCAGCCCGTACACCGACACCGCGACACCGTGACCTCCAAGGGAGGAAGGGAGGGAGAGCTGCGCTTCGGGGCTGTTTAATTCCAGTGAAAGTTGAAAAGTGGTGAAAACTTTTTACATTGCAAAACGTGCTCTGTGAGAGAGGACACGGTTGTCAGTATGAAAACTTTTTGGTGAATTTGGGAAGTTTGTGGAATTGAACAGGCACTTCGTCTGCATGCCTGCGTGGGGGTCGTAACGTTCCTCGCCTTCCGTGCCATGCTAGAGCTGACAGACTGCCGGACTCCCGGCAGCCGGCAGGAAGCAAAGGCCGTGTTTAGATTCATAAGAATTTATTGTGAAATTTACTATAATAAAATTAAATCAAAAATTAGAAGGATTAAATATGATCTAATTATAAAACAAAATACACGGATGGACGAAAAATCGCGAGAGGAATATATTAAGCCTAATTAATCCATCACTAGAGATTATTTACTGTAGCACAACATTGTCTAATTATGGCCAAATTAGACTCATTAGATTTGTCTCGCGAAGTTACCCGGGTTGTGAAATGGGTTTTGTCAGTTATCCATATTTAATACTCCTAATTAGTAACCAAATATTCGAATTTACTGTAACAAAACTTATCTAATAGAACTAAACACGGCCAAAACCGTTGGTGGCCTCGTGCCCTAGTGCGGCTCTGCTACCATTTTCACGTCTCGCCAGAATCCTGGCCTTGTTTGGTTTTCTAGCATCTAGCATTGCTAGAAGAGAATCTTTCTTCCATAGAGTACTAATGAAGTCTATTTGCAAAATCTCTTCACGGATGAGCGTAACTTTTCGAGACGAATCTAATGAGCCTAATTAATCGATGATTGGCTACAATGATGCTACAGTAACCATCCTCTAATCATTCTCTAATCATGCGGTCAAAGGCCTCATTAGATTCTTCAGGGTTCCTAGTGCAGGGGTTCTGGAGTTAGTTTTGTAAAATATCTTTATTTAATATATTTAATTAGTGGTCAAAATTGTGAACAGATATCTGGCGCTGGAAAACCAAACGGGGCTGTCGCCTCGCTATCGGCCTGCACCGCTGCACGTCGCGAGCTGAACCTTTTTGCTGCTGCGTCCCCAGCACGATGGGCGATTCACCACGCTCGGCGACGGCGATCAACCATTTGGGTCAGTGGTCATCCTAAACAACCATCCATCTTTTTTTTTTGAGAAACAAAACAACCATCCATCTGTCGCGTCACGCCTTTTCCTGGGCCACGTCGTGTGGGCCTAGCATTTTCCGCCCCCTTCTAGCCGTTCGGCCCGCCCCCAGCCACGTGGGCCCCTTCGCTGGCAGCCGTCGCCCGTCGCCGTCTCTCCGCCGCGCCGGCGGATGGGAGTATTGGACCCCCGCGCGGCACGCCGGGCCTTCTCATTGTGTCCATCAATTCAACGCATGTACGTATGCTCCGTGGCGCCCCATATACGTACGTTACTACTCACTGCCCGTGGTGGACCACCAACGGCACGGCACGGGCAGTTATCCTTCGGTTTACGCATGGCGCGCGTTGATTCGAGCGTCCGATGGGCGATCGACGGTTGGCATGCGGCGACGATCGCGGCGCCGTGGACGGGGAGCCTCCGGCGTCCGTCCGATTCCGCCGGGGAACATGTGGGCGAGGACGAGTACGACGACGAGACGTGGCTGCGCGCCTCGTGTCGTGTGAGGCCCTGTTTAATACAGCAAGATAAGTTTAGAAATTTATTGTAGCAAAACTAAATCGAAGATTATGAGGGCTAAACATGATCTAATTATAAAACTAATTACATGGATGGACGAGAAATCGCGAGACGAATCTATTAAGCCTAATTAATCTGTCATTAATCCACGTTTAATCTTACTATTACTAATTGGAGGCTCCTTTTGAAGCCTCCAGATGAAGCCACCTAGGATCCTAGGTGGACACTCTAGAAAAAGAGAGAAATCCTAGAAATTCTTACAAAAAAGCAAAACATCTAGCCATCAATTGGAACACTCGAATCATCATAGTCATTAGATCTATTATATTTTTCTAAAAAATTACGCATAAAAATAGTTTAAATTAACCCCCTAATTTTCATCAAAATTATCAACTGTGCCATTTTAAACAATATTAAAATAACCTTATAAATTTGCAACTAAATTACCCACTATGAATATCTAAAAATAACTTA
>CM014272.1:61915544-61928286 GCA_004135705.1 Alloteropsis semialata | reverse complement strand
GCCGAGGCCTCTGCCGCGCGCGCCTGGGCCTGGGAAGGGCCGCCGCCGGCCACCACGGCCGAACAGTAGGGCCGAACTGAGCTCCAGCGAGCTCTGAACCAAGGTTGAACAAGAAGGACCTCAAGGTGATGTATCTAAAAACTCAGGGGGTGTTTCATCAAATTCCGGAGTTATGTTCTAAAGTGAAAAACATGTAGAGGGTTTTTCGCAAGATTCCAAGGACCTATTCGCGAAGAAAGGATCGATCTACAATTAGTTTAAAGTTTCCAGGGACCCCGATGTAAAGATCGATTTTACTATGCACGTTCTCTTTTCTCTTTAAATCGGCTGAACTTTCCTAAATCACCAAAAATCACATGAAAATCATAAAATCACAAACTTGGACTTTCTGGAATCCTTGTGAAATTATATTTCCAATGATGTATCATATGCATATGTAAGTTGTGTGATTTCCAATGTATTTTTGTATGTATGAAGATGTGCATGAGAGAGTGTTTATTGCTTTATAAATCATAGAAATGTGCTAAAAATGCAAAACCACTTTTGATGGATCTGTTGAGATTAATAGAGTTGAGTTGAGTATCTGTTGGCCACAGTTTATTCATGATTTTGATAGATTTGGAATTAAGTTGATTCTAACTAAGTGAGAGTGGATAAATCACCAAATATTCTGTATAACTCAGAAAAATATGAAAAATTCAAATAAAATGTCTCTGGTAGAATAGTATTTGCAGTAAAAATTCAGCTACAGAAAGCTTATGTAGAATTTATTATGATTTTCTAATTAGTGATAAATGTTGGCTGTTAGGAAAAATAGAAAATAAATAGGTAAAATATTAGAAAATTCCTGAAACATAGTTTTAGCTGTCAAGAACACCAAAACATATTTACCTTAATTTTTGTTTATGAAAATATATTTTCTAGGCTTTATTTGGTAAGAACTAGTTAGGAAATGCTTAATTAATAAATAGTTTTCTTGTGGTAAAAATAATTCTACAAACATGTAAAGCACCCAGGAGTGTTGAATGTTAGATTTAGTAATTAAAACTCCATTGTATGGCTAGTAGTTATTTATAGATATTTTACTTGATTTATGTGACAATGTAAGTTGTTTTAACATATTTGAAAGGTTTAATAAAACTTCTTTATACATTAATTCAGATCTCAACTAGGCATAATAAGCAACTAAAAGCAACCCACCCAGCTTTCTTTTTGAGTTCTTATTTTATTTATAATCCATAAATGATTGTCCAGTGATGTATTAGTGAGTTGTTGCAGTAATTCTGTTATTGTTTTCTTGTCCATTGCTGCATCTCATGCATCCGCATTTCATGTAGAGCAAACCCTTGTTGGCGGAGTATACAAGATTGAGGTCGAGCACGAGGACGATCAAGCCGCTGCTGAGTTAAACCTTATTGCTGCACAAGACCCGAACCAAAGTTCGGAAGGGCCCAAGGCCAGCGGTGATCAGGAAGGCAAGCCCCGGAGCATAACCTACTGTTAAAACTAACACTTGTACTATATGCCTTACTTTGTGCATTTAAGTTTTGAGGAGTTGAATGAAACCCTAGTTGCATGATCCCTAGTTACCTATGTCCTAATACTAGTATGGGTAGGTCGTGTAGAATGCTATACTTAACTAGGACAGGTAGAAGTCGAGTGATTGCCTTGTCACTCGCGAGATATAGGTTTTTGCTTTATTATCAGTTGATAAGATTCGGCAAGCGGGGCTTGTGCGATATTTATGTTTGATTGAACACCCCGCTTGCACAGAAAATTGTTGGCTAAGGCATTGATTGTGTGGCGATGTTGGTCAAGCTTTTGAAGGTACTAATCGTATGCCGGGAAATGTGGTAAACTGGTAAACCTAGTACTTGATTCAAACTGACGTCTGGCGGATATTTCCACTCCATTGGGCGAGGGGGGATGATGGCGAGTGTAGCAGTGGCCGCGGCACAGGTTGCCTGGGGCACCTGGGGTCCGTTGGGGCGTGCACTCGGGTGGAGTGGTATCTGATGGTAGGTGGCAGGGAGAGATGGGAACGGTTGCCTCGTGAGGTCCTGGGTGTCTCTCACGGGTCGTACGATTAGGTTGTCCCATGCATGGTTTAAAATCAACTCGAGTTGTCCGTCCTTCGCGGTTACATGAAGCTGCTTGATCTCTTTTCATACATCAATGTTCTTGGGCCAAATGGGTGGAAGTGTGTTAGATGAGAAATGTTGATGATTTATTAATCAATTGTTTTTCGACACTAAGTGTTATTGGATAGTTTTGGCAAATCTAGTAATGGTTAGTCTCACTTTAAAACTTGGCTAAAATATTAAAATTAGGGATCAACTTGTAGATGCTTTTGGCAAAACAAACCCCACAGCCAGAAAGCCTTGCATGTCTAGTATTCAACCTGGTCGGGTAAGTCTTGCTAAGTATTAGTATACTCAGCCTTGCTTGTGGCTTAACTTTTCAGATAATGTTGATGGCTATGACCCTGTTGCTGCTCTGACTTGGCCATGTACGCTTCCTGATGGTTGGTCCGTGGAGTTGGTGTCGTCTGAGTCCGACTCAGGCCGCGGGAATTGAATATCATATGTGGGCTCCATGTGATTTTTGTGTATCGACGTTTAGACTTCCACTGTATTATAACTCTGGTTTGTAATAACTAAAACATATGCACTGTATTTGTATAATCATCTATGTGAACCTTGTGTTGTAAAACTTGTGATGAGTTGCACTGCCTGAGCCCATCTTCGAGTGGGACTGCTGCTATTTCGTTTCGGTCGAGAGAAAAGGTGGTTTAATCGGGAAGGTATCCGACGGATTGCACGATTAGCTCGGTTTAAAGGCGTGGAGCACTGCTGTGATAGTGGGCCCATGCTTTTAAACCGGATTAATTGGGGCGGTCTGCCACAGCTGGTATCAGAGCCAAAAATAGGCAGCGAGTGGTATGATAAGTCCTAAAAATGTTTTCTTGCTTTGCAAAACCTAATCTGGACTTTTGAAAACACAGTTGGTTACTCTAGGGTTGAAAAGAATAGAACGTGAGCCCTAGGGTATATGTGGGTAGTCTTCAGGTGGCTTATATAGTATATGTATATGACTGACTTCCAGCACATTTATTTTCTGTAATTTAAATTCTGTAACGACGCAAACAGACGTCAGGTGAGTAAATGGTCGCCCATTGCCAGAGGGTGTGATTACTGGACGCTGTTCCACAAGTAGTGACCTACTTGGGGTGCAGTCAATATAACATCTTTGGTGTTATAATGACTGTAGTACTTTTACTTTACTGGTTGAACTGTTGCTTCTATAATAAGCAACAGGGTGTGGTTATCATATGCGGGCAACCGCATATGCGTCACCAATGTGGCGTGAGGTACATGGGGGCTGTTCGTGAGTGCTGGCATGAACAGTTCAGTGATGAATATTTTCTGCAGGTACACTAACCACGAAACCCTAGGTTGTGCTCGATAGAATTTTGACTAGTTATTATAGGGAGAGACGTATTATATGTGCCACCGTTGACTAACCACGTAAGTCCAAGAATACTTGGCAATTGTTCCTTTTTGTGAGGACGAATAGGTCGAATCATGTATGCATCATATCATGAATAACATATAAATCATGAAACCCTTAAGATATGGGTTAATGAGCCTTTAGAAATTTCTTAAAAGTTGATCATTAAGGGAGTTCATGTCAAGCGCTTAAGGGTAATCTAGAACCTTTTGACCGCGTCTATTGGTATAAGCTTTTCGACCAACAAGACCACCCCAACTGCAAAGGCTCAAATTAGAAAAGTTGTTCCAAATTCCATTGTTTAGCTTCTATCAAAATTTCGAAATTTTTGGCCCCACCAAATTGGGAGTTATGTCAGTTTTATCATCGTGCTGATTTCTGTCAACTTTGTGCAGATCTGATTGCAGCAATGATTTCCCCCTTTTAATGATGTTTCCTTTGAAACTCATATATAACAAAGTTGTTGCCAACTTGATGCTCTAATTGTTGCCAAACATTCAGGTCATTTGGCCCAGCGGATAAAGAGATATAGCCTTTTTACTAGCTCTCTGTTCTGCTGAAATTCTGGATGCACCAGTCATCAAACTTTAAGGATTTGAACCTCTTGCTGATATATTTAGCCATGTCATAGAATACCAAAGTTGTAGATAACTTATCTAGGAACATTCTGGTGAAATTTCATGATTTTTAGACTGCTCAATTTTGAGTTATGAATTTTTGAATTTCATTCCAGAAATCTGTCCCATTTTAATTAATCGCCGGTTTGGTAAACTTGTGATTAAACTTGTCCTTGTTGTTGTTTCTTTCAGATGGCCGGCCCTAGCAACCGTACCATGCACATTGATGAGCAAGGACGTTACCACTCCACGTGCCTCCACTTGGGGGGTTTTTCCGCGCTTCTGTGGGAGACCGTGCAGCGCTGCGGGTACACCGAGCCGCCTCGCTATGTTGGGGTGCACCGCGTCGAGTGGAACGTGATGCAGTTTGAGGTCACCGTCACCATTCTGAGCCCACCTGAAGTGAGGCCGGAAGACTTGGTGGTGGCCACCCGGGCCCACGCTTTCTTGTCCAGTTGTGAGCTCGCGGCACAACACGCGTTGCTGCTATTTGGGCAGCAACATCAGGTGCAGCTCTACGACACTCCGGCAGCCTTGTTTCCACCACGGCCTGGAAATGCCATCTTGTGGTGGGACAGCAGGGCCCAAGTTCAGGACCCTACCATGAATGCTTTGGTTGACTATGGAAGGGCATCTGCTGACCTCATTGAGACACTCGTTCACCAGAACCGTTTGGTGGCAGCAGCAGCTCAGGCCCTAGCTGATCAGGTCAGGGGCTTGGATCACCAAGTCCACCACCTCAACGAGGAGCTAGTTGGGCAGCACGAGTTAGTGGCCCACTTGGAGGATGACCTGAACGAAGCTCAGGAGGTGATTGCAGAGTTGCAGCACCCTCCACCAGCGCCTGTGCCTCCAGAGCTGCCTGTGCAGGGCGAGTCAGGCCTGGACACCGTTTCAGGGCAGCCGGTTGAGCTGAATGATCCTGCCATGTCAGATGGAGAGGGCTCAGTGAACCAGGCGCCACCTCCTAATGGTGGGAATGATGGATCAGATGATGAGGAGGATCCCGAGATGATCTATCTTGTTGACTCCGACTAGCTGATGTGTTAGGAAATGACTCTCTTTTGTAATCCATGAATGTAATCCTTGAACTATGATAGACTTTGGATCTGCCAAAAGGATAATGTAAATTTATTTCATGGGTTTTTGTAATATATGCCACTAGTATGTAAGAACCATCTATGTGAATATGCTGTTTTCAGCTTTGTGCAACAAGCGTGTCCTCAGTTTTACTTCTAATAAATGATGTTTTTTGAATAAGGCCTGAATACCAAACTTGTGCACAATTTCATGGTCTAGATTGTGTCAAAAATTCAACTCTTTTGGAGCAAGGCAATAGAAGTTATGCCCGATTTACTCTGACCCTGCTTGCTGAAAATTCCAGATTGACAGACAGTTAGAAAATTGCAAATTTCACCTTCTTCCAATTGGAACCAGTCTGACCACCAAATACAAAAGATTTAGACAATTATATAAGCTCTCTTCTGGAAAAGATGAGAATTTTTGGGTTAACAGAACTGCAGATATGAATTTTTTAATCTCGTATCAGAAATCTGTTAACACACTAGAATTGACTATAAACATGAATCCAATATTTGGTAGCTCCCTCATTGCACTTTAGCAAGTTTGGGATGCGAGTATCGACATCATGGATGATGGTTTATACTAACCTTGCAAGGAATCATTCTTATGATTGTTAGTAATTTGTATCATCCATTTGCTTTTGTAATTCAAAAACTTGCATGACTAATGGGAGTTATGAATGAATGCAGATGTCGAAAACTCCCGAAGGTGGTCTACCTCCTCCACCACCTCTGCCCACCAACCTCGCCGAGGTGTGGCTATGCAGACGGAGCTTCTTCGGCGCTTGACCAAAGGACAACTGAATCAACAACACAATGGTGGACGTCAAATTCAGTATCCTCAGGAGGCGACGTACTCAGATTTCACTAGTACCCAGCCGCCTCTGTTCACCAAGACCGAAGATCCTCTGGACGCTGACGCTTGGCTCAACATCATGAAGTCCAAGTTCTCCCTGTTGGTGTCTCCTTGTTCGGATGCCAACAAAGCCCGCTTTGCCGCTCAGCAGTTACGCGGTCCGACGCGCTTATGGTGGGATACTCACACTGGCATGCTTCCGGCCGATCATATTGTGTCTTGGGATGAATTCAAGATGGCTTTTCGTGCCCACCATATCCCCGCTGGTCTTATGGATCGCAAGCTGAATGAGTTCTTAGCTCTTACTCAGGGGAACCGCAATGTGCTGCAGTATGCCCAGGCTTTCAATCAGTTGGCACGATATGCGGGTTATCATGTTGACACTGACGCCAAGAAGCAAGACCGTTTTCGCCGAGGCCTTAGCTCAAAGCTAAGGGATAAGCTCTCTCTTATCAAGGCAGACAGCTATAACGATCTGGTGAACATGGCTATTACAAAAGAAGATAGTATTAATGCGCACAAGGCTGAGAAGAAGAGGAAGGCTCCAGTTGGCCAATCTAGCTCTTCACCGCCCAAGTTCCGGTTGGTGCAGGCTCAGTCTTTTCAGAGGGCCCCTCAGTCAGGGTCGTGGGTTATCAGGCCTCCACAGCAGAATCAGGGTTATCGTGCTCCAGTTCAGGGACAGCAGCCGCCTCGTCCTGGTAATGCTCCCTGTTACAACTGTGGTAGGCCAGGCCACTTTGCAAGAGATTGCAAGATGCCCAAGCAGGGTGTGAATAATGCCCAAAGGCCGGCAAATAATCCCGGCAAGAAGCGAGTGGCAGTTGTCAGGCAGGGCAGACTGAACTTCGCTACTATGGATGACCTCCCTGCGGGTGCTCCAGTAATGTCGGGTATTTTCTCTATCCGCAATATGCCTACATATGTTCTATTTGATTCTGGAGCATCACATAGTTTCATGAGTAATAAACTTGCTGCCAAACACAATTTTACTTTTATGCACACTACTCAACAATATGTCATATCTACCCCTGGTGGTAGAATCGGGCCTCATCAAATTGTGCAAAGGGTACCTCTCAAGTTAGGTAGTAAAGTATATGAGACTAATTTCATTCTCTTGGAGAATCAAGGGATAGATATTATTTTGGGTATGAATTGGATGGAAAATCATGGGGTCAATTTAGATATTTCTTCCCGTTGTGTGGAAATCAATTCTCCAACCCATGGTGCTTCAACCTTATATCTACCTCGGCAAGACATCAGGAATTCTTATGCATTCTCTGCAATAGAAACCACTTTGGAGAAAATTCTGGTGGTATGTGAATATCCGGATGAATTACCAGGACTGCCACCTGACCGGGACATTGAATTCGTGATTGAATTACAACCCGGTACAGCTCCGATCTCCAAAAGGTCTTATAAAATGGCACCCAAAGAATTAGCAGAGCTAAAAGTTCAACTTCAAGACTTGCTAGACAAGGGCTATATTCGTCCCAGCTCTTCACCATGGGGCTGCCCCGCTCTGTTTGTGAAGAAAAAGGATAAAACTTTGAAGTTATGTGTTGATTACCGACCTCTCAATGCGGTGACTATCAAAAATAAATATCCTCTTCCCCGCATTGATGCCCTCTTTGATCAATTGTCTGGAGCAAAGGTGTTCTCGAAGATTGATCTTCGCTCTGGGTATCATCAAATCAAGATTAGGCCAAGTGATATACCGAAGACGGCTTTCTCAACTCGCTATGGGCTCTATGAGTACTTAGTGATGTCTTTCGGTCTCACAAATGCTCCGGCATATTTCATGTATCTCATGAACTCGGTCTTTATGCCTGAGCTGGACAAATTTGTGGTTGTGTTTATTGATGATATTCTGATCTATTCCAAAAATGAGGCGAAACATGCTCAGCACCTCTGCATTGTTCTCCAACGCCTCCGAAATCATCAGCTTTATGCAAAGTTTAGTAAATGTGATTTCTGGCTGTCCAGTGTAAAATTTTTGGGGCACACTGTTTCAGCCGAGGGAATTGCTGTCGATCCAGAAAAAGTGCAAGAAGTACTGGATTGGAAGCCTCCTAAATCAGTCCACCAGATTCGGAGTTTTCTGGGTTTAGCAGGATATTATCGCCGCTTTATTCCGAATTTCTCCAAAATTGCCAAACCTATGACTGAACTTCTCAAGAAAGGAGAGAAATTTGTGTGGAGCGAAAAATGTGAGCAAGCCTTCCACACCTTGAGAAAACTTTTAACCTCAGCACCGGTTCTAGCTCAACCGGACACATCCAAGCCCTTCGATGTTTATTGTGATGCATCTGGCATTGGTCTTGGTTGTGTGCTTATGCAAGAAGATCGAGTCATTGCTTATGCTTCTCGAGCTCTTCGGCCTCATGAAGTAAATTATCCCACGCATGATTTGGAATTAGCTGCTGTGGTTCATGCCTTAAAGATTTGGAGGCATTATCTTATGGGCACGCATTGCAATATTTACACTGACCATAAGAGCCTCAAATATATCTTCACCCAAGCTGATCTTAATATGCGTCAAAGAAGATGGTTAGAGCTAATCAAGGATTATGATCTTGAGGTGCATTACCATCCAGGAAAAGCCAACGTGGTGGCGGACGCATTAAGCCGCAAGGCTCAATGTAATTGTCTCACCACAAACTCTTTTAATGACACTCTTTGCCATGAGATGTCTAAGTTAAATTTGGAAATTGTTCCTCAGGGCTCCTTAAGCCATATGATGGTAGAATCCACATTGAGGGAAAGAATCATTATGGCACAATCAAAGGATAAAGGCATTGCTCATATAAAGCAAGGGCTAGCTCAAGGGTTGCCCAAATATCAATGCTTTCGGCAAGATTGGAAGGGTATTCTCTGGTTTGAACAACGGCTTGTGGTACCTAAAGACCATGAGCTGAGAAAACAAACCCTTGATGAGGCTCATCTATCCAAATTCTCTATTCATCCGGGTAGCAATAAAATGTACCAAGATTTGAAGGAGAATTTTTGGTGGACAAGAATGAAAAGAGAGATTGCTAAATATGTGTCCGAATGTGATACATGTCAAAGGGTGAAGGCAAGTCATCTCAAGGTAGCTGGAACATTGCAACCTCTGCCTATTCCATCTTGGAAATGGGATGACATAGCTATGAATTTTATTGTGGGCTTGCCCAACACCTCTCGTAAACATGATTCTATTTGGGTGATTATTGACAGGCTCACAAAGACCGCTCATTTTATTCCAGTCAACACCACTTATACTACCAAAAGGTATGCTAAAATTTACATCGATCGGATTGTCTGCCTTCATGGGATTCCAAGGACAATTATTTCTGATCGAGGCACTCAATTTGTTGCTCGCTTTTGAGAACAATTACATGCTTCCCTAGGCACCAAATTGATCTGTAGCTCCACTTACCATCCTCAAACTGATGGGCAAACTGAAAGGGTGAATCAAATAGTGGAGGATATGCTTAGAGCTTGTGTCATACATTATGACAAAACATGGGATCAATGCTTGTCTTTGGCGGAATTTTCATACAACAATAGCTATCAAGCAAGCCTAAAAATGGCACCATTTGAAGCCTTGCATGGGCGGCGGTGTCGTACCCCTTTGAATTGGTCCGAACCTGGTGAGCAGATTTTCTTTGGACCAGATTTAGTCCAAGAGGCTGAAGATAAGGTGAAAATCATCCAGAAAAATCTTCAGGCGGCACAATCTCGCCAAAAGAGCTATTATGACAAAAGAAAAAAACCTTTAGCCTTTGAAGTGGGTGATCATGTTTATATTCGGGTTTCACCAACAAAAGGCGTTCAAAGATTTGGTATAAAGGGAAAATTAGCCCCTCGCTATATTGGACCTTTCCCTATCTTAGGAATTTGTGGACCCGTGGCATATAAGGTTCAGCTTCCAATCAATCTCTCCGTCGTACATAATGTATTTCATGTCTCCCAACTCAAGAAATGTCTTCGAGTTCCAGAAGAGTCCATCTCTTATGAAGAAATTCCTCTTGAACCCGATCTCACTTATGAAGTTCGTCCTATCAAGGTTCTTGATCAAAAGGATAGAGCCACAAGAAGAAAGGTTATAAAATTCTATAAAGTTCAGTGGAGTAATCATACGGAAGATGAAGCTACTTGGGAAGAAGAATCATATCTGAAATCAAAATATCCAGATTTTATGAACTCTATTCCAGGTAACTTTATTTCCGCACTAAATTTCTGCACCGGGATCTCGGGGCGAGATTCTTTTAAGGGGGAGGGCTGTGACACTCCGGTGTCACTAATGTAATTAAGATCCTCAATGAACTTAATTAAACCCATTATGACATGCATCATTTCATCATTATGGTGTTTGTGCATAATTGTGTGTATATGTTGACCTAGTCAACCCAAAATAATCAAAATAGTCAAAATACAAAAATTATACCAAAATATCACAAATAATGTCAACTACATGTTTATGAACTCAAATGAGTATGGAAAGTTCAAACAAAAATTCGAAATTCAATTTTGAACTCATTTGATCGTCATTTCATGTGTTGCGAGTTTTGCTTTTTACCCTTCTCGAGCGGCTAATATCTTTAGATTTTGCCTCAACACTTGAATTTCCACCAATATAAAAGTTGGAGTACAAAGTACCCTCTTTACAATGGTGGTGATGTGGATCAAGGAAAACTTGGTTTGGTCATTCAAAATCTTGGCCAAATTCAGGTAAAACCCTGAATTTTCAGCACTTAGACGAAATCGGCCGTCTGAAAAACGTGGTTTTTGCCCATTTTCTTCACCCCATAACTTTCAAACCACGGCTCAAAAGGAGTGACACTCCTTGTAAGAGTTGTAGCCTAATGTACCAGCTACAACTTTTGTATTGGATGATCTTAATGTTTATGTGTAAATATTAGAGAAAAAGGTCACCGAATTCGGGTCAAAACCAATCGATTCAGACTTAGAAAATTCAGTTCGTCAGTTTGACAGCATTTTTGGCCGGTCTTCTCCACGATTTATCTCTCAAACCATTGATCAAACACTATAACTCCCTTTGTAGAAGTTGTAGACTGATGTGCCATCTTTAACTTTCGTATTGGGCAAATCAACTTTTTATATACGAAAAGTGGAGTTTAGGTCAGTTGAATTCGGGCCCGTGAGCTGAACTGAACTCCGAAGATTTCAGAAATTCGAGTTTTTGGCTGAAATTTAGGGCCTTGCAACTTCCAAACCGTTGAGCAAATGGTATAAGTTCCTTTGTAGGAATTGTAGCCCTATGAACCCTCTACAAACTTTGTATTCATTGCTCCCTAAGTTTCTTGACGAGGGTCTGGATTAGGGGTACCCAATCAAGCCCTTAACCCGGGTCCTCACGATAATCCACCCCTCAAAAACAAAAGCCGAAGACCCAAATCAAGCGGATTCTCCATGCCCCGACAGCTCGGAGGTTGCCCGACGAGTCTCCGATTCGCCCGAGGAGTTCTCCGCCTCCGAGTGGTTCCCCGATTCGCCCGGGGAGTTCTCCGCCCCCGAGTGGCTCTCCGATTCGCCCGGGGAGTTCTCCGCCCCCGAGGAGTCTCCGGCTCGCCCGGCCAGACTACTCGGCTGCGTCCCGTCCCGGCCCATCCGGTGCCGTACCCACTTGGTACCCGCCGTGCCAGAGCATGATGGGCGTCCGTCCTATGCCACGGCAGCCACAGTGGCACCCGTCTCGTCCAAACAGGAACGCTACAGTCCAGGGAGGAACGCATGCGCAACACCGGGCGCCCAAGGACGACCCCTGGCGCCCAATGACGACACCTGGAGCCCGAGGAGGACACCTGGAACTCCCGAAGGCCCAGAACAAGTCAACCACGACCCAGAAACTACCCGAGAGCTTACCCGAGAAGTCATCTACATCAACCACCCGGGATGTACGATCCCGGGTCCGGCGGGGCGCCCACTCCGTCAACACCTGCTCCCTGTACGGCTCGGCATGCGGCGCAAGTTAAAGGCCTCGGGGCCGAAATTCCCATTGTAATTCTCTCTTTTTTACCTCCCCGCCTCCTTCTCCCCCTTGAGACTATAAAAGGGGCCGAAGGGACACCAGTGAGGGGAGGAGAACAGACGAACATTCGAACACAGGAGAACAGACGAACATTCGAACACAGAACGAACAGCACACCCACTCACACAGCACAGGGACTTGGGACCCTCTCCCTCTCCCGACTAGTTTGTACCCCTACTACAGACTTGGACTTGAGAACATTGGCACTCACTGGACGTAGGGTATTACTCTCCGGAGGCCCGAACCAGTCTAAATCCCCTGTCTCTTGAGTCACCATCCGGACCCTGATACGCGATCGTAGAAATTTACTTGCCGGCGGTAGAGAACCCCGACAGTTTTTACACGGAATCGTGCGAAAAATCGAAGGGAGTCAGCTGCGTCGCTTGGCCTAATAAACTGAATCGGCAGTCTTCAGTTCAGCGACGATCAGAAGCTCGGCCTCGGCATCGTCGACGCCATCCACCGCCCTCCAGCTGTCTCTCCACGTGTTCGTCGCTGCCCCGTCCCATTTGGCATCGCCAAGTGGTCCATGCCCTGCGAGCGAGCCACGAGGACGCCTGGGAGGCCGAGCAGACATCTCACCAGCGTCATTTACAGAGCTCAGTAAAAACCGGGCGAATTCATCCCCCCCGCCCCATCATTC
>CM014272.1:61898562-61914544 GCA_004135705.1 Alloteropsis semialata | reverse complement strand
TGCTTCAGCTTCTGCTCTTTGGTCTCTGTGATCGCCTGAAATGTAATAAGCCGTAAGCATCCTGCGTCCTATATAGCAAATAGTTGTGCGTACATGCATAATATGCATGCAGACATGGCGCTGCCGCGTCAACCGGCTGGTGTTTCTGATGAACGTGGTGCAGACATGGCTCTACCTATTTTTAAAGAGAGGATCGCTCTTTCTCTCTTTTTGGTCCATCTTGACATGTGGGTCCACTTTATCTATCAAACTCTAGCCACGCTCTAAGGCCCTGTTTGGTTTCCATAAGTCAGGGGACTTAAAGTGCAAAAAGTACAAATAAGTCACTTGTGGATAACCAAACAGCACTGACTTATAGTGCAAAGGACTTATAAGTCCATAAGTAGCTTCACCCCAACTTAAAGTGAAATAAGTCACTCTTTTCCCCCTCCTACCCCGGGTGGGACCACGGACAGGGGCTGTCGGGGTTCTCTACCGCCGGCAAGTAAATTTCTACGATCGCGTGTCAGGGTCCGGATGGTGACTCAAGAGACAGGGGGTTTAGACTGGTTCGGGCCTCCGGAGAGTAATACCCTACGTCCAGTGTGTGCCGATGTTCTTAAGTCCAAGTCTGTAGTAGGGGTACAAACTGGTCGGGAGAGGGAGAGGGTCCCAAGTCCCTGTGCTGTGCGAGTGAGCGTGCTGTTCGTGCTGTGTCCGAATGTTCGACTGATGTCCGTCTGTCCCCCACTGATGTCCCCTTGTCCCCTTTTATAGTTTCAAGGAGAGAAGGGAGCGGGGGGTAAGAAAGAAAGAAAATTACAAGGGGAGTTACTGCCCCCGAGGCCTTTAGCTTGTGCCGCGCGTCGAGCCGTACAGGGAGCAGGTGTTGACGGAGTGGGCACCCCGCCGGACCCGGGATCGTACATCCCGGGTGGTTGGTGTAGATGTCTTCTCGGGTAAGCTCCCGGGTAGTTCCCGGGTCGTGGTTGACTCGCTCGAGGCCTTTGGGTACTCCAGGTGTCCTCTTCGGGTTCCAGGTGTCGTCCATGGACGCCTGGATCGTCCTTGGGCGCCTGGTGTTGCGCATGCATTCCTCTCAGGACTGTAGCGTTCCTGTTCGGATGAGACGGGCGCCACTGTGGCTGTCGTGGCGAAGGACGGACGCCCATCATGCTCTGACGCGGCGGGTACCAAGTGGGTACGGCGCCGGATGGGCCGGGACGTGGCCGAGTAGTTTTACCGGGCGAGCCGGAGACTCCTCGGAGGCGGAGAACTCCCCGGGCGAACCGGAGAGCCACTCGGAGGCGGAGAACTCCCCGGGCGAACCGGAGAGCCACTCGGAGGCGGAGAACTCCTCGGGCGAACCGGAGAGCCACTCGGAGGCGGAGAACTCCTCGGGCGAACCGGAGACTCGTCGGACGGCTCCAGAGTTGTTGGGGCATGAAGAATCTGCTTTGATTTGGCTCTTCGGCTTTTGCTTTTGAGGGGTGGATTATCGTGAGGACCCGGATTAAGGGCTTGATTGGGTACCCCTAATTCAGACCCTCGTCAGGGGCATAGGATAGGGGTAAAACAGTCTTTACTCACTGACTTATAAGTCCCTATAACCAAACACAGCTGACTTAAATACAACTGACTTAATAAGTCAGGGACTTATTGAAACCAAACAGGGCCTAACTCTCAATATTGGTTTCCGCATCTTATTAGAGTTGTAACTAAACCCATCAATTTTAATCTATACCTGTCTATCTTTCTATCTTCTACCTACTAATCAAGGTTTTTTTCCTTACGTTGTGGATTCCACGAAAAAATTTCGAGTTTTTCTTTTTCCCTCCGTCCTTTTTTCGTAGGTAGGTCTCACGTAAAATACAATTTTTTTTATCGTCCCTCTTTTTTTCGTAAGTCATGGGTCCCACCAAAAAATCATTTTTTCCCTGCGTTCCTCCGAGTCCGAGTGCAGACCGTCGATGGTTTGTTTGTCGTTTTTCCACCTTGTGTCACCTGATTAATCTGTCCGACACAAGAAAAAGTCCATAACCGCCACAGTAGGCGCCACCCACGGGCTATGATTAGGGCCTTGTGGCCTCTGCCCGACACGGAGTTGGGCGTCCAGACCACCCAGCGGCTTCTCTGGGCATGGCGAGAGGTAAAGGGCTTATGTCAATCAAGGGCTCTTGTAAAAGGTGTGTAGGGGAGGTAAAACACTGCTATTGCTCTGACTAGAGATAGGCTTTGGAGCAGAGAGATGGTAGCAGAAATGTGCCACTACAAATAGAGATATAGAGCTCGAGATTGAAGAATGGTGGATTGGGAATTTGGGATGTGGGAGGAGGGTTAGAGTTGTGCTCACGGAGGAAAATATATTATTGCAGTAGCACGCAAGGCTACTTTCACGTAAGCCGATTCCTCTTGCATGTATTCCACAAAAGCACCCAGACCACTGCAATAATATGACTACTAATTAGTGATTTTTTTTTTTGCGAAAGGAAGCTGCTTCTCATTAAATAGGAACATGATTACAATCAAATTCCAGTAGCTCATGCACATGATTATAATTGATAAGATTGAGTTGATTATTTCAATTGAACAAACTTCGTTTTAGGTTTTAAATTGTTGTTTTGTTATATTTTAGATGCATCCGTAGCAACACATGGGTATTTTTCTATAATATCTACCTATATTTCTAAAGAGATTATTGCTTCTTCTTCTTTTTTTGTCTGTCTTGACATGTAGGTTTACCTGGTTCGTCGAACTCTAACCACGACTCCAATTCTCGATATTGGTTTTTGTATTGGGTTAGGGCCCTAACTAAACCCGTGAACCTTAATCTATACCTGCCTATCTCTATATCTATCTCTACCTATTTTGAAAGAGAGAATTGCTCCTTGCGAAAATTTGATCCATCAAATATTTCTTCTGATCGGATTTGTCTCCCAACCGGAATACAAAGTGGTCCGTCATATACGTCTCTTGATTGTATTAGCAATGCTTCATGTCGTATGCAGAAAGAGTATTTCATAACCCGTAGCAACGCACAGACACTTTGCTAGTCAATTAAAAAAATAAACAAATCTACCGTTGGCCTCCCTCAACAAAGAAAAATAAATTAATTTCTGGCTCTGGCCTTTAGAGAAGGTCCTCCTGATCGACCATAATTTCTTTTTTTTTATTAAGAATAAGAATTACTTGAATTTTTCAGTCTGGCTGCGAGGTCTAAATAGTGAGCATGAATCATAGTTTCATTTTTTTTTCTAGATCCACTCTATGTATTTCGTGTTCTAGATACCAGAATAAATATCCTGGATGGGCTTGGTTTCAAAGAGGCTCATTGCGAGGCAAGGGAGTTTTTGACAAGTTCAAGAAGTAACCTCCACATGAACAACAGTGTGTACATTGCTAGTTTGGTACAAGAGGATTGTAACACTCCGTCTCCAAAGCCACACAGTACCCAGGGGCTCGCCCGCTTACACATAGCACCCTGATTACACTTTCGTCCTCGTTTCGTGTAAAAGAGTTAACCCGAAGGTGCTATGGCTGGAGGACCAAGGCTTATAAGCTAGTTCCACCCTTATTCAACTAGCAATGTGGTACTAAACATGTGTGCCTGCACTCATGGGCCATATCCAAATTGGGTCGGTGTCACAAGGATGCATTGCAGTGTGTTAGATGCCAGATCGATACATATATGTTTATGGTCTTCGTCAGTGCACATCTTAATCGATGTTACTAAGGTGGTGTTTGGATCCATTTGCCATGGGCAAAAGTTTAAGGGCTAAACCTTAGTTCTGCTTGGTTGTTTGGATCCAGAGGCTAAAAGTGCAGACTTTAATGACACAATGACTGATTTGCCCCTCATAATAAAGGCATACAGTGGGGGACCAGGGGTAAAAGATGTCCAACACTCGCCCCTAGGTAGTTTTAGCCCAGTTTTGGCCCTCATGAGGGGCTAAAGTTTTTAGTCCAATTTTTAGCCATTAGCACTACATGTTTGGATCCTATTGGCAAAAAATAGCTAAAAGTGCAGCACTAAACTTTAGCCCCTAGATCCAAACAGGGTCTAAGATGGGAACTAGGTAACCGTAACTGTTGGGTTTCATGGGATAAAACTGCTCTCCCATATGATGAAACTCTCTTCTTTCTCTTCGCGTAATGACGCTGCAAGTCAAATTGCTAATATGACATTGAATTTAATTCTCATTAAACTCTCTATGGAAACCCGTTGAGAGTGATCTTATACTACTATAAGTCTAGTCTCAGTGCATGGCTTCATTGCACAGTTACCAAGACTGTAAACTAAGTAATCGTGCTAGATGACTGTCTTGGGGATGAAACTCATCTCTCTTCTTATGAAACTTTCATCTTCTCTCTCTTGCCAATGCAAGTCATCAAAAATGCTGATGTGTAATTGAATTTATTGCCCATGAAACTTCATTAAAAATGGCCTAAGAGGCATGTTTGCCTTGGCCAGTGGAGGTTTAATGAGAGAGGTGACACATCCGCAAATTAGATGATGTCACAATATTTATGAGAAGAGAGGTGAGACGAGTTACATTGTAAATTGAACTCGGGATACATTATTTCCAATGCAATAAAAACTTGATGAAAATATCATTTTTTAGTTTCCAAGAGTATGGGCGTGTTTGGCACAGCTCCACTCCACAAAATGCAGCTCCGCTCCAACAACTCCAGGTTTCCTCAGCTCCACTCCACCAGCTCCAGGAAAACATGGAGCTGCTGTACATGTTTGGCAAATTGGCCGACTCCAGCTCCACGAAAAGGATGCTTTGGGAGGAATAGTCTGTTTTGCCCCTTCTTTGATTTCGTCGCTGCTACACCTTCTTTGATTTCGTCGCTGCTACAGTAGTTTTTGCCGCTGCTAAAGTAGTTCTTGGAGCTGGACGTGTTTGACATGAAAAAATCTGGAGTTGATGGAGTGGAGCTATTTTTTGGAGTTAGAGCTGTGCCAAACACGCCCATATATATGGCGCTCCTGTTCCACCCCTCCCAGGTCCCACCAATTGCGTGCCCCAGTGGCGGCGTCCCAACCTCGGCTGCGGGAACACAACTCGGTCGTGCTACCAGATGGATCCACGAAACGCGCAGGGCGATCGAGTCTACGCGACACCGATCGATCAGATCGAGCTGATTTTTCACCGCGCGCATGTAGGCGCCGATCATCGTCCGTGCCGTGCGGGGGAACATGCTCTCGGATATCCTCCTGTGCTCTTCTTTAGGGCTCGCCAGCCTTTGGTGCACTCGATAGATCGACCGCCTTTCCATGATTCCATCTGCTCGACCGTTGCCGCGGTCTCAGGACCGGGCCGGGAATAATCCGCAAAAGCTAGCGTGCCCATCTTTGATCCCGGACGGTCTAATTTACGGGCGACCGGACGGAGCCTTCCGTCCGGTCGATCTCCCGACAAGCCAATTCTATTTTTGATTCTGTGGCCTACCTATTCTTTTTAGGTAGTTAATTTCATTTTTGATTCTACGACCACATATTTTCTTTCTCGTAAGTTTGTATATGTGCATCGTATTAAAAAACAGAGGCGTCAGTACCGTACATTCTCTTTCCACGTGCCGTATTACTGAAATAAAAACATTCTGGATCATTCTCTTTCTGCGCGCAATATTACTTTTTCTCTTTTCAAGAAATAAAAACATTCTGGATCATTCTCTTTCCGCGCGCCATATTACTTTTTCTCTTTTCACGAAATAAACACATTCGGGATCGGGGAAAAGAGGGAGAATAAAAGGGTGGGGGAAGTAAAATAAAAGTAAGTTTCAAAGTAAAATAAAATAAAAATAACTTTAAAAAGTAAAATAAAATAAAAGTAACTTTCAAAACTAAAATACAATACAAATAAAAGAAAAAATTGCTGGAAAAATTACTTACACAAGTTTTTCGAATTTCACATAAGTTTGAATACAAAAGTTTCCTACAACTATGTAATATCTATGTTTTTTGAACTACAGATAAGTTTTAATACAAAATTTTTCTACAAACAGGTAACAAAAAGTTTTCATCCATAAGTTTTATAGCAAACTTCCATAAACAACTTTTACGCTCTAAATGAAACTTTTGTATGGCAGGGGGACCGAAACCGAAGCAATTTAGGCTTTTATGGCAGGGGATACATGGCCGCCCCAAACTCAAACATCCTTCTGCACCCGATAGGACGGAGTTGTCCCCCAATAACCCTGAACACTAACCAGTTCAACATTCTATGGCAGGGGAACCGAAACCGAATCAATTTAACCTTCTATGCCAGGGGATACATAGCCGACCCAAACCCAAATATCCTTCTGAACCCGATAGGACGGAGTCGCCCCCAACAACCCTGAACCCTAACCAGTTCAACTTTCTATTGCAGGGGATCGATGTCGAAACAATTTAGCCTTCTATGACAGGGGTACATGGCTGCCCTAAACCCCAAACATCCTTCTGAACCCGATAGGACGGAGTCGCCCCCGACAACCCTGAACATTTACTAATTCGACCTTCTATGGCAGAGGGACCAAAGCAGAAGAAAAGTAGATTTTTAAAACATGCATAACACCATATTTTCCCAATGTAAATTTAATAATATAAAAGTTTTAGATTAAAAATGCTGATAATAATGTTGCTAAGTCATATTCGTAATGTAAAATTTTATATAAAAGTTTACAACGTAAAAGTTTATCATAAAATTTTACCATAAAAATTTACCATAAAATTTTACCAGAAAAGTTTATCATAAAAATTTACAAGTTTTTCGAATTTCACATAAGTTTGAATACAAAAGTTTCATACAACTACGTAATACATATGTTTTTTGAACCGCAGATAAGTTTTAATATAAATTTTTTCTACAACTAGGTAACAAAATGTTTTCATCCATAAGTTTTGTAGCAAACTTTCATAAACAACTTTTACGCGCTAAATGAAACTTTTGTACATAACTTATCATACAACTTTGACACAAAACTTTTCATTCCTAACTCATACAACAGAATTGGACTTTGCTGTCTCTTCAACTAGTTTCTATCACTCCTATTCTTTCTTGATGCAAAGCTGTCAAGTGTTATACCCTGTATAATACAGAGAGAAGAACATTGTTCATTTTCGTAAAGCACATTGATTTCAACGATGCAAGTACTAAGAAAGACAATACACAGAAATTGTTAGTACTCACATGATGTTTTATGGTGTCTTTAACATTGAGTGGGACAATCTTGATTTTCTCATGAGTGCACAAGTAGTGCGTTATCGATTCACGCAGTGGCTTAGCATGATGTTGCATAAATGGGGAAAATATGACAAGTGTTGTACATGATTTAATGTTACTAAAAAAATCAGGAAGCAGTATCAAGATCGACCATACTTGTCTAAAGTAGAAGTGTGTGTTTCCATCATATCCAAACAAAAGTAGAAAAATACAAGTGACAGGAAAAAGATAAACAAAAAAGAATAAGAGTGGAGGAAAAATTAACAACACCTATGTAAAAGTTTTGCGACAAAGTTTATAACAAAAGTTGTAGACAATTATACTAAATAATATTGCGGACACCATGAAAGATTTTATGCTAAACTTTCATACATGATTTTAGTGAACTTTAGTTAACTTTAAATACACAAGTTATAAACAACTGTTATATAAAAGTTTTCATGCATAACTTATAATGCAAACTTGTACTTCGTTGTGTCACCAACTAGGTTCTGCCCGTTCTGGTAAAAAATAAATTGAAAAAATAATTAGTGATACAAATATATAAAAGAACAGTTTTCAAAAAGAGTTGGATAGTATGGAAGGGGCAGTGGTCGTCCTTAACCCCGAATAACCTTTTGAGCCCGATAGGACGGAGTCGTCCCAACAACCCTGAACCCTAACTAGAATAGTCTTCTATGACAGAGAACCCAAATCAAAACCATTTTAGCCCTCTATGGCAGGGTAGAAATGGCCGGCCCCAAACAGCAAACACCATTCTGAATCCGATAGGACAGAGTCGTCCTATCAACCCAGAATCTTAACCAGTATGGCCTTTTATGGCAGGGAGCCCGAAATTGAAGCAATCTAGGTTTCTATGGCAAGAGGACATGGTCAGCCCCCAAACCCCCAAAACCCTTCTGCTATCCGATAGGACAGAGTCGCCCCAACAACCCAGAACACTAACCAATATGGCCTTCTATGGCAGGGAGCCCGAAGCCCGATAATTTTAGGCTTTTATGGCAGGGGGATATGGTCGGCCCCAAATACTAAAAACCTTTCTGTAACCCGATAGACGGAGTCGCCCCCCAACAACCATGAACCCTAACCATTACAACTTTCTATGACAGGGGGCCTGAAGCCGAAACAGTTTATGTTTCTATGACAGGGGCAAGATTGTCGACCCCAAATTTAGACTTGAAAATATTGTGGTAAAATATTATTTATAGAGCTTTCACATAAAAATTAGTCAACAAATATTTGAAGAAAAAGTTATGAGCAAATAAAATAGACAGAAGATTATATGGAAAATTTATATACACAAACTTATGCAAACAAAAATCAATGTAACAACATTTTGAGAACAAAAGTTATGCAAGAACAAAATGTAATATATAATATTATAAACACGTTTTACACATAATAGTATGCAAATAAAAATATGTCAAACATTTTAAAAAAAGTTATGTAACAAGATTATATTACAGTTTTCAAAGAAAGTACTAAAGCTACGTAACAACATTTAAGGATATACATTTTAGAAAAAGCTTTCTGTATCTTAAAACCTTTTTCTACTTTTATATGTTTCCTATAAATTTGGTACAAATTTCACCAGTGAACTTCTCTAAAAAAAATTAAATAGGCCTGTTCAATTCTGGAAAGTTTGCAAAAAGTTTTTACCTCGAGAACCGTGTCAAATCATTTCTTCTCTCTGTGCACGCGGCCCAATGCATAAACTTTTCACCACTTTTCATCAATTTTTCAGAATTAAACACCCCCGTAGTGATGTCATGAATCTCATGAAACCATTGGCAAAAATAAATCTCAAATATATATGGTCTGAAGCTGTGAGAGCTCTATCCATATCTTTGTTAACTGAAAATCTCCTGACGCCGACGAGGCCCTGCGGGCTGAGCTCCCCGCAGCCCACTGCCGCCGAGGCCCCATAGACGAACGTCTCGCCGGGCTCCTGTGGAGGGAGCTCCGTGCGGCCCGCTGCCGCCGCAGCCCATGCGGGTGGAGCTCCGCGTGGCCGCCACCACTCCAGCCCTGTGGGCGAGCGTCCATATGGCCGCCGCACTACCAACGGGTGGAGCTTGCCAGAGTGCCCCGTTCCGAGGTCGATCCAGGAAAGGGAATAGAGAAGGTGGGGAGATAGAGGTGATAGAACGGGAGAGAGGAGGAAGGGAAAAATCTGGATGGAGCGCGGAGAGAAGGAGAAGAAAACGGAAGTAAATGATTCTGGGTCCCACCTACGTGGAGCAGCTGGGATGTGATCAAATTGGCCGCTACTTTTGGAATTTTTTTTAATTTTTAATCCTTTTTAACCCCACCCGAACTGTATTTTCAAGAAATAACCCTTTTGGTCGCGCCACAAGCCGTGGCGCGACTGAAGAGGCAGTCGCGCCACAGCATGTGGCGCGACTGGCCTGCCACGTCGGCCGTCCCGTCCGCGGGCGGCCAGGTCGGCTGCTGATGTGGCCAGGCATGTCGCGCCACATGCCTTGGCGCGACTGAGTCGCGCCAAAGGCCGTGGCGCGACTCGGCTGTATACAGCTCCCGGGCCCTTTCTTCTCCCTCCTCCCTTTCTTTCTTCCCAAAAACCTAGCCGGAGCTCCTCCGTGGCCGCCGCCGCCTCCACCTCCTAGATCGGCCATTCCCACCACGGATTTAAGTGGAAAACGTGGGGAAAAGACTCCTAGAAGGTAACTCCTCCACTTTGACCATGTACATTATGTGGATTTGGTTGATTTCCTTAGTTTTGGATGAGGTTAGGTTTAGCTAGGGTTTGACATGATTTGATGGATTGAGGACGGATTTGGGATGGTTTAGTTGTACTAAGTGGTGGATTTGGTTGTTGGTAACGCCTGTCTATCGTATAGATTTTGTTGCATGTGATGATTTCGTTGACATAACCATGTGTAGATGTGGATGATATTAGAAAAGAACTAAGTTAGTTTAACTTGGTTTTTTGGACTTTCTATTAATGTACCTTGCTATGGAAATATAGAAGTTGATATCATGCTTATGTGTATATATTGAAGTTCATGGTTATGTGTATATGGAAATACGAAATATGTGAAGTATATATGTGAATTTTGTTTGATATATGGCAAATGTGTATATGAAATTGTGAAATATATGAAGTATATATGTGAAGTTCATGGTTATGTGTATATATTGAAGTTCATGGTTATGTGTATAAGGAAATGTGAATTATGTGAAGTATATATGTGAATTTTGTTTGATGGCAATGTGAAATCTTTTATGAGTTGAGATGGCAATGTTTATGACGTGAGATGTCAATGTGAAATCTTTTAGCGTTTGTATGTGAAGCAATGTTCTTATTCACCACATGAAATTCATTTTCGTTTATGTGATGAAGGTCAAAATGGCGCGGCACGCACAATATCCATTGCTTGAGATGGCGTACGACGAGCGACACCGCGGGAGGATACTTGAGGAGCGTATTGAGGTTAGTTTGTGACTTTGTATCGAGTTAATGAATTTGGTGGGTGGATGTAGTCCAACATGGGGTTTGATGATTTGTTTGCAGGTGCTGAATCCTCTACGTATCCGCACCCACAATCCTCTGGCGTGGGATGATAGGTACGCCCCATACCTTCGGCAAGCTGGCTTTCTTGCATTGGCGATGCTTGTGAAGGGTGGATTGCCGAAGATGGACAATGCGGCTCTTACCGCGCTAGTGGACCGATGGAGGCCTGAGACACACACATTCCACCTCCCTTGTGGTGAGATGACGGTGACACTTCAAGATGTTGCCATGCTTTTTGGTCTTCGCATAGACGGTCTAGCGGTCACTGGGACAATTGATCCTGCTGGTTGGCGAGATCGGGTGGAGATGTTGGTTGGTGTTCGTCCTGCGGATCCACCGGACGATCAAAAGGATAGGAAGACCACAGGAGTGAACTCCGCTTGGTTGGTGCAGCACTTTGGTACGCCCCCTCCTGCTGATGCTCCAGGTGGTGTTGTTGCTCGATATGCTAGGGCATGGCTATGGCACTTGGTGGCTGGGTTTTTATTTCCGGACTCGAGCGGGAACACCTTTTCTTGGATGTGGTTAGACATAATTGGGCAAGCTTGGGAGAACATCGCCACCTATAGTTGGGGTACTGCAGTTCTTGCATGGCTCTATCGCCAGATGTGTGATGCTTGCTGCCGCAAGGGTGCTAGTGCTAACATGGGGGGTTGTGCCTATCTTTTGCAACTGTGGATGTGGGAGCGGCTTCCGGTTGGTCGGCCGGAGCGGTATACATATGGGGTAAGATAAAATCTTTTGCTTCATTAAGTATGATATGAGATATTGTTAATTGACATTATATTTGTCTTGTTGAAGCAATTACCAACTTATGGTGAAGAGCCTTTGGCCACTGTCGGTTATCTATGGCACAATATTCTCAATGTGCATGGAAACCCGGTGAGACGTTACACTGACTACAGCAACGCTCTGGACTGCCTCACTCCTGCACATGTAAGTTGTCTTTAGCACGTTCTTTGGTATTGAGGTTTATTTTCGTTGTCTGTTCTATTGTAATGGTTTTGGCATTGTTGGAAATTTATTTGATTCATGATACCTAGGTGAATTGGCACCCTTATGATCGAGATGAGGTGCAAGCCATGGAGCTTAGTCCATATTGCATGATGAATCAAGATTATTGGCGCTCGGTTTGTCCCCTCATTTGCTTCTACATTGTGGAGTACCATATTCCAAGTAGAGTGATGAGGCAGTTTGGCTGTCTTCAACCTTACCCTCCAGAGTACATAAACACTAATCAAGAGCTTCATCGGTATGTTGTGTGTTTGTTGAGTTTATATTCTTGGAATCATGGTATGTTATATACTTGTATTTGATAAAGAATGTGTCTTGAATGTAGTATTGACCGTCGACGCGAGAGGGGTAGAAAGGATTGGGGCATGAAGCACCAAGGATATATTGACGCTTGGGATAGTCGTGGAGCCCACATTGTCATTGGAGGTCCACTTCACCGTGACCCCCCTTTTGAAAATTATTTGCAATGGTTGAGAGCGAACACAAGGCTTAAACTTAAGGTGGCTATGGATGCTGGTCCTGTCGAGGACCTACCTTCAGACCCAGAAGATGTGTTTGACCAGTATGACGAGATGACAAGACAGGCCACACAGACACAGCGGGGACCGGTGGAAGACTACATTGTAAGTTTGGTTGAATTGTTTGCTTATTTCATTAATGTAATTTGGTTTTGGCTACATTGTAAGTTTGGTTGAATTGTGATTAAATGGTTTAATTTTCACATGGCAATGATAGGGACAACAACTTGGTCGTTTTGCTAACGAGTCTCTCGTTGCATTGGGTGTGCCAATTGGGCACCCAGAAGAGGCGAGCAAGCTACGGGCCTTCGTACAGGTTAGCTGGTAAAGTGCTTTTATCTCTGATTTAGAGCCTACCAATTTAACCTTATTGTGATTTTAGAGATTCCATCGTGGGTGTCGAAAAATGGCCCGCAAGTTGAATTGCATGGCCCCACGAGAACAAGAAGCGGCTGGTGTTCCCTCAAGTTCTGGTATACGTTCACCTCCATCCACTAGGGGTACTAGGGCCACCTCCACGAGTCCAGGTGCGGGCCTGGTTTCAAACTAGTACTGTTTGTGCATTTTTGGTTGTCATCATTGGTTTGTGATATAAAATGTATATTTGTTCATGCAGGGACTCTCACCATTCCCGGCCCTAGTAGGGATGTTGAGGAGGAGGAGGAGGAGGAGGAGGAGGAGGAGGAAAATAGGTCAAACTCAGAAGATGATGATCCTTCGTATGGTCAAGAAGAGATTGGTTCGTCACAGTTGCCTGATGCGCCATTTGATCCATCACAGGGCAGTCAGAGGCCTAGGAGGCGGGCACGACGGGATCACACAGATGTTGGGACCCCTAATGTGTTGCCTACCCATCCAGGACGCCAGCGTCGCAAGAAGAAGCCCTACACACCCAACCCCTCACGCCGCAAGTAGAGTTAGTGAAGTAAGATTATGTGATGGATATGTTTAGTGATGGACTCGTTATCTGATGGACTTGGGTCATGTGAAAACCTTTGTGATGGACTTATGTTTAGTGATGGACTTGTTATGTGATGGACTTGGGTCAAGTCAAAACCTTTGTGATGGACTTGTTATGTGATGGACTTGTTATGTGATGGACTTGTTATGTGATGGACTTGGGTCATGTGGAAACCTTTGATGGAATTATTATGTTATGTGATGGAATGAACTGAAAAGGACGCCAAAAAGTAACTATTTTTAAATCTGAACTTTAGTTTCATTTACAAGGGGAAAACATAGAAACACATATGACACAAACACCTCATATCATAACCTTGATTGCGACTTGTGAAATTCTAGCACTAGGTAGCTTAAGTGAAGCCTTGGAACCTTAGAAAGAGTTAGAAACTCAAAGACATTTGAATTGGACGAGTTTCCTCAACTTAGTATTGGTTTTCAGCCAAGCACCGACTGTTGCGGTGGTGGTACTCAGGTAGCACCGCAACAGTTGGCCAAGTTATGGGCCACGGGAGCCCAGGGTCAGAAGACCACCGATTATTGCGGTGATGTTACTTCCGTAGCACCGCAACAGTTTGTCCGCCAGGGCCAGAGACAAGTTCGTCTCTGGTTTGACAGACTGTTGCGGTCGTAGTCAACTGCATGACCGCAACAGTTGGTGCCCAGGCTCAATATGAAAATGCTCTCTGGTTTGACAGACTCTTGCGGTGCTCCATCAATATCCGACCACCGCAACTTTTGGTGGTGTTTCACGATAATGCAGTCCTTCCTCTCAGGAAGTTGCGGTGGTTGCTCAAGAAACCCACCGTAACAATCGGTGGTCTCGGCGTTTAATTCATTTAGCTCCTGGTCTGACAGACTGTTGCGGTGGGTGTTTTACACCACCACCGCAACAGTCGGTCCTCAGTGGATCTCGTCCGTTCCACCTATCCATCGCTCAATCTCGGCCGTTCGTTTATCTTAAAACCTAACTGTTTATCCTCCTTCCTTCATCCGTACCCCGCCGCTTCATCCGTACCCCGCCGTGACCACACGCCGCCGGCCGCCGCTCTCCCCCGCGCCCTCACGCTCGCACCACCGCGGCCCGCAGCGCCGCCGCATCCACCTCGCCACGCGCGCGCGCCGCCACTACATCTCTGCCCGCGCATCCACTGCAGCGCCGCGTACGGCAACCAGGTCCACCTCGGCTTCTGAAGAAGGAGCGGACGACGCGTCCGAATCGAGCGAGTCGCAGGAGCCTTGACTGGAGTCCAGGGCGCCGGCCACCTTCTTGCCTAGGGGAGAAGTTGATGGGAGCCGCGGACGAGTGGAGGGGGAGGCGATGTCCTGCTGAGCTCTCTTGCGCTTGCCTTTGGTTGGCATGGCAGCACCGGAGGGCTCGGGCTTTATGGTGTCCGCGGCGTCATTCGAATCGGGGAGACACGCGAGAAAAGTAGTGGACGGCAGATGCGACGGCGACTGACCTCTCGCTGCTGTAGCAACTTTCCCTTCCTTCGATGTCCCTTCCTTCGATGCGTTCTCGACGCAGAGAATCGTCTGCCTCAAGCGCGGCCGACCGCCCGTGCTTGAAGGGTCCCTATCGCGGGCCCGCACCAAGGCAACGCCTTGGCTTTGAGTGCTCGGCGTTGGGCGGCGGCGTTGCTGGTTCAGAGCAGCGGCGCCCCCGAATCAGGCGCAGCGCGGGGGCGTGGGCAGCGGCCGCGTGCCGACGCGTCGGCCCCCACGGCGAGGAGCTCCATGGCCGCGAAAGACATGGACGCGGGCGCCGGGCGGTGAGAGGCTGGGCGGCCCCCGGCGGGTCCGGACAGCGGGCGGGCCGGTGAGAGGCTGGCCGCCCCCGGCGGCTCCGGACAGCGGGCGGCCGCGGCTGCCACCTGCTCCGGACAGCGGGCGGCCCCGGAGGCGGCGGCGGAGGGGGATCGGGCGGCCCCGGAGGCGGCGGCGGAGGGGGATCGGGGGGAGCACTTGAGTAGCGGCGGAGCGCACTAACGCCGTTACCCCTGTAAATGGGGCATCAATCGCGCACCGAGGCGCGACAAAAGCATAAGTCGCGCCACGGTACGTGGCGCGACTCATTTGGCCCTAAATGGCCTCCCTGGGTCCTGAGTCGGCCCCATTGCTGGCGCGACTACCGCATTAGTCGCGCCAGGAAGCGAGGCGCGACTAATGCATGAGTCGCGCCATGCTTGGTGGCGCGACTCATTTGGCCCTAAATGGCCTCCCTGGGTCCTGAGTCGGCCACCTTGGTGGCGCGACTACCGCATCAGTCGCGCCAGGAAGCGAGGCGCGACTACCACCGACTGTTGCGGTCATGGCTTTGGGTACCACCGCAACATCCGGACACTCGATCTTTGCAAGCAGACAAAACAACCATAGAATGTTGCGGTGATGTAAAGTTGAGCGCCCACCGCAACAGTCTGTCATTCCAGTAGCATATTTGGATAAGTCCCTAGGGCAGCGACTGTTGCGGTGATGGCAGAGAGTAACCACCGCAACATTCTATCAGTTTAACACATAGGGCACCGACAATTGCGGTGACCAAACCAGAGAGCACCGCAACTTGCTGTCATTGCGGATTTCCATTTTCTAAGTCGATTTTGCTTTGAATTTTGCTAAACCAAGTCTTGTCTCACGTCCAAAGGTTCAATAGGACCTAAATCAACATGGATCGAGGCGCGAGTAAATCAACATGCCGAACCACTTTCTAACCTGCATTAGTGCATGAAGCAATGCACCGTTTCAACAATCATCTACTCACACGCCCT
>CM014272.1:61880698-61897562 GCA_004135705.1 Alloteropsis semialata | reverse complement strand
CCTTTCCGCTCCTTCTTCCAGTTCTGCTCGTTAATTGTAAATAACTTTTAAATGCTCTAACTTTTGTATTGGCTGATCTCAAATGTTTATATGTGAATGTTCGAGAAAAATGCAATCAAAGTCGGGTCAAAATCAATTGACAATTGCGACGACTTCAATCTTATTGCGTGAAAGATCGTGTACGACATACGACATATGACGCGCAGACACGTAGACGCGTAGAATTGTATATAACTAACCCAAATATCAAACATTTAAAAAAATAACCAAAACAGCCTTTGGTACCGGTTGGTAACACCAACCGGTACCAAAGGCCGTCCCCCCTAGCCTGCGGGAGGGGCCTTTGGTACCGGTTGGTGTTACCAACCGGTACCAATGTTCCCCTTTGGTACCGGTTCTGGACCCGGTACCAAAGGCCGACCCCTTTAGTCACGGTGTCGCGGTACCGGTTCCAGAACCGGTACCTATGAGGGTTATGACCCGGTACTGATAGCGAGTTTTCCAGTAGTGACATCGTGTGTCAATTTTATGGTCCATCAGGAGTAGTGAGGTACCATGATGTACCGAAGTTATTACTGTGGTTCTGGTTGCTGTTTTTACTATTAATGGTCGAGAACTACAATGTTAAAAAAATTGGAATAAAAGTACAAATGTTAAAATTGGGGTTACATTACATCTACATTGTGTTCGGCATTGATGTTTCTTAGTCTTTGATAGTGACAATTGCTTATATGAATGGTTTGGTTGTTACTATATTGTCTGGCATCCGTCATATAATTAACCCTGTCAGCACTAGCATTGCTGAAAGCTTTCCCCCCATTTCGAACTTGGTCAGCTGCTAATTTAATATTTTTCCTCCATTCTGAAGTTGATTGCTTGGTGGTGATATGTTCTTCTCGGATCTGAATTTGGTTAAATACATGCATGGTCTTTAGTACACAATCTGCAAATAGGCAGATGTGAAAAAGCTTATTGACAAATTTGCTCCCAGCGATGCGCACGGCGATGACAAATCTCGGGCTTTTGTCCTGTTCGTGTAATGTCTCTGTCCGTAGGTACCTGAATTCTGAAGTCTGAATGGACTTCTACCAATGAGCGCAGTCTTACACTGTAGCACGTGTTTGTTTATACTCGCCGGAGAAGAAGACATAACTTTCAGAATATCGTGCGAAAAGCCAAAAAGTGGCACCGTCACTGGCCGTGGCCGGTCGAGAGTCGAGACATCAAAGAGAAGCGATGGCAAGCATCGAGGTCGAGCAGAACGCCGCGAAAATTTGAACCGCGCAATTGGCACGCCAGGGGAACTCTGACGCCGACGTCGAAGAAGGTTACAGGCATCAACTTTTTTACATTTATTTTCAGCTGGTCCATGTACAAACATACCCGGTGCTATCACCATTATGGAAGGATCATTCGCATGCTCTTTTCTTTCTTTTCTTTAAATCTCAACGGAAAAACACGTACATGAAGTAGTAGAGAAAGGAAGAGATCGAGGAGAACTCGTCTGCAAAGCAAACTTGTCTCGACGATCAGGCAACAGCCGGGGCTAGTGCCCAACGCCAGGGCTTGGCACGGAATGCATCAGCCGCGCGGCCCTGCCGCCGCTCGCCGAGAACCCCCTCGGCACCGCCGCCGGCTCCTCGACGCGCCCGCCGCCGTTGCCGGCGCTGGGTGACGACGGTGGCACTCTGAGCACCAGGTCGCCCTCGAAGTACATCGCCGCCTTGCCGCCTTCCTCTTCGACCGCCAGCAGCTTGCGGCCTTCGCACGGCGAGAGGCGATGAGCCAGGAGCAGGCACAGGGCAAGGCACGCCGACACGAGCCGGAGCCACCAGGAAGCGTTGCCTCGGCGTCCGCGTGAACCCATTGGGAGCCGGTGGGGAATGGACCGTGGGGTGGGCGCTGGGCGGGTGTTGCTCGCTCTGCTCTGATCTTGGAGGAGGGGTCCCTGGCCTTGGCTCGGCCTGCTTGGTCGGCAACCTGCTGGGTTGTTCAGAGTTTCAGACAGACTCTGGTGGCTTGCTCGTCCTGATGGGGCCGAGGGGCGAGCGCCATTTATAGCCTCCCGGAGCATGGGATTCCTAGTAAACGGTGGAGAACTCTTTGATGACCAACTGCCGGCCACAAAAGTTATCTTTTTTTCAGACGGCAGTTGGGTTCTCAGTTCATGTACAACTGTAGAAGTATCTCATTTCTTTTAGATGTAGTAGCAAAGAAGCAGAATTCTGCACTCATGATATGCAGTATAAAATTTTGCTGCATGCGTGCCCAAACTGTCAAAGCTGCCGAAATGCGATTTCAGCTGTTGTTTTTTTGACAGACGGCTGAATGGGTGATTCAGGTGATTGTGACACTTTTAATTCTGAACCTGTCAACCAGCCGAGCTGACTGACGAGTTCTTTTATCACAGATAAACATGAGCAGTTAGTCAGAACGTAGAACTGGTTAGTTTTTACATCAAGCGTTCTAAGGAGACCACATCTGGCAAACATGCAGCATCGAATGCTCAGTTAACTGTAAAATATGCGACGACTTTTCCATTAAAAAAAATAATCGATAGGCTTTAGAGTGTGGTACTGAAACTGAATATATAAACACTCCTATGGGGCGCGACGGAGTTCTTCACCTATGGTGACGAGGATCACATGTAACCTAAGCATAGCAGCGCAGCTGCTGGCATCTGAATGTCGGCATGCATGTGTCAGCCACTGGTTTCCATGGAAAAACTGAAGGAATCCCGGGGCGAAACGGACGGCGGCGAGCGAAAGGGAGGCCAAAATCTGACTCGAGAACGCATTGCAGGCGTGCGGCCAGGATTAAACTTCCGGTGAACTAACTCTATGTTTCTCTCTTGCGACCATTGCCATGCAGCCAATGCAAATTGGACTTATTGTGGAAGATGGCATATTCGTTCGTCGCCTCACCGTCTGACTACTGCACTGATATTACTTTTCTTTGGGAGCTAGGCTTGAGGTTTGTTTGTTTTTTCTAGAGAGGAAACCTGGGGAGGTTTCTTTAGGTTATCATGGCCGACCATGTTAGATTTGCAAAAGGGAAGGAAGCATGTATGCATGGCAAAACAATAATTGAGTCACAGAGTTCATCAGAAAGTCCCTTTTGCATTGTTGATTAGTAGGTCTTAAATTTATTTATCAAGATAGCTCGATCAAACTTCGCAAAGAATATGCCAAGAGATGAACACTCATTGCGACATGGCCCATGACTACTCCTGCTAGCTTTTCAGATAAGGTAAAGTATTTTGTGAACACGGCGCTAGATGGCCACCCTATGTGATAGCCGTTAGATGCGATCACACATTTAATTGTCACGGGATTACACAAGTATTTCTCACTTGTAATTTGTAAGTGTAAATTTGTGACAGATCTGAATCGGGCTTTCGGTGTAAGTACGTATTTGATATGTCTGAATCTCGAATCGTGATTTGGCTATGGACTAGACTGCTTGATGTCTGATCTGCCTGTCAAATCATGATTTTTGGCCAGTAGATTAGCATATAAGATTGAGAGTCAAACAAGGGTGGGCATCCACTGTCAAATCACTTAATGATACTAGCGCTCAAGATCCTTTCTGCTATTCAGAAAAAGAAGTAGAACTCGAGAATACGAGCCGTCGCATCGACTCTTTGGACGGCCTAGGGTCGAAGCAATGGATGGAGAGCAGCATGGTTCAAGCGACAGGCAAGGATTCCAACATCCAGGGAGCCGTAACCTCATCCGTCCATAACATTCGATTCCGGAATCGCGACGAACAGCTCCCATGAGTCCTGGCTCCTGAGCCGTCGGAGCTGCGTTCAGAACCAGCTAGCAGTATTTCAGTCTCACATAAAATCAGCATCAGCCACCAGCCAGCTAGCAGTATTTTTCTCTCATAGAAAATCAGCACCAACCACCAGCCAGAATCAGCACCAGCCAGCCGAACAGGCTGGCGCGAGCGCGAGCGCGACGGCCCCGGCTCGCGCTTCTGTGCTCGCGGCTGCTACGCACCTTGCCATCCAGACCACGGGGCGGAACTCTCGTCGCGCAGGCCCTACGTTCGCGTCGCGTCACGGTTCGGCTCGGCTAGGCTCGGCCACTGGACGGCTGAGATCCGCGCTCGACGTGGCGGCCGCGCGGGGAGTCTCCGCTCCGCCATTCCAGCGGAAGAGCCCCGGGATAGGGACGGGCCCGTCCCCGTGTGACCTCCGAATCCTCGCGAGGAACAAGAGACGAACCCGCCTCGATCCGGCCGGTAGAGACCTCGAGTCACGATCATTCCACCTGCGATCTCGGGATTTACGCTGCATTGCTCTTGGGCCTGGTAAAAAAATGTGTGTGGGTTCTGATCAGGATCTGGGAGGCAATGTGTCTGCAATTTCGATCGTGTTCTGATCGCCGCCGATGTGGTTGCTTGTGTGTAGATGAGTACGTCAGGATCGGAGACCGATTCCGTGGCCTCACGGCGGTCCAAGAAGCCCAAGTGTATGCGCTTCTGTCCCTCCCCCTTTGCTCTCTCTGTTTGATCTTTCGATTTCAACAGTTTGAATGTTATTTGGGTATATAAAGTTCAATCTTTTTTGTTCCTTTTTCCATGTGGGCAATGGTGTAGTGTGTTATCTAAGAACTTGGTGATTAGTTCCAATTCAACATCTCAAATGTCATATGCGCAATGTCTTGGGGAATGGATTCATGTTTCTGCAATTGAATCCTCTAACTTTGTTGCTTGCAGATTCCAAGTTTACACAGCAGGAGCTTCCAGCATGCAAGCCACTGCTGACCCCTGGAATTGTAAGCACAAAGTTCTTCATCCTAACCACGAAGAGTATTCTCGTAATCTGAACATATTTGCATTGCCTAGGTCATTGGCGCTTTCTCGCTCATTGGCATCGTCTTCGTCCCGATTGGTCTAGCTTCGCTGTCTGCATCACAGGACGTATGCAGCTTTCAAGTTCATTCTGAAACCTCAATTGCAACACTATGTGATGCACTTGGTTGTCTCTTAACCTGATTTGCACACAGATTGTTGAGCTTATAGATCGATATGACGCCGAGTGCGTAACTGCAAATGACAAGGTTGGGTTCATTCAGGATACCAAAACCGACAAAAAGTGTACAAGAAAGATCACTGTGAGTATGCCATGGGAATGTGGGTACATGAAGCTCAGTACCTATGATGGCCTGAACCTCTTTCTTGCCTAGGATCTCACTGTGTAGCTTGCAAATTTCGAGCATTTGGTAAAAGATGATGGCGATCTTTCATTTTCATTAGGTTCCTAAGCCGATGAAAGGTCCAGTACACATATACTACCAGCTTGAAAACTTCTATCAGAACCATCGCCGGTACACCCTAGAATCAGATGTTTCATACAACCTGTTAACTGATACTGTCTGGAGCACGAACCTGCCATTTCATATTGAAAATGTCATGTAATGTTAATCCCAGGTATGTTAAGAGCCGAAACGACAAACAATTGCGGTACAAAGATTCTGCAAGTTTGATAACAAACTGCGAGCCTGAAGCCACCAGTCAAGACGGCGCTCCAATCGTGCCCTGCGGTCTCATCGCTTGGAGCTTGTTCAATGACACCTACTCATTTTCTCTCAACAAGAAGGCCGTTGAAGTGAACAAGAAGAACATAGCCTGGGACAGCGACAAGAACAAAAAGTTTGGGGGCGATGTTTTCCCCAGCAATTTTCAGAAAGGCGGTTTGATCGGTGGTGCTAAACTGAACGAGAAATTACCAGTAAGTGCAAAAGCTTAGCTCTCAATCTGCATCAGATGAGTTTCAGTTAGATGCTATGCTACTGACTTTGTTCTTCCTGGATTTCACTTGCGTTGTCTTTCAGTTGAGTGAGCAGGAGGACCTCATCGTCTGGATGAGGACTGCCGCCCTCCCAACATTCAGAAAGCTCTACGGCAGAATCGAGACGGACATCATGGCGAGCGACGAGATCACGGTGGTGATCCAGAACAACTACAACACGTACAGCTTCGGGGGCACGAAGGCGCTGGTCCTGTCCACCACGTCGTGGATCGGCGGCAGGAACAACTTCATCGGCGTCGCGTACGTGGCCATCGGCGGCATCTGCCTCTTGCTCGCTATGGGCTTCGTCGTGCTCTACGTGCTTAAGCCAAGGTACTTCGGGTCGTTGGACTCCGTAATTCGACATTGTTCACCATTTGCGTGGCACGTTTTATGTCTCCAACTTCTCTTGAAAAATCGAGAGGAAAGTCCATTTTACACCCTCTAACAATCACAAGTGTCTGATTTTCAACCCTTTGCTATAAAACCAGACAGCCTAGGCCATCCAACTATCGAAACCGTGCAAATTTGGCCCTTCGAGTGGTTTTGAGGGCGGTTTTCCAATTTTTGACAATTTTAAAAAATCTAGTTTAATTTAAATAATTCATAACTAATTCATTTTAAATGAGAAAAATATGAAACCAAAACCAAAAAAATTCTAAAAAATGTAACATATATGTTAGTGCTCTATGGAGAATTATTTCGATCTTATAAACAAAAGCATGAATAGAATCAATAAAATAGTAGAAACAAGAACAAATAAGATTCAACTAACTCCCAATGGAGCACCAACGTATAGGTTACATTTTTAGATTTTTTCTTGGTACTAACTTTGTATTTTTATAATTTAAAATGAATTAGTTATAAAAATTTTAAATTAAACCAATATTTTTACATATTTCAGAAAATAGAAAACCACCTTTGAAACCACTGAAAGGGCTAAATTTGCACGGTTTTGATAGTTGGATGGCCTATAATATTCGGTTATATAGTGGAAGGTTGAAAATCAGACGCTTGTCATAGTTGAAGGTTGTAAAATGGACTTTTCCCAAAAATAGAAAAAAGCTGAAGCGACTGTGTTGGTGATTGGTGATGCTCCGTTTCAGGACCCTTGGAGACCCGTCGTACTTGTCATGGAACAAAGAAAACCCAGACCACCCAAACTGAAAAACTGTGCCAATGCAAGTCCATCGTGCAGACAGTCAGACACAGGAATTTGTCATCAGTGGCATGTCTGAAGATGAAATGCCTGGGAGTGTTACACAAGCTGTTTGTTCGTGTTCATTTGTTTTGTTATGCCCTAGACGATACACATGTAGAGGTAAAGTTTGGGAAGTTTTAACCATGTATAATGTTGCCGGGAGCTGTATCTGTCCATTAGCTAACTGAACCAGCCTGGCGGAATTTCAACATTGAATTATTCTGTCATCGGTGGCGAAGAACTCCTATCGTTGGCTCGTTGCGGTTCTGTCGTCGACGCTTTTTATGGAGAAATTCTACAAACGTTAGCACTTAGCACAGCCAGAGGCAGTTTCGGGGTCAATTTGGCAGGTTGGCTCGGCCTCTCGGTTAGGTACGAGATGCTCCGTGTACGTGTACACAGCTCGGCAGTCCGGGAGGCCGGCGTAGAACTACGGAGAAAACCGAGAAACAACAAGGCCGCCATCGCCGTCAGAGCTCAGAAGTCAGGTGAAAGCAAGGGGAAGACGGCCGCGAGCGCGAGAGAAAGGAGAGCTCCCCACGCAATCGCAGTTGCTTGACGTCTCTGCCGTGATCTCGGTTGAAATCGAACGAGACGGGGCCAAGACGGCGAAACAGTCGTCCACGTGTTGCTGTCCCTGCTCACTACTGGCTCGGAATCATCCAGTCAGGCAGCTATGCGTTTATGGGCTTATAACCTTCTGGTTTTTCATATTCATATTCATGAATGAAAAGCCATGGAACTTGGGCGTGTTTGGATCAGATTCACGCAGATCCACTCCACCAACTCCACCATAGAGCAGATCCACCGTGGAGTTGCAAAACATGGAGCACCTCTTAAGGAGCTCCACAAAAAACGTGGAGTTGGCCTCCAGATTCACGTTTTTCGTGGAGCTGCAAAACGTGGAGCTGGTGGTGTTTGGCTTGGAATTGTTGGAGCAAAACTAAAAAACGTGGAGCGGAGCGGATCCAAACACGCCCTAAGCCTAACATATAGAGGTATCTTGATGGTCAATTGTATATTTGCAATTTAGTCCATTTCCTCCGGTAAAAGGTAAATTTCTTTTTCAAACTGAGCGTTTGACCGTATATTTCTGATTCCTATTTGCATTTCAGGAGTTGGTCTGATACTCTGATATAAGAAGTTTTGAGAAAGCTTAACTCATTGGGTTTCTTTTTTGTGAAAAAAATTCACTCAGGTTTAAGTCTCCGATCCAGATCCAGCCTTTACATTAACTCCTTGTTTAGATTCACCAAAAGGCACCAATTCGATCAAAAGGCACGCATTGAAAAACGTGCCCCCTCTCTACTTTTACGTTTCCCAATGTACTTTTTCTACAGGAAATTCGACCAACTTCACCAATCTAAACAAGGCCTAAAAAGGGCGAGGACACCTGTGTATAAACGTCTGGGGTTGTACCGTGTTTAGAAAAGAGAAGAAAAATAAGGAAGAGCTTCTAAAGTGGGCAAATGATATTTATATGTAAATAAGAACATGTGTAAGGTCCAAAGTGCAAAATAAAATCTCCGTTGAACCTGAACCAGAAGAATTTAGTGGCGGCAGAGCGCAGTGTCAAAATGGAACAGTCCCGCAAAGAAAAGCAAACCCGTCGCCGCCGCCTCCTCGTTCGAGTCCGATCTTGCTGGAGGTTGCCGCATTCTAAATCCGTTAGCCAATGGCTCCCCCTCTCCGCTCGCCGCCGCTGCTTGCCGGCTCACTCGCGACGCTGCCGCGGTCTTTCCCCTGCTCCCGCCCCACGCGGCAGCCGTCCACCGTCGGGTTCGCCGGAGCCGTACGGAGCGACCAGCAGGGGAGCTGGAGCGCGCGGAGAAGAGGGGACCTCAGGATCTGTGCCGCTGCGGCGGAAGCGGATTACGAAAGGCCGGAGCAGGATGTCGCCGACGATTACTATTCCGTTCTGGGTGTGGTAAGTAACCATCCGGAACCTTTGGTTTGCCATTCAGTAGCAATTACTTGGTCTTATTTAATTTGATCATACATGAAAGAATTAATTTAGTGGACTAAATCACTGCCAATATTTGATCGCTAGATTGTTTTGGAACTTCATAATTTGTTTACAGGCTATATAACGTCTGGGGAATAATCAAAATGCTACTTTTACACCTACCAAAAAGAAAGAAAAAAAATGTACGCTGTTTTTTTTTTCTAATCTAGGTTCAGATGATATTCCTGGTATTATTTGTCTCTGAGGTAATGAGTTTGCTTCTAATGTTGACACCTGATTCATCTACCACCAGATGCCAGATGCAACCCCTGAGGAAATCAAGAAGGCATACTACAGTTGCATGAAAGCTTGCCACCCCGACCTTAGTGGGGACGATCCTGACGTGACCAACTTCTGCATGTTCATCAACGAGGTTTACTCGGTAAGAGCCAGCAGTCAAGTCTTACATTTGTGCATGCTGCGTGCAAGGCGTTTTCTTTTTGCTCTGAAATTTGTCCCCTCTCTTACTTTTTTCTTCTCTCTTCTTCTTTTTTCTTTTCCTGTTTTAAGCCCGCTGGGGCTTCTTACATGTAAATCTCTTCTATATTAATAGAAACGAGCACAATCTGCGCTCTGTTCGTTCAAAAAAAAAAAAGAAATTTGTCATTGCACTGAGCTAACATGGGGCGTGCAAGAGCAGGTGTTGAGCGACCCAGCACAGCGTGCAGTGTATGATGAGATCCATGGGTACACAGCAACAGCAATCAACCCGTTCTTTGATGACAGTGCACCCAAGGATCATGTGTTCGTTGATGAGTTTACCTGCATTGGTATATTGATAGCTCTCTTGTTAATAAAAGTTTCTCTTGGGTCATGAAGAGTGTGATTCACTTATCCTTGTGGATACTCACCGTTGCAGGATGTAAAAACTGTGCCAATATCTGCCCTAACGTCTTTCAAATTGAGGAAGATTTTGGGAGGTCAAGAGTCTACTCCCAGTCGGGTAGCACAGAACTGATTCAGGATGCCATTGATAGTTGGTGAGACTTTTAAGTGCTTAAATCTATTCAATTGTTAGGTCTTGTAGTTACCCACAGCATTACAAAACGGTTCTTGTAATTTTTTTAAAAAAAATTGTTCTTGCAAGTTATTCAGATTTCAGAACAAATTAGTGAATGGTTCTACTTTCATTCTCAGCCCAGTTGATTGTATCCACTGGACTTCTGCTGCACAACTGTCACTCCTCGAGAATGAGATGCGTAGAGTAGAGAGGGTGAATGTAAGTATACTTTCTGTCAGATGGAACTTTTAATTCTGCGCGGTCTTTATAGCTTTATTGTCATGGTGGACTCTGGAGCAAGTTCTTTGGTTAATATGCATTTCTAGATAGGCGATGTATACTGCATAGAGTAATAAATTTAGGATTGAAGAATTTTTTGGTGGTATTATCTGATATTCTTCTACGAGTACAGTAATCAAAATTTCCAAACTGAGCAGGTTGGTTTGATGCTTGCTGGTATGGGAGCTTCAGTTGATGTTTTTCGGATGGTAATTACCTCTTTATTCGTGTAAATTTTATCAGCTTTATCATATTTACCCCATGCCATGCTCTCAAGACTCTGTTTTCTTCGGTCATGCAAATTAATTGTTATGTATGGAGAAATTCAAAGTAATCTGTTCTTATCATACATTTGTGGTTACCGAAGTGCAATTGTATCAGTAGAATAATTTCTTCTGGACCTCAACACTGCCTGTCTGTGCTGTTGTTAAATGTCAACTTATATCGATATATTTTCTATCTGTGCTAGGCAAGTGCTCGCTGGGAAAAGCGGCAAGCAAAAGTCTTGGTACTACTCATTTGTACACCTTATGCTTGATTTTTAAAAGATAAAATATAGATGTTTTTAATGTAAATCTGAATGATTTTGCAGGAAAAGGTCAGAACACGGATGGTGAACCAAGAGAATTCAGACGCAGGCAGATCTTGGAGCGATATCTGGGGATCCCCATCACGAGATCAGAACAATGGTAATGCTGAACTCAGGACTCAGGAGTACCCTGGTTACTCGGTACTCCCCCGATTCCAAACTATAGTTCACTTTAGTTTTCTCCTAAGTCAAAGTTCACTGTAGTTTTCTCCTAAGTCAAAGTTCTCCCTGAGTATATATATTTCATAGTAGATTCAATGAAAGCAATTCGATGTTGTAGGTGTTAATACTTTTTTTCTATAAAATTGTTCAAAGTAAGAGGAGTTTGAAGTAAACTATAATATGGAACATAGGAAGTAGCATTTAAATACGCATCTACTTACTGTCTGTCAACTCTTGTCTCATTGAATCTGATTGTTGCTGGTGCATACTACTGTCAGAGGAAGAAGCATCCGAGAGAGCCAAGAGAGCGGCAGCAGCTGCCAGACGGTGGCGCGAATACTCAAGGCGAGGCGCAGACAGACCTCCAACATACAAACTTCCGGAGGCAGTGGGCAACAAAGATTAGCTCACAGAATATAGAAACATTTGGCATTATTTGGCCAAATTTGGCTACCCTGTACAGTGCCATTATTTGTAGAGGTGATACCAATGTCTGCCTTGCCTTTCCAGTTCACTGGCAATCATGCTCCATTTGTAAATCTGGACGTAGTGATGTTGGTAACCTGTAGATGACAAGCATCAAATGTAGAACATATACTTCACATGTAAAACAAGTGCATATACATGTATGTACATTCACCGTTTCAGTACATAGCACATTGTAATTGAAGCTCGGCCTTCGCCTTCTGTGTGTGGCTGTGCAGATGAATTCCGGGGCAAATTTCCTTTGGCAGTAGCCCTGTGAGCCCCAGCAGGCAGCAGCACATCTGCCAAAGGAGAAGTTGCCCAGGAATGCAGGTGCACATCCGAAACTCACAATCAGAATCATTTGGCTCCCTTCACAGTGCTACGATTTGTTTCATGTGTAAGCAGTCAGGCACATACGTTAGCCATCACTGTGCAGGGGCATTTATATTCGCCTCTGGTTCAAAGGTGGCGAGGAGACGCGGCTCTGCATCTGCTGCAGCTGCAAAGAAAGGCACGATGAGGCATATATATGGGGATAGGATATGCTGCAGGACAATGCCTTGGTCCAGTCCCTCTAGATGATCCCCACCTATACGAGAACAAAGTCTGGCTGAGCCAAGGCACATGGCCAATTTGGCCATGGTGATCAATCTGGTCCATCTTTCGTTCTGGCATTGGCCTCATTTTCCTGCTACATGATACAGATCCCTCCGTTTACGTAGTAGTACGCAACGCAAGTGCTCAAGCTAATGCACGCCCTCGCACCGGGGGCACGTACGTTCGTGCTGGGAAAGGAGAGTGCTGCTGCATGCCGGGATCAAAGATGGGCACGCAAGCTTTTGTGGATTCACTACCGGAAACTCGTAGTTTACCGTGTGCCCGAAACTTTGTTAAGTGCAATCTTTCTGACACAAGGCAAAGAGGCTCTTTGCCTTGTGTCAAAAAATACACACTGGCACACGGCAAAGTCTGACTTTGCCGTGTGTCTTGGCACATGGCAAAGCCTGACTTTGCCGTGTGCTTTTTTTTTTGGCACACGGCAAAGAGGCATTTTGCCGTGTGCATTTTTGTGGCACACGGCAAAGCCAACATTCAAAGCATATTTTGAAGTAGTAAATCAATTTAAATTAAAAAGTTTTGAACTACAAAGTTGTATAACTTCTCAAAATGTATAACTTTTAGTTTGGTCATTTCTTCATTCGACAAAATGATGTAATGTTATTCACATATAGTTTCCTGAAGCTAGAAGAGATATATAAGATTTATGAACAATGTTACTACCACTATGTCGGATGAACAAATGACATACATAAAAGTTATAGATCTTCAGAAGTTATACAACTTTGTAGTTGAACTTTTTTAATTTGAATTAATTTTGACAACGAAAAGTACGTTTGTAGTTCTTAAAATTTGAAAATTTGAGTTTTTTCAAACGACCTCGGATGAAGAAACAGTCAAATTGAGAGTTGTAGAGCACAATAAATTATAAAACTTTATAGTTGACAACTTTTTTATTTGAAGTGATTTTGTCAACAAAAACTAAGTTTGAATGTTCTCAAATTTGAAATTCAAATTTCGTAAATGACCTCGGATGGAGAAACTACCGTAATGAAAATTGTAGATTTCAAAAAGTTATGAAATTTTGTAGTTGATAACTTTTTAATTTGAATTCGTTTAGGGTCTCAGACAAGCAATTTACATCTGATTTAGTATAATACGGGAGGAATCCAAACAGCAGTAGTCACAGGTGAGAGTGGTGCAACGGTAGAGGAGGTCACGCGTGAGGGAGAGAAAAAGAACTTTGCCATGTGCCAGGTATACGGCAAAAGAGGTCCTTTGTCGTGTGCCCAGAAAAAGACACACGGCAAAGGTCTTTACCGTGTGCGTGGCTTTGCCGTCGCCCTAGCTGTCGTGTGCGCTTCGCCGTGGGCCACACACGGCAATGGGTCGGATTCCGGTAGTGATTATTCCCAGCCCGTTGCTGAGACCGCGGCAACGGTCGAGCAGATGGAATCATGGAAAGGCGGTCGATCTATCGAGGGCACCAAAGGCTGGCGAGCCCTAAAGAAGAGCACAGGAGGATATCCGAGAGCATGTTCCCCCGCTGTGGCTGGTCTAGTGGTCTTCTCGATCGGCTCTAGCCTCTGGGAGGGACTTTGCCCTCCTGTTGCGCGGCGCATGCATGCACACGCACCACGGCTGAGAGCATGGCATGGCGCATGCGCAGTGCGCACGGCACGGACGATGATCGGCGCCTGCATGCGCGCGGTGAAAAATCACCTCGATCAGATCGATCGGCGTCGCGTAGACTTGATCGCCCTGCGCGTTTCGTGGATCCATCTGGTAGCACGACCGAGTTGTGTTCCCGCAGCCGAGGTTGGGACGCCGCCACTGGGGGACGCAATTGCTGGGACATGTGGAACAGGAGCACCATACTCTTGAAAACTGCAAAATGGTATTTTCATCAAGTTTCGTAGCATTAAAAACAATGTATCCCGAGTTTCATTGTAAATGAAACTCGTCTCACCTCCCTCCTCACAAATATCATGCCATATCATTTGCCGATGTGTCACCTTTCTCATTAAACCTCCACTGCCCAAGGCAAACATGCCTCTTAGGCTATTTTTAATGGAGTTTCATAGGCAATAAATTTAATTACACATCAATATTTTTGATGACTTGGCAAGAGAGAAGATGAAAGTTTCATAAGATGAGAGAGAAGTTTCATCCCCCAGACACTCATCTAGCACGGTTACATAGTTTGCAGTCTTGGTAAACGTGTAATGAAACCATACACTGAGACTAGCTAGACTTATATATATTATTATAAAATCACTCTCAACGGGTTTTCATAGAGAGTTTAATGAGAATTAAATTCAATGTCATATTAGCAATTCGCCTTGGCAGTGTTTACGAGAAGAGAAAGAAGAGAGTTTCATCATATGGGAGAGCAATTTTATCCCACGATACCCAACTGGTACGGTTACCTAGTTCCCATCTTAGTAACATTAATTAAAATGTGCACTGACGAAGACCATAAACATATACGTATTGATCTGGCATCTAACACAATAATGCAATGCATCCTCTTGTACCAAACTACCAATGTACACACTGTTGTTCCTGTGGAGGTCATGGTCGTGCTGTGTGATTTAGATGTAACCTTTTCTCGTAAATATGGAGTTTTGCTCCGTGTTTCTTGTTGCTTGATGACCATGGCCTGGCCTCCAGTGAGAGCGGCGGATTTCCTGGAAGGCTTTCTTTGTTCTCTTCATTTAAGTCGATATACATGTAACTTTGACGGGATCTCTCTGCATATATACCCTTCCCGTTTTTTACCGGTAAAAAAGAAGATACATTCAATTTCAAAAAAAAAAAGAAGATACATCACTTTGATAGGATGTTTCTTCAAGCGTTCGTAGCCTGCTGCATGCATGCTGTACTTCTTGAACTTGTCAAAAACAGCCTTGCCTCGCAATGAGCCTCTTCGAAACCAAGCCCATCCAGGGTATTTATTCTGGTATCTGGAACACGAAATACATAAAATGGATCCAGAAAAAAAATGAAACTATGATTCATGCTTACTTCCTCTGTCCCAAAAAATGCAACTACATGTTGCGTGCCATCTAAAATGGTTCATGTTTGACCAAGTTTCTAGCAAGTTATATTCATATTTATGGCTCTAAATAAATTTATTATGAAAACATATTTTGTAACTAATCTAATAATATTTATTTTATATTATAAACATTGATATTTTTTAATCTATAATCGGGGTCTGGGTCTTGCCTGCTTGCCTACACTAGTAGAGAAACCGGATATAGTCCCGGTTGGAAACTGGATTTAGTCCCGGTTATCCAACCGGGACTACGCCACCGGGACTAAAGGTCCCAGCCTTTAGTCCCGGGTATTTACCCGGGACTAAAAGCCACCTTTAGTCCCGGTTGGTAATACCAACCGGGACTAAAGGGTCTCCACGCGGCGCCCATGGTGGAGCCCCTCTAGTCCCGGTTGGTAATACCAACCGGGACTAAAGGGCTTTTTTTTTTCTTTTCTGTTTTTCTTTTTCTTTTTCTTTTCTGGTTTCTTTTATACAGAGATACGTATTATACCTGTATAATAATATACGTATATGTCCATATATGTATTAGTTATACGTCACTAATGCATTAAACTATTAATACTGATATTAATATATACGGTAATAATATTAAACTTATATATATTTAAATAAAACAAATTTTGATAAATCCAAGATTAATATTAATATTTACATCAAGATTTCAATATTAATATTTATACCAAGATTTCAAAGGAGCATATACAAAATTCCTAATATTTGCTCCTTGTATCGGGCTCGTGTCCATCCCACCAGAACGCCCCTGTCTTGCTCACGACCTCATCGATTATAAATCCGCAGAGTGTCTCTTGAATCGCCGCGACTCTTTGGTCCGGTAAGATCTCATCTTTCATACGCATCATCTGAGGATGTGGTTAATAGAAAAATATAAATAATAGCTTTTATGACTCACATGCATGCATACATACATATAGATTTCAATGGAAATGGAACATACCGTCAGGTCCCAATTAGTGACGATCGTCTTATGCCCTACAAGAGTGTGCATGTACTCACAGACATAATATCCACATAAATTGGTGCCTTGATTCTGCCTATAACACTTTATAGGAGAAATGGTCAAGTCATTACATGCATAATCATGATAATGAAACAAAAAAAGAGATGTTGGTCTATGTATAGTAGTATTTACCGGAAAGTCTCCCTTGATACCAAGTTGTTCCTTGAATGGACCTTTTTGCTCTGCACGAAACTTTTTCCAACACCTGCGCACACCATATGAAATAAATGAAATTCTTGGCTGAGCTAAAGAGGAATAATAGTGCGAGGACGAAAATTACTTTTGAAGGAGGTCAATCATTGGTTGGTACGCGTCCCGTGGTCCCCTCAATGAGTCCATGATGGTCAACAAGCTTATGTCCGGTTGTATAACAAATAATATCCAATGAAACCTATTTACATGCAAGTTTTGTACCAAGAGTCACGTCAATTGAAATAAAAATTATGTTAGGAAGAAAACTAAAAGATGCACAAGACAGTAAAAGTACTCACCCAAAGTTGTAAGGAAATAGAATCATTGTCTTGTAATGTTGTACACGTAAGAATCTGTCAATGTTGTTCATTGTGTCTTCATAAAAATTTAGTAACATATGCTGGTTTACAGTTTTTGGGTCGATGAAGCTCAAGTGGAAGTATGAGTTTTTCCTGCATTCTTCAATCTCTATTCTACAGGATACAATTTAAAAAAATAAATGTTTAATAATAGGTTGACAATACATAG
>CM014272.1:61856118-61870922 GCA_004135705.1 Alloteropsis semialata | reverse complement strand
ATTTCCAATTTAACTTGTTAGTAAGTATTATTTGACAACTATATATTATTTAGTACAATATTATTTGACATATATACTATTTAATATTCACCATTTAGTGTTTTCAATTAATTTGTTATATTTAGTACCTGAAATTTAACTCATTAATATTTGACATATATACTATTATTTCTTATAATAATCTTTCGATTTCCTATACATGAAATAACAAAGTATACATCAACTAACAAGTATTATTTTTCTTATAATGATATATGAAATAATGTAAATCTAGATTCATATTTCTATATATTTTTTATTTGGTATCAGTAATATATTAACTCCTTTGATATTAGTAATATATATTAACTCTTTTACTATTCTAGATTCATATTACTATTTAGTAATATATATTAACTCCTTTACATTACATACCATACCGCTTCAACATAATTAGAATTACATAGCATCATCATGCTTCAACATAAGTACAACATTATGCTTGAACAGCAATAATCAGGGTCCCTGCACGCCATGCTTCTTCATGAGATAGAAAGGATAGTTTATATCGATAATCTCGATGCCTAGGAACCTGTCGACATAATCAAGTACATATATGTATGCACTACCTGTGCCTTGTAACGTGAATCCAAGACCTCTCCATAAATTGTGATCTCAGCAGCATTGGCATGACCCAAGGCTATATTAGCTTGGAAACCACCATTAACTCGATAAGCCCCTGGCGTCGTGTGTGCATACCCTAAGTTTCCAAGGACTTGATAAAGGACTGCACGTAAACCAGAACACGCATGCATGAATCCACAGTAGTAGTCATCCTACAATAAGATTAATAAAACATATTGTTACAGATAAAGATAGTTAAATTTTAATATAATTACACAACTAAAAATAAAACTAACTTACATAAATCGATTCATATGAAGGACTAATCCTTTTAGGCATCTGTGTCACATCTGCCTCACCCGTCTCAAGAGCTTTCAACTTGAAATAGCTGTAGTCCGGAAAAACGTGGCCAGTTTGACTTTCTATTTGGGCCAATGCTTGCCTCACAGCATCACACGAGGCCACATGGTCTTGCTGCCACGCGCCAGAATGAACGTGGATAATAACCATGTCACCAGGATTTGGGTCACGGGTGGCATTTTGTTGAATGCTAACAAAGATCATAACCCTACCAGTATTTTCGGTCACATTTTCTCTTAATACCAAAGGACTTGATTGACCGATGTTTGCATCTTTTAGCCATGTAATTGGATTAATGATCTGCATTATTAATAATTTCTATTCTCAGTGACATAGTGATTACATTCAAATGCAACTTGCAGAGGATTATCTATATTACCATATTGTAGCGAAGTTGCTGAGGTGTGGGAATTGGGACATGATCAACTTGTTGTGTTGTCGACCATTCAGGCTCGTGAGCCTCTCGAATCGGGATGGTAGGTGGCATATTAGTAACATAGCCACCACGTCTAGCTGCCTGACGCTGTCTCGGCATGATACTAACCAAAATAAACCGCAATATATTACAAGTCAATTTAACAAAACTAGTAAATACTTATCAAGAAGCATAAGAAATGTTTCAACATAATTAGAATTACATAGCATCATCATGCTTCCACATAAGTACAACATTATGCTTGAACAGCAATAAATGTTTTTTTACAAGAGTGCCTTCGTTATGATTGTTGCGAGCGTAAGGAGCATCTTCATTGGCCAACAGGATGCTTGTGTCATCCTCCACACTGAATGGAGACACCTCGTCACACCTATTATAATCATCTTTATCGGTGACGTCCTCGACACCCACGATTTTTCTTTTTCCCGTGAGAACTATGTGCCGTTTTGGATAAAGTTCGGAGTTGTTTGTTTGCAGAGTCCCCGTCTTGGGTTTGGTAGACATGTCCTTCACATAAAACACTTGATGCACATCATTGGCGAGCACGAATGGTTCGTCTACATACCCAATTTTGTTGAGATCCACAGTTGTCATGCCGTAGCGGTCTATAGTAACACCTCCACTTGTAAGTTTCACCCATTTGCACCGAAAAAGTGGTATTTTCAAAGGTCCATAATCTAGTTCCCAGATCTCTTCTACCTGGCCATAATATGAGTCCCTGTTCCCTTTGTTGTCATAGGCATCTATACAGACACCACTATTTTGGTTGGTGCTTTTGTCGTCTTGGGCTCTCGTGTAAAATGTATACCCATTTATGTCATAGTCTTGGAACGTCAAGAATGAGGATGATGGTCCCCTTGCCAAATACGCCAGCTGTGTATGTATTGTCTCGTTACCCATGAGCTTTTGTCGCAACCAACCAGCGAAAGTTTCTATGTGATGGCGTGTAATTCACTTGTCAGACTTTCTTGGATTTTGGTAGCATATTATAGTCTTGTGCTCCTCGATGTAAGGAGCCACCATGGTTGATGACTGCAATACAGTGTAATGGGCTTTCATGAATAAATCGTAGTCGCTACACCTTGTTTGTTTCCTTCCTAACGTGCCCTTTCCAAGTAGTCTCCCCTCATAGCGTGACTCAGGTAACCCAATCGGTTTCAGTTTGGGGATATAGTCAATACAGAACTCAATGACCTCCTCTGTTCTGTATCCCTTGGCGATGCATCCTTCTGGAAGAGAACGGTTACGAACATATTTCTTTAGAATAGCCATCAGTCTCTCAAAAGGATACATATTGTGTAGGAATACGGGACCAAGAATACCAATCTCTTTGACAACATGGACCAGGAGATGCCTCATAATATTAAAGAAAGACGGAGAAAATATCATCTCAAGGCTGACAAGGCTTTGTGCCACATCATCCTGCAGCTTTGCTAGATTACTGGGATCGATTGCCTTCTGGTCGATTGCATTGAGGAAGGCGCATAGCTTCACAATAGTTGTTCGGACATTAACGGGTAGTATTTCCCTCAGCGCCACCGGAAGCAATTGTGTGAGCAGCACATGGCAGTCATGGGACTTGAGGTGTACGAATTTCTTCTCTTTCATATTTATCAGACTCTTTACATTCGATGAGTAGCCGGACGGGACCTTAATACTGTTCAAGCAATCAAACATGCTGGTCTTCTCCTCCTTGCTTAGAGTGTAGCTAGCAGGACGTAAGTTCCATCGCCCTTTCTCTCTTTTCTCAGGATGCAGGGGATCTCGTTGTTTCATACGTTTCAGGTCCTGTCGTGCTTCAAGCGTATCTTTTGACTTTCCGTAAGTACCAAGGAACCCTAGCACGTTTACGCAAAGATTTTTGGTCAGGTGCATCACATCAATTGCGTGGCGGACATCTAAGACCTCCCAATATGGTAGGCCCCAGAATATTGACTTTTTCTTCCACATGGGCGCCTTTCCATTTTCACTTGCCGCTGGCTGGCTGCCAGGTCCCTTCCCAAAGACCACCTTCACATCTTTTACCATAGCAAATACATATTTTCCATCCCGATGCCTTGGTTTGCTACGACTTTCCGCCTCAAAATGCTTTCCTTTCTTTCTTAGCGGATGTTTCTCAGAAAGGAATCGACGATGGCCCATATACACACACTTTCTACAATGTTTTAGGTAAATGCAGTCGGTGTGTTCTAGGCAATGTGTGCATGCTTTGTATCCCTTGTTTGACTGTCCCGACAGGTTACCAAGTGCAGGCCAATCATTGATGGTCACAAACAGTAATGCTCGTAGGTTAAATTCCTCTTGCTTGTGCTCATCCCACGTCTTTACACCATCTTTGCCCCACAACAACAAAAGGTTCTCAATCAGTGGCCTTAGATACACATCAATGTCGTTGCCAGGCTGCTTTGGCCCTTGGATTAGCACTGGCATCATAATGAACTTCCGCTCATGCACATCCACGGAGGAAGGTTGTACATACAAAGAGTCACGGGCCAAGTGCTGTGGCTACTGCTCATATCACCGAAAGGATTCATGCCATCCGTACTCAAACTAAATCTTATGTTCCTTGCATCTTCTGCGAAGTCTGGGAACGCTCTGTCGATTTTTCTCCATTGCGACCCATCAGCGGGGTGTCTCAACATATTGTCTTCCCTCCGATCCTCTTTGTGCCACCGCATCAATTTAGCATCCTCTTCGGGCAATGTGTTGCCCTCTGGAAGCATCTTCTTTATCATTTTCAATATCTCTCCAAAACCTTTGTCAGACAAGCCATTAGTTGCCTTCCATTGCAACAGTTCCAGTGTGGTACCCAACTTTTTCTGGTCCTCTTTGCAATCTGGGTACAACAATGTTTTGTGGTCCTCCAACAAACGCTTCATCTTTTCCCGCTCTTTCACACTTTCGCAGTCTTTCTCTTCATCACGGATCATGCCACCTAAGGCGTCATCATCCTCATCTTCTGCAACTGCTTCACCCTCGCCCAAAGTCCGGGATGTTGTCGTCACCTTCTTCATCACCTTCTTCAAAGAATATCCCCGCTTCGCCGTGTTTGGTCCAACAGATATAGTTAGGCATGAAACCACTCATAAGCAAGTGTGTGTGGACCACCTTCTTTGAGATGTGATAATCCTTCTTATTCTCACAGACCTTGCATGGACAACATATAAAACCCGAGGTCGAGTTAACCTCTGCCGCATCGAGGAATTGATGAACGCCATTAATGAAGTCAGATGAGCGTCTATCCGCGTTGTACATCCATTGCCAATTCATCTATTCACAAAATACAATGAAAAATTCATCCCCAATTTCTAAAGTTCGTAATAAACCTAAATAAGAATATCATATATAATCTCTAAAAATCTTAATAACCGTAAATATCAATTAACATCATTTGATGCCACCAAAATCATCAACGTGTTACTTCTGCTCATCTCAAAAAAAATTTCAAGGAGTGATTTGCCTCAGATACGTTGTCTTTCATTTGACCTTGAACTTGGAGCATAAAAAACATTACAGGTGGTAACAAAATTGGTTCATGGTAGGCATGGAACCATGAGACACACCCAGCCCAACCATCACAACCGATTCGTTGCTTGGGCATGGATGTGTCCCATGGTTTGATGAAAACCATGAGAAGCATAACTATACAATACAAGCTCAAGCTCAAGGTCATCATATGTTACCCAGCTAGAAAACTAGGTAAAATTTGATATCATCATAGGCATGCCAAGAGTTGGATTGTTTTAGTTCAAGATATTGACAACCATGAGAAGTAAAATTAAATTTAAAATCTAACTAAATAAGAATATCATTTATAATCTCAAAAAATCCTAAACACCCTAAATATCAACGTCATTTGAAGCCTCTAAAAAGATGTAATTCTAAAGTTCGTAATAAGCCTAAATATGAATTTCATTTATAATCTCTAAAAATCCTAATAACCCTAAATATGAATATCATTTATAATATCTAAAAATCATAATAAGCATAAATATGAAAATTATTTAAAGTTTCTACAAATAATCCAAAAATCTAAACAATGTCTAAAAATTTGTGCATCATCTCTACACATGCAACAACTAACTATATAGTGATTCTCTATTACAAATTCATAATAAAAATGAAGATTAAATCTATAATCTCTTATTTCAATCCATTCCACAAAACACAAATTACTCAAAACATAGAGCATGAAATAGACCATACTAACCGTCAAAAGAGAGAGGATGAAGTTGCTAACCTTCTAGCGGACTTGGTTTGCAAAATCTCTAAAAGTTATGAAAAAATTGGGCATGAGCTCCCCCAACCCGAGCTCAATGAAGGATGAAAAAATGTGCCATGGCTCGGGCTGGGGGAGGAAGAAGGGGATTTATACGAAGAGCCCTTTTGGTACCGGTTGGTGGCACCAACCCGTACCAAAGGGGGTCACATTGGTACCGGTTGGTGTCACCAACCGGTACCAAAGGCCCCGAGGCTCATTGGTACCGGTTGGTGACACCAACCGGTACCAATGTGACCCCTTTGGTACCGGTTGGTGCCACCACCCGGTACCAATGAGCGCGCAGAATTATTGGCGATTGGACCCACCGGTTGGTGCCACCACCCGGTACCAATGAGCGCGCAGAATTATTGGCGATTGGACCCGGTACCAATGCTTGCATTGGTACCGGGTCCTTTCCATCCGTGACCGATTACGGTGGATGGACGGAGGGTTCTCCGGTAGTGTGTTCTGGTTTGGAAAACTGAACGTCCGGGCTAATGAACCTGAGAAAAAAAAATCGATGAATAACATCAATTCTAGACGCAAAGAGATGCTACAAATGGAGGTTATCTCTTCCTTCAGCAGTAGACAGGAACTGATAGTACTAACCTGGTTTGTCCCGTCAGTTAATAGTGTTTTAAACCGTAACTAATAATCACCACTATATATTTAACATGAATGACCTCAGGGAGCATGCTTAACAATGTTTGCATAGCAGTAAACATTATACTACGATCCCCGAGCTCAATCATAAATATAATTGTATCCAAGCTCTTTTGACATAATTTCTACAAATAAATATAATGTTAAATCTGTTCCTAATCTCCATGCCAGCTTGGGCCCAATCCCCCTTGGCCCGGCTCTCCTTTACCCCCTCCGAGACCAATCTGTCACCTACCAATCAGGGCCCAATTTATATGGTTGGTCACTTGTATGATTAGTAATTTAGGGCATGTTTGGTTGCTATATTAAAAATGTCAACGTTTTTTCTTGTCAAATTTTACTAAAGTTAGTTCATCAAATTGTTAGCCGCACTTTGGCTTGCCTAGGAGAATCTTGTCATACTTTTTAGTCACTGACACGTGGGATGGAGCTGGTAGAAAAAAAAATCCTTGCTACAGATTATGGCTACAACCAAACATTTAAAATAACAGGATGGGCTTAGAGCTTGTGTGTGATCTTGATTTTTCATAGGGAAGAAATTCCTCCTTCTCTTTAATAAAAACCAAAATGAATAGAACTAGATAACATCACCACTTTTCCAACTTAGTGTTTAAGACATTATGAAATAGAATAATAGAAGGTTACGTTACTACCAAAACATCTTCATATTGAATAATCAATAAAAATAAATACATTCTAAAATAATTCTAAAAAACACAAGCCAGTCAAGGCTGCCTAGGTCAGTTCTTTATTTAGCTCTTAGCCTTGATCTGCTATACCAACCAAACATGTAGAAAGAGAGAAGTAAGTTAGAACATCTCCAACATATTGAAAATCCTCTTTCCCCTCTTTTCTGGTTACAAGGGAATCCCATCTCACGTTTTCAGTATATTGGAGAGATGCTGCAACAAATCACATTTCCCTTTTACCTCACCTGACATATAGTAACCACATGTAAGTGAGTCAAGCTTTGTTCCTGTCCCTCTCCGTATCTATCTTCTATCACCGTTTTCATCCAAGCAGAGTAGTGCGTATTTACAGCCAATGCCAAGGCTAACAGGGCACCGGCGGCCATGGCAGGCGCCACGGGGCCAGCTTGTGTGATCCTCGTGCGGTGGTGCTTGCTCCCCTACAGGGGCTGCACACGGCCATACCGCGAGGTGTGAAGCCATCTCGCGTGGCCCTTCTGCGTCGTTGCGCCGATGCGGCGATGCGTCAACAGGTGTTGGGGGCAGCTACTCACACTCGTAGGAAGAAGATGACGTCCACGCAAAAAAAAAAAGGAAGAAGATGACGTGCGGGTAGAAGAAAAGGCAAAAAAAAGGGAAGGAAACGGAGAGGGATGAATCCCTTTTCTAAAGAGAAGCAGTAGTTTTTCTCAATCAAAAAAGTCAATTTTACTACCCTCACCAATATATTTTGTCCGTTTATCACCTCAAACAAAATTTAGTCTCAATTTAATTCCCTAAACAATTTAAGCTGGTCCGATCTATCCCCTAATGAGATTTCTTTTATTTGTTTCTCCATACAAGTTGAATTTTAATTTAAAACAAGATAATTTATAACATGATGCCCAATGTTAAAACAATAGATTATGGTTTTTTGTGATTACTTTTCATGGGGTTTTGTATCTCTATGATCAATTTTATATTAAATCTTTCTAACCTACTAAAATAACTATAGAAATTAAATGTATTTTTCACATAAGGCGTCATGTACCCGCTTACAAAACATGAACTTAAAACTCAATTTATATGTGGAGAAAAACTCATTAGAGGGTAGATTGGACCAATTAAGGCCTTGTTTGGATAGAGATGGATTGGAGGGGAATGAAGGGGAACGAGAGAGAAATAAATTAATTTCTCCTTCAATCGCTCATATTTCTCTTCAATACACGAGTTGCCAAACAAGCCCTAAAATACTTCCGAGGAGTAGACCGTGCCTTTTTTTTTTTTTTGTTGAAGCGATTAAGCTGACAAACTAAACTGGTGAAGATAATAAAATGGACTTTGAACAGGGGATCATTTTCAAATTGGGGAAGTATACCCTATAGGATATAGAAAAAGAAGAACGGACTACTACGGAAACTCGCAAGAGAAGTTCTAACCCGTCAGTCTACTTAAATTCGAACGGGTTTTCTGCTGAGGACACTTTTACTCCTTCTATCCCTTGTACATAGGGGATCATTTTTCTCAATATGCGTAATTATTTATTCCATATGAACCCTCACGACACTACTCGATTGGGTGGATGTGCTGATCTGCTCTATATTGCACTAGTGGTACAAAAAACGTCATGTATCAAAAATTTGTTTTATATATGCATAAAATTAAGAAATAACGATGAATGGTTAACGCACGACGCAAGCCTTCAAATTTATCCATGTGGTGTGTGTCAAAACATGAGCATCAGATAAAATTCCACATTACATTTCACTGTGTCTTTTTAGGACTATATATACACTTCTCTTTGGGAAGATATCTACTGAAACACAACTATGTGACTAAGAAAAATCGTGCAATATATACAGTGGTAATCATCTCGAAATCACATATATACAGATGTATACCGAGCTTACAGGGGAGACGTCACACGTCAAAACTCAAAACCCCCGTTCAGTTGAACAGATAGAGAAGGCCTTGCCATGTTGTCAAGGGGTGTTTCCAATGTGATTACTAGTCCTGAATTGCCGACCTGACCATTCCATTTGGATCGTCCAAACTGCCACAGCAATAAGGGGGGGCGTCAGCTAACAATGAGGCATGTGCTTTAATAAGAAGCAACAAATTATGCATGAGATGTGCTTGGGCACTTACAGAAAGAGCTGTGAATGCCGAGGGATGTCTTGAGCATGAGAAACCACACATTACATTGAGTTCCTCCTTCAATGAGTGGACAAACTCTGTGCGTACTCCAGGATCACTTCCTCCGAAAGTGGGACAAACACTGGTGCATGTAGTTGCATCAATGTGTTCAGAAGCGTCCAACTAAAATAAACTTGGAATGATAGAATGCCTTCTAAAAACAGCATGATGGCAATTAAAACTCCAAAAGCAATTAAATAGCAGCCACTCATGTTTTTGCTCAATGCAAAAGGCCAAAAATAAAATGACAAAAACAAGATCGAGGAGCAGAGTTCGATTCTGTGGTAGATTGTAGACCTATATACCTGCCAAGCTTTCCTGACCAACAAAAGTATTAATACAAACATCCACTGATCCACCAACAAAAGGTGTACACTCCACTATTTTTTTGCGGGTAGGTGTACACTCCACTATGACTAATAGCAGTACACCTCATTACTAAGCTGCTCGGTAATAACCTCATTTTCTAGAAAAGTAAACATAAATTATGACTTTGAACAAGAGCTTATATCTACCTACCTGACTTGAATGCTGGGCCTCACCATAAGGCCAGACCTCTTCCATGCTACAGCTTGTGCGACTCCAAATGAAAGGGAATTGTCAGGCCATTGAAACATTGGGGTAAACCTAGTGCCTTGTTTGTTCTTCAAAATAAATGGAATAGAAAAAGAATGGCACACGGAATAATTAGGAACAGATCTCAGGAGGATTAAGTGACTACAGGCTGCATGTTAATGCTTACTAACCTTCAAGGAGAAGCTCACTCTTGTTTCACCAGGACACTTTCCATGAGCTTGGAGCAAACCACCAAATAAAGGGAAAAACCCACTTGCAGTTATTCCCTCACCAGCAGCATATGTCATTTGTCCATTTGGAAATTGTACATCCATAAAAGACTGAAACAAATAGCAAAGCAAATAAGCATTAATAACAGAAATATGTCACAGCACAGCAGTAAGATTATGCAATCACTGTGCTTCCACAAAAAGGACATGTCGCAGAAAAGAAACGTTACATTGTTCATGGGTTTAAATGCTACTATTAGAAATAGTGAAATACGATTATTACACTAACTACGAGCAGGTTGAATTGTCTTTCTCTTGCTGTGTTGCTCTATAAAACTTCGTGTCTGAAGTTAACTACCAAAGCCAATTACGCCACCAGTGATTATGGGGAAAACCCAATAAAATAATATAACGGAAAGATATATCATTTGATAGCATGGCAGCAACATAAAACTTCGTGTCTGAAGTTAACTACCAAAGCCAATTACGCCACCAGTGATTATGGGGAAAACCCAATAAAATAATATAACGGAAAGATATATCATTTGATAGCATGGCAGCAACATAAATGTGAAAGCATGCTAATGCTAACCAGGTGACTGTTCTTAGCATATGGAATGACAATTGGAAAATTTAGCTATCACATTGTTAATTTGCTATACAACATAAATGAAATCTGATGGCAAGCAGAGATCAGATAAAGGAGTTGGAAGGAGAACAAGAGGGCAAAAGGTGCATGGAGAGAAGGGGAAAAGGCATGTACACTACACTTACACAAGTCACAGGGTTGAGGCACATCATTGACATCACCATCCATTTTCTATGTTTTGACCAGATAGCTGGGCACAATGAGTGCATTCCATTCTGCAATATACACATGAATTTCAGTAAAGACATGTAACAAAGAACGAGCCAGCAGACACTTAGTGTTTGAATAGGCGTGATCATTACACACTAGGGGTGTTCCAACCAGTTTATGCCAAACCAACTGGATGGAGGAAATGAACTTAAACCAAAAAATTAGTCATAATTTTAGTTGATTTTCCTCCCTCGTTGGTTTGGCCCAGTTTGGCACACAGTGGTTTGAACACCCCTAGTACACACACTTCAAGTGCTTGAATAGGCGATCTTCTATAGAAAAGGCTACAGATACAACCAAATTAAGTATTGTATGTGCTCAGTGATTTAGCAGAACTTGATATGCAAAATAATACGCTGCTAAAAATATTCAAAAGAATACTTCATTCATAACTGTAGCAATAGGGCCAAAATTTGATAATATAAATAGTTTATATAGGTTTGCCCACAGAAATAAACAATAAACAGGTACATGTTAATCTGTAATGCTCAGAAAGAATATGGCACATGAAGCTAGGGAAAGCACAGCGATTGCAAGTCTTCCACATAGCTACTTCAAAGTAGAGGGAAAAAATAAATAACTGAGAATTGAAGACAGATATACAGACAGATATGTATGAGCTATACATTGGACCAAGAATGAGTTCCATTCGGAGTAGAGATTCTATGACCATAAACTACATGCAAAAGTTCAAAGCTATATTGGTATATAATAAAATAATCAAACAGGCTGCTAGTCTTCATAAGACAAGTGATGCAAAAAGAGGAGGTACAAGTACCTTGCGATCATAACCATACCAAAGGAGGTGTTGCTTTGACAGATGAACAGGCAAAAGAAGTGTAGAATCTCGAACAAACAGTAGAGGACCCAGTTGAATAAGGAAAAGAGGTGAAGTCTCATTTCCGGAAGTTAAACCGCCACGTGATGACTCTAACCTCCAAAGATCTCCTCGTGCAACTACTGAACTCTCTAAGTCATGGTGCCTGGTGTTGTAAGTTGCTGAGATGTTTACAGTTCCCTGTGCCAGATACAAGAGTTATGATTTGCATTTCAGGATTAAAAAACATTTAGCATCCAACCCATCTATAGGATGCGCGGATACTTGCGAACGCTCAAGTATCAGATACTGATACTCATCCGATACTGGTTGGACACTGATACTTGTCAAACAAGTATCGGAAACTTTAATAATATATAAATAAATAAAATAATCCTGATAATTTATTGACACTTTCCTGATTCTTTGAGGATACCTCGAAACCCTAACCCCTCATTCAGAGTATAAATACACCCGCTATGCACGTAGAGCTCTCTCCACGCATCCCCATGTCGTTTCTCATTCTCAGAAAAGAAGTGATAAATAATTATATAAAATAATAAGCACTCAGGTACTCTAGTTACCTTTTAAGATCCTTATGAATTATGCATATATTATATTTTATTATATTTGCGCATATCCCTGTATCGGTATTTTGGATAAATGGTACTCTAGTTAGCTTTTAAGATCCTTATGAATTATGCATATATTTTATTTTATTATATTCGTGCATATCCCTGTATCGGTGTTTTTGGATAAATGGCAAGTATCGGAGTATCTCATATACATATCCCTATCGGAGCATCTGTGCAACGTAAGTATGACTTTTTGATGTAGCAACAGCATAATTGAATTGCATGTACTGCTAAGTTAAAACCATGTAGTCATAATCTGATTAAACCTGTATCATTACAGATATCAAATTTTTGATAAGCACAACTACACAAGCAATTGAAGCGCCAAAGCTTTCAAAAACCTTAAAAGGCATATGATATTTCACATGATTGAAACATATACCCAAAAGCATTACTGCAAAATCTAGCTCCAGTACATATTTTCAAATAGAATCGTCTAGATTAGTCTGTGACAAAATCTGTCAATTAAGAGCGATTGATCATCCAGCTCAAGCCAATCGATCATACATACCTTAGACTTCTTCTCCAGTGTCCCAATTTCGCATCCGAATCCGTCTTCCTCTTCATCCAACTCGTCAGGACCTCCAGCCCCAACCCCGCTCGCACTAGCTGCAGTGGCACTTCCAGTGGCCGCAGCAGCAGCAGCCGCTGCCACCTCAAGGGACCCTATATCTGCAACCCTTTCCAAAGGGGCCTTCGTGTGCCCAACCGTCCCCGAAGCGAGCGCAACCTCTCCGCCGTCCGCCGCCACCGCAGCCAGCGGCTGAGCGGTTTCCCGTTTCCCGCGCCGCGCGCCCTCCGCACGGAACGGCAAGGGCACAGGCACCTGGCGCGCGAGCTGCTGAACCGCCGCGCCGAGCTCGTACCCTGCCTGACCGAGCCGGCCGCCGATCTCCACGAGCGACGAGACGGCCGCGGCGGGGAGGTCGACTGCTCCCACGCCCCCGCGGCGCACCCCGCCGACGAAGGGGACGACTGGGAGGTCGATTTCGAAGGGGATGGCGAGCTTGGGCGGCAGCAGGGCGGGCGGCGACCACGGGGGCAACTGCGGCGGCTGCGCGTGGAGGAGGAGCCCCGAGAAGCCCTGCGCGAGGCGGTCCGCCAGGTCCTGCCCGTGCCGCTGCACGCCTACCCACGAGGCCTCGAGCGAGATCTCCATGGATCCGATCCGAGCCCCCCGAGCCCGTAGGGCGTCGAGGGGAAGGAAGAGAGGATTCGCGAAGCACGGGCGTGTGGAGAGGAAGCGGCGGGTTTTAGTGGTGGTGATGGAAGGATTGGGAGAGAGCGCGATAATGGCTTTTGCTTGTCCCGGAGCAGACGACGTGGAATGATGGACGGCAAGGGGGTGCTTAGATGTTGTTATGTATAGTATTTTTATGTATTGGATCGTGTGTCACAGACAGAAAAAAGTGCATTGAAAAGTGCGTATTATACAAAATGAAGGAGAGAGAGATGAACTAAGCACCTAGATATTACTCTTGGCTTGGGGGCTGTGGGCCCACATATTGCGTTCAGCTGCGGCGGGAGCAGGTTTTGGCCCTGTTTAGTTTGCAAACTTGTCACATTAAATATTAGAACACTAATTAAAGGTATTAAACATGGATTAATGATAAAATCCATTCTATAACCCTGGGTAACTTTGCGAGACGAATCTAATGAGTCTAATTTGGTTAGACAACGTCGTGCTACAGTAAACAATCTCTAATGACGGATTAATTAGGCTTAATAGATTCGTCTCGCGATTTCCCGTCCATCTGTGTATTTAGTTTTATAATTAGATCATGTTTAGTCCTCCTAATCTTCGATTTAGAATTGCTACGATAAATTTCGCAAACTTTCTCACCGAACTAAACAGGCCACTTGTAGAAACGGAACGTCATGCCTCCTTCGGCACGGCCAAGAGCTGTTTATATTAGTGGGCGACGGAGGGCTAAATTAGCATATGTTAACATTTTATCTGACTAAAATTTTAAGGTTGGTCAAAATTGAGCACTAGTCTATTCAAACAAAAATGCTAAAAATTAGCTTTTTTGAAAATAGCACTTGAATCCAAACAAAATCTAAATAACAAGGATCAGCTCTATTAGGGCATCAGGAGTGTATAGCAGCGACGGGGTATTATGAATGGCGGAATGGGTCCCGCGTACTGGTAAGATCGGCAGGGTTATGTATAGCGTCGACAGGGTTTTAAGGTGGGTCCCGCCATGAAATAAAAAAAAAGGTTATTTGGATCGGTACCATTACAATTCTCAGAAGTTGGAGATATACCATTACAATTCATCTATTTTGAAGCATACCATTACAATTCTTTGTTTCCCACAAGAATGCCACCCAGCTGCAGGCATATACGAATACGTATACTTTGTTGCAGCTCCTCTCCCCTATCACTGACACGCGGGCCCCACTTGTCATCATCTTCTTCCTTCTCTCATCTTCTCTCACACAGCAGCGGCCGGCGAGCAGCAGCCGCGTCGCGGGCGAGCTCCGCCGCGCTCGCGTGCGCTGCCGCGGGCGCGCTCCG